>QRDG01000414.1:1244146-1689531 GCA_012064385.1 Puccinellia tenuiflora
GATGTTTGCGTATATTTGAAACATTTTCCTATAAATACATTTCCTCGTCTCAATGTATTCGGATTTAGGAAGCAGGAAATGTCGATCATTCAATTTTTAGATCCAAGAACAATAATTATTTTTGTTCCATAAACTCTTTTCTTTAATTGATCGTTTTGAATTAATCATTTGTCAAAGTAAAATTTTAATCTATTTCTTTAGTTTTACTCTCATAATATAGTAGAAACACTCTAAATGACGTAGAAGAAATTATATGTACTTTTATCTACCATAGTTTATGATTCCAACCAGATCCTTTCATTTAAGACTTGGATTTTTATTTAAATATTTTTCCATTTCTCCAATATGATTAATTAGAATTCCAATTAACTATTTTGGCTGACTATTTTTATACAAATAATAAGTATCCTATCATACATGTTGTTTTGGAGATCTATATGAATATGTTGGTAAAAACATCTACATGACCGTTCCTAGCTGTCGAGATAGTGATCTGGGGCTAATCAAATCAACCATTACGAAGCAGTGATTCACTTTCCTGTGCTATAGTACCAGCTGCTGCAGATGCTTCTCTGGCCAGCTCCTAGTTTCTGAATCATCATCAAGCTGCAAGTATCTGAACAGCTTCTCTACGGTCAGTCGTCTGCTCTTGAGTTTATGAAAACGGGACTCGCGAACCTTGTCCATGAACTCGTCTGTGGCCGCCTTATAGATCCACGCCCACGCGTAACGACCACCGATGCTTTTGCCAAATTTGTTGAGTTGTGGCCCTTTGTCGACATTCTCGTGCGGCTCCTCGTCGCATCCGTACTATTCGACCTGGCCAGGAATGCCTTCGCCCCCGGGGGATATCACACCTCTGCTCCCTCTGCAACAACCTTCGTGCTCTGCGGCACATCCGTCGTCGGGCACGGCGCACGGTGTTGTCGTCGCCGAAGAACTTGCTGGCTGGCGCAGCATGTGCAGGCGCCGAAGGACCTCCTCCGTCGGGATCGGCTCCTTCCTACGCGCGCTCGTCCTCGCTGGAGAGCCTGGTCGGCTGGCGCAGCAGCTGCAGGCACCAGAAGACCTCCTTCCTTGTGAGCGGCTCTGTTAGTCCTTCACGGCTTCACCTCATCAGCGACGCTTTCGGAGGAGGATGGGTGTACCCCGCTGTAGGAGGAGGACGGGAGGACGGCGGCGGTTTTCGGCGGCGGCGCTGCGTATGGGATCATTGAGCGAAGTAGTTCGTGGGTTTAACCGTTCGCAGAACTTCCATGGGAGTCCCCCATCATCTCCTTCCTCAGCTCGACGCCCTGGCCCCTGGGTCCTTGGCGCTGGGGTAGGGCAGCCGGGTGGCGGCGGCGTAGGGGTGCCTGGTTGCCTGCGTGTGATTCGCGACCCCGACTGCGCACGATGGAGAATCGGGCCTTCGTTCAAGCATCAAGGCCCCGTATTTTTACCGATCGGGCTGTATACGGAGTACGTTTTTTTCACGGATCACGGAGACGGGTGGGAGCGACGTACGACGACCTCCGATCCCAATATTATCTCCACTAGCTAAATACCCGTGCGTTGCTACGGGCCAAAACAAATAAAAACACGTTGACAAAAAGTCCACTCCTATGGACACATAGGTGCACTGTGTCATAACTAATACCGATATCGATTTCACATCTTCTCACTCTCCGATTACCACGTTGGACCCCTTATGGACCTCTTCCTTACCTTTAACACGCCTCTTTACCCACGGTTAACCCTACAAGAAGAAATGTGTCATCCCCCTCCCCCCTTCCTCTATGCTCGTTGGTGTATTGAATGCCTCAAAATAGTAGTATAGTAAATAAAGAAATAAACATGTGGAAATTTTCAACTTCGCATCCTGCTACAATAAGGTTTAAGTATAAAAATAACACACATAGAAGGATGCAAGTTTCCTTGATTGAAAACACATTAAGTATGATGCGTCATTTTTCCAACAAAGAAGTATGAATAATCATATTTAGCCTCTATAACAAAGCAAGGAACTGTTCTATACATGTGCTTGAGGCAACTCTTTGGATCTATATGTAAAATATATTGAGAAAAATTGCTAAGAAGTAAATACCTCTGATATGTTTTAGTACATAGGAGTAGTTTATTTCCTTACTCTTTTGTCTAGCATAAAGCATGCAAATAAATATTCGGCCCGTTAGTGTATACTCCCACTATCCAAAATAAATATTTTCCTTACTCTTTTGTCTAGCATAAAGCATTTCTCTGATTCATATGTATCTAAAATATCTTATATTTAAAAACGGAGGAAAAAAATGTAAGCTAAAACTGTAACAGAAAAATTCTAATGGGATGGCAGACGGCAAAGACAATAGAACAAAGTACATACGTACATGACATAATTTGATGGCTGCTCCCCCTGATGCCATGCATGCAATAGGCGAGGCCATTTATTTTTAGGAGAACGCGAGGAGTTTCCATTGCCTATATCTGGAGAAGGCCTCACGCAAGGCATTTGTTTTCCCTATCTATCTAATCGGGAGAAGTTACATGTGATAAGTTTTTTTTCTAGGTCGTGGTTTTCATCTTTTTTTTTAGGCAACGTGGATTTTCATCTGATATCCGTTGCCATACAAGTTGCTGGACCTGGCCCTTTTCTCGTCCGATCCATGGGCCAAATCACATGGCATATCTAGGTCCTCAGGACCCATACGATTTGGGCAGCAATATTTGGTTCTGCTCTATGTGGACTTTGATGTACCATTGAACCATCAGGTCCGATCCCTCCGGTTTTTTTACCGATCGCTTCCTTTGGTCTTTTTACCGACCATGCTTTGGAGACGTATTCCCTCTGGTTTTTCTACCGATCGGGATGGGGAGACGTACGACCTACCACGACGTACAACGACCTCCTGTTCCAATATTATAGTTTAGAAGACTACTATCTCCACTACCTATAAAAGAGCAAACTTGGCAGGAAAATTAGATCTTCACCGTCCATGCAAACTTATCAAACGGCCCATATACATTTGTTCTCCCACCCCTCTTTAAATGCCCTCCCATCACGCATGTCATGTATACACAGAATAATTGCCCCCACACCACGCATTCCATATATTGCCCCCACATCATGCCTTCCATATCTCCACAAAACAAAACAAAAAACTCCCTGCATGATTGACGACCAACAGGACAACAAAAGGACGAGCAGCAAGACCGCACACACGACGCCGACGAACAGGACGGCCGCTCACAGGCTTCCCATCTGAGTTCCATGCTGCCCGTCCCGACCACGACCAACACAACGACACACACGACGCCGACGAGCAAGCGGAACACGCAGAAGACGCCGACGAGCAGGCGGAACACGCAGAGGACGCCGACAAGCAGGACGACTTCTCCCAGGCTAGGCCCACTGCCTCGGCCACGCCCTTGCATTGCCGCTCCAGCAACGCACCAGGTCGGGTGGTGATCATGTCCAATCCACCATGCCAACGTCCTGCAACATCGGTGCCGCGGAACGAAAATTCAGGTTAGAACACAATATTTATAAATCTAATGCGAATTTGAACACCTGATTTACATATTCAAATTTCCATTCAGCACAACCTGTACGAGGTGCTGCTCTTGGAGACATTACAAACATAAATACTCAGTTGTCCAGTTTAACTCAAGGTACTTTACAGCTTCAGACTATTCATAATATATGTTTTACTGGACACAACTTATTTTCAGTATTTAGATTAGATTGATCTGTTTCTATATGCATAATATACACTCTTTGTAGCTTCAGATTCAGAAAAGTTGAGAACCCACCTGTAGCAGAACAAACACAAGAGCAGGGCCACTGTCGATCAGAAATGTTGAATTTAAATATCAGAACAAACAAAAGAATACCTATATAAACTTATTGTGTAGCTAAGATACTTGTAGCAGAACAAACTATGCTAAACTATCATACAGAAAAGTAATATGTTGCATCGATATTTTTATCTGCAGTACCGCTGCGACCCGCTTTAGGAGATATTACAAATGCATGCTTCCGTCGTTCAGATTCAACACAAGGTAAGTTACGACTCCATTTGTGTTGGCTATTTCATGTCCACATGATTACAATTATATGTTTTTATTTATTCAATGCAAACATTCATCACTGCAGACGATTCAAAAAAACGTTGCAGAGAACGATACGCAAGTATGGACCCTGAAAAGAAAGAGGCATATCTGAAAAAGAGGCATGAGAGCTATCATAAACGAAAGGCTCTTGCCACTCAATCTAATCTAGAAGTTGTTCAGGATATTGTGCCCGTAGTCTTGCCTATGGATTCTTCCCCAGCCACACCTCAGATTACAAATGTCAGTATCCAATTGGCTCAGTCTCCTATGGAATTTTTTCATAAAGCGGGCACCCAATTGTTTCGGACTCCTATGGATAATTTTCAAGGTGCTGTAACCCGAATGTATCAGTCTCGGATGGGTGATTCTACAATGGATATCATTTCTCAAAAAAAGGGTAACCAATTTGTTCAGTCTCCAATGTATGCTTCTCAAATTTCTTATTCTGGGCGGAATTTGCTTCCAGATTTCCAGCATGTAATGGGGAGCCCAGGTCAACATTCTTTCTTGGTTTCCATTAAGTATTATCTACCCATAAACTATTGTATCTCCACTACCTATAAAAGAGCAAACTTGGCAGGAAAATTAGATCTTCACCGTCCATGCAAACTCATCAAACGGCCCATATACAATTGTTCTCCCACCCCTCTTTAAATGCCCTCCCATCACGCATGTTATGTATACACAGAATAATTGCCCCCACACCACGCATTCCATATATTGCCCCCACATCACGCCTTCCATATCTCCACAAAACAAAACAAAAAACTCCCCGCGTGATTGACGACCAACAGGACAACAAAAGGACGAGCAGCAAGACCGCACACACGACGCCGACGAACAGGACGGCCGCTCACAGGCTTCCCATCTGAGTTCCATGCTGCCCGTCCCGACCACGACCAACACGACGACACACACGACGCCGACGAGCAAGCGGAACACGCAGAAGACGCCGACGAGCAGGCGGAACACGCAGAGGACGCCGACGAGCAGGCGGAACACGCAGAGGACGCCGACAAGCAGGACGACTTCTCCCAGGCTGGGCCCACTGCCTCGGCCACGCCCTTGCATTGCCGCTCCAGCAACGCACCAGGTCGGGTGGTGATCATGTCCAATCCACCATGCCAACGTCCTGCAACATCGGTTCCGCGGAACGAAAATTCAGGTTAGAACACAATATTTATAAATCTAATGCGAATTTGAACACCTGATTTACATATTCAAATTTCCATTCAGCACAACCTGTACGAGGTGCTGCTCTTGGAGACATTACAAACATAAATACTCAGTTGTCCAGTTTAACTCAAGGTACTTTACAGCTTCAGACTATTCATAATATATGTTTTACTGGACACAACTTATTTTCAGTATTTAGATTAGATTGATCTGTTTCTATATGCATAATATACACTCTTTGTAGCTTCAGATTCAGAAAAGTTGAGAACCCACCTGTAGCAGAACAAACACAAGAGCAGGGCCACTGTCGATCAGAAATGTTGAATTTAAATATCAGAACAAACAGAAGAATACCTATATAAACTTATTGTGTAGCTAAGATACTTGTAGCAGAACAAACTATGCTAAACTATCATACAGAAAAGTAATATGTTGCATCGATATTTTTATCTGCAGTACCGCTGCGACCCGCTTTAGGAGATATTACAAATGCATGCTTCCGTCGTTCAGATTCAACACAAGGTAAGTTACGACTCCATTTGTGTTGGCTATTTCATGTCCACATGATTACAATTATATGTTTTTATTTATTCAATGCAAACATTCATCACTGCAGACGATTCAAAAAAACGTTGCAGAGAACGATACGCAAGTATGGACCCTGAAAAGAAAGAGGCATATCTGAAAAAGAGGCGTGAGAGCTATCATAAACGAAAGGCTCTTGCCACTCAATCTAATCTAGAAGTTGTTCAGGATATTGTGCCCGTAGTCTTGCCTATGGATTCTTCCCCAGCCACACCTCAGATTACAAATGTCAGTATCCAATTGGCTCAGTCTCCTATGGAATTTTTTCATAAAGCGGGCACCCAATTGTTTCGGACTCCTATGGATAATTTTCAAGGTGCTGTAACCCGAATGTATCAGTCTCGGATGGGTGATTCTACAATGGATATCATTTCTCAAAAAAAGGGTAACCAATTTGTTCAGTCTCCAATGTATGCTTCTCAAATTTCTTATTCTGGGCGGAATTTGCTTCCAGATTTCCAGCATGTAATGGGGAGCCCAGGTCAACATTCTTTCTTGGTTTCCATTAAGTATTATCTACCCATAAACTATTGTATCTCCACTACCTATAAAAGAGCAAACTTGGCAGGAAAATTAGATCTTCACCGTCCATGCAAACTCATCAAACGGCCCATATACAATTGTTCTCCCACCCCTCTTTAAATGCCCTCCCATCACGCATGTCATGTATACACAGAATAATTGCCCCCACACCACGCATTCCATATATTGCCCCCACATCACGCCTTCCATATCTCCACAAAACAAAACAAAAAACTCCCCGCGTGATTGACGACCAACAGGACAACAAAAGGACGAGCAGCAAGACCGCACACACGACGCCGACGAACAGGACGGCCGCTCACAGGCTTCCCATCTGAGTTCCATGCTGCCCGTCCCGACCACGACCAACACGACGACACACACGACGCCGACGAGCAAGCGGAACACGCAGAAGACGCCGACGAGCAGGCGGAACACGCAGAGGACGCCGACGAGCAGGCGGAACACGCAGAGGACGCCGACAAGCAGGACGACTTCTCCCAGGCTGGGCCCACTGCCTCGGCCACGCCCTTGCATTGCCGCTCCAGCAACGCACCAGGTCGGGTGGTGATCATGTCCAATCCACCATGCCAACGTCCTGCAACATCGGTTCCGCGGAACGAAAATTCAGGTTAGAACACAATATTTATAAATCTAATGCAAATTTGAACACCTGATTTACATATTCAAATTTCCATTCAGCACAACCTGTACGAGGTGCTGCTCTTGGAGACATTACAAACATAAATACTCAGTTGTCCAGTTTAACTCAAGGTACTTTACAGCTTCAGACTATTCATAATATATGTTTTACTGGACACAACTTATTTTCAGTATTTAGATTAGATTGATCTGTTTCTATATGCATAATATACACTCTTTGTAGCTTCAGATTCAGAAAAGTTGAGAACCCACCTGTAGCAGAACAAACACAAGAGCAGGGCCACTGTCGATCAGAAATGTTGAATTTAAATATCAGAACAAACAGAAGAATACCTATATAAACTTATTGTGTAGCTAAGATACTTGTAGCAGAACAAACTATGCTAAACTATCATACAGAAAAGTAATATGTTGCATCGATATTTTTATCTGCAGTACCGCTGCGACCCGCTTTAGGAGATATTACAAATGCATGCTTCCGTCGTTCAGATTCAACACAAGGTAAGTTACGACTCCATTTGTGTTGGCTATTTCATGTCCACATGATTACAATTATATGTTTTTATTTATTCAATGCAAACATTCATCACTGCAGACGATTTAAAAAAACGTTGCAGAGAACGATACGCAAGTATGGACCCTGAAAAGAAAGAGGCATATCTGAAAAAGAGGCATGAGAGCTATCATAAACGAAAGGCTCTTGCCACTCAATCTAATCTAGAAGTTGTTCAGGATATTGTGCCCGTAGTCTTGCCTATGGATTCTTTCCCAGCCACACCTCAGATTACAAATGTCAGTATCCAATTGGCTCAGTCTCCTATGGAATTTTTTCATAAAGCGGGCACCCAATTGTTTCGGACTCCTATGGATAATTTTCAAGGTGCTGTAACCCGAATGTATCAGTCTCGGATGGGTGATTCTACAATGGATATCATTTCTCAAAAAAAGGGTAACCAATTTGTTCAGTCTCCAATGTATGCTTCTCAAATTTCTTATTCTGGGCGGAATTTGCTTCCAGATTTCCAGCATGTAATGGGGAGCCCAGGTCAACATTCTTTGTTGGTTTTCATTAAGTATTATCTACCCATAAACTATTGTATCTCCACTACCTATAAAAGAGCAAACTTGGCAGGAAAATTAGATCTTCACCGTCCATGCAAACTCATCAAACGGCCCATATACAATTGTTCTCCCACCCCTCTTTAAATGCCCTCCCATCACGCATGTCATGTATACACAGAATAATTGCCCCCACACCACGCATTCCATATATTGCCCCCACATCACGCCTTCCATATCTCCACAAAACAAAACAAAAAACTCCCCGCGTGATTGACGACCAACAGGACAACAAAAGGACGAGCAGCAAGACCGCACACACGACGCCGACGAACAGGACGGCCGCTCACAGGCTTCCCATCTGAGTTCCATGCTGCCCGTCCCGACCACGACCAACACGACGACACACACGACGCCGACGAGCAAGCGGAACACGCAGAAGACGCCGACGAGCAGGCGGAACACGCAGAGGACGCCGACGAGCAGGCGGAACACGCAGAGGACGCCGACAAGCAGGACGACTTCTCCCAGGCTGGGCCCACTGCCTCGGCCACGCCCTTGCATTGCCGCTCCAGCAACGCACCAGGTCGGGTGGTGATCATGTCCAATCCACCATGCCAACGTCCTGCAACATCGGTTCCGCGGAACGAAAATTCAGGTTAGAACACAATATTTATAAATCTAATGCAAATTTGAACACCTGATTTACATATTCAAATTTCCATTCAGCACAACCTGTACGAGGTGCTGCTCTTGGAGACATTACAAACATAAATACTCAGTTGTCCAGTTTAACTCAAGGTACTTTACAGCTTCAGACTATTCATAATATATGTTTTACTGGACACAACTTATTTTCAGTATTTAGATTAGATTGATCTGTTTCTATATGCATAATATACACTCTTTGTAGCTTCAGATTCAGAAAAGTTGAGAACCCACCTGTAGCAGAACAAACACAAGAGCAGGGCCACTGTCGATCAGAAATGTTGAATTTAAATATCAGAACAAACAGAAGAATACCTATATAAACTTATTGTGTAGCTAAGATACTTGTAGCAGAACAAACTATGCTAAACTATCATACAGAAAAGTAATATGTTGCATCGATATTTTTATCTGCAGTACCGCTGCGACCCGCTTTAGGAGATATTACAAATGCATGCTTCCGTCGTTCAGATTCAACACAAGGTAAGTTACGACTCCATTTGTGTTGGCTATTTCATGTCCACATGATTACAATTATATGTTTTTATTTATTCAATGCAAACATTCATCACTGCAGACGATTCAAAAAAACGTTGCAGAGAACGATACGCAAGTATGGACCCTGAAAAGAAAGAGGCATATCTGAAAAAGAGGCGTGAGAGCTATCATAAACGAAAGGCTCTTGCCACTCAATCTAATCTAGAAGTTGTTCAGGATATTGTGCCCGTAGTCTTGCCTATGGATTCTTCCCCAGCCACACCTCAGATTACAAATGTCAGTATCCAATTGGCTCAGTCTCCTATGGAATTTTTTCATAAAGCGGGCACCCAATTGTTTCGGACTCCTATGGATAATTTTCAAGGTGCTGTAACCCGAATGTATCAGTCTCGGACGGGTGATTCTACAATGGATATCATTTCTCAAAAAAAGGGTAACCAATTTGTTCAGTCTCCAATGTATGCTTCTCAAATTTCTTATTCTGGGCGGAATTTGCTTCCAGATTTCCAGCATGTAATGGGGAGCCCAGGTCAACATTCTTTCTTGGTTTCCATTAAGTATTATCTACCCATAAACTATTGTATCTCCACTACCTATAAAAGAGCAAACTTGGCAGGAAAATTAGATCTTCACCGTCCATGCAAACTCATCAAACGGCCCATATACAATTGTTCTCCCACCCCTCTTTAAATGCCCTCCCATCACGCATGTCATGTATACACAGAATAATTGCCCCCACACCACGCATTCCATATATTGCCCCCACATCACGCCTTCCATATCTCCACAAAACAAAACAAAAAACTCCCCGCGTGATTGACGACCAACAGGACAACAAAAGGACGAGCAGCAAGACCGCACACACGACGCCGACGAACAGGACGGCCGCTCACAGGCTTCCCATCTGAGTTCCATGCTGCCCGTCCCGACCACGACCAACACGACGACACACACGACGCCGACGAGCAAGCGGAACACGCAGAAGACGCCGACGAGCAGGCGGAACACGCAGAGGACGCCGACGAGCAGGCGGAACACGCAGAGGACGCCGACAAGCAGGACGACTTCTCCCAGGCTGGGCCCACTGCCTCGGCCACGCCCTTGCATTGCCGCTCCAGCAACGCACCAGGTCGGGTGGTGATCATGTCCAATCCACCATGCCAACGTCCTGCAACATCGGTTCCGCGGAACGAAAATTCAGGTTAGAACACAATATTTATAAATCTAATGCGAATTTGAACACCTGATTTACATATTCAAATTTCCATTCAGCACAACCTGTACGAGGTGCTGCTCTTGGAGACATTACAAACATAAATACTCAGTTGTCCAGTTTAACTCAAGGTACTTTACAGCTTCAGACTATTCATAATATATGTTTTACTGGACACAACTTATTTTCAGTATTTAGATTAGATTGATCTGTTTCTATATGCATAATATACACTCTTTGTAGCTTCAGATTCAGAAAAGTTGAGAACCCACCTGTAGCAGAACAAACACAAGAGCAGGGCCACTGTCGATCAGAAATGTTGAATTTAAATATCAGAACAAACAGAAGAATACCTATATAAACTTATTGTGTAGCTAAGATACTTGTAGCAGAACAAACTATGCTAAACTATCATACAGAAAAGTAATATGTTGCATCGATATTTTTATCTGCAGTACCGCTGCGACCCGCTTTAGGAGATATTACAAATGCATGCTTCCGTCGTTCAGATTCAACACAAGGTAAGTTACGACTCCATTTGTGTTGGCTATTTCATGTCCACATGATTACAATTATATGTTTTTATTTATTCAATGCAAACATTCATCACTGCAGACGATTCAAAAAAACGTTGCAGAGAACGATACGCAAGTATGGACCCTGAAAAGAAAGAGGCATATCTGAAAAAGAGGCGTGAGAGCTATCATAAACGAAAGGCTCTTGCCACTCAATCTAATCTAGAAGTTGTTCAGGATATTGTGCCCGTAGTCTTGCCTATGGATTCTTCCCCAGCCACACCTCAGATTACAAATGTCAGTATCCAATTGGCTCAGTCTCCTATGGAATTTTTTCATAAAGCGGGCACCCAATTGTTTCGGACTCCTATGGATAATTTTCAAGGTGCTGTAACCCGAATGTATCAGTCTCGGATGGGTGATTCTACAATGGATATCATTTCTCAAAAAAAGGGTAACCAATTTGTTCAGTCTCCAATGTATGCTTCTCAAATTTCTTATTCTGGGCGGAATTTGCTTCCAGATTTCCAGCATGTAATGGGGAGCCCAGGTCAACATTCTTTCTTGGTTTCCATTAAGTATTATCTACCCATAAACTATTGTATCTCCACTACCTATAAAAGAGCAAACTTGGCAGGAAAATTAGATCTTCACCGTCCATGCAAACTCATCAAACGGCCCATATACAATTGTTCTCCCACCCCTCTTTAAATGCCCTCCCATCACGCATGTCATGTATACACAGAATAATTGCCCCCACACCACGCATTCCATATATTGCCCCCACATCACGCCTTCCATATCTCCACAAAACAAAACAAAAAACTCCCCGCGTGATTGACGACCAACAGGACAACAAAAGGACGAGCAGCAAGACCGCACACACGACGCCGACGAACAGGACGGCCGCTCACAGGCTTCCCATCTGAGTTCCATGCTGCCCGTCCCGACCACGACCAACACGACGACACACACGACGCCGACGAGCAAGCGGAACACGCAGAAGACGCCGACGAGCAGGCGGAACACGCAGAGGACGCCGACGAGCAGGCGGAACACGCAGAGGACGCCGACAAGCAGGACGACTTCTCCCAGGCTGGGCCCACTGCCTCGGCCACGCCCTTGCATTGCCGCTCCAGCAACGCACCAGGTCGGGTGGTGATCATGTCCAATCCACCATGCCAACGTCCTGCAACATCGGTTCCGCGGAACGAAAATTCAGGTTAGAACACAATATTTATAAATCTAATGCAAATTTGAACACCTGATTTACATATTCAAATTTCCATTCAGCACAACCTGTACGAGGTGCTGCTCTTGGAGACATTACAAACATAAATACTCAGTTGTCCAGTTTAACTCAAGGTACTTTACAGCTTCAGACTATTCATAATATATGTTTTACTGGACACAACTTATTTTCAGTATTTAGATTAGATTGATCTGTTTCTATATGCATAATATACACTCTTTGTAGCTTCAGATTCAGAAAAGTTGAGAACCCACCTGTAGCAGAACAAACACAAGAGCAGGGCCACTGTCGATCAGAAATGTTGAATTTAAATATCAGAACAAACAGAAGAATACCTATATAAACTTATTGTGTAGCTAAGATACTTGTAGCAGAACAAACTATGCTAAACTATCATACAGAAAAGTAATATGTTGCATCGATATTTTTATCTGCAGTACCGCTGCGACCCGCTTTAGGAGATATTACAAATGCATGCTTCCGTCGTTCAGATTCAACACAAGGTAAGTTACGACTCCATTTGTGTTGGCTATTTCATGTCCACATGATTACAATTATATGTTTTTATTTATTCAATGCAAACATTCATCACTGCAGACGATTTAAAAAAACGTTGCAGAGAACGATACGCAAGTATGGACCCTGAAAAGAAAGAGGCATATCTGAAAAAGAGGCATGAGAGCTATCATAAACGAAAGGCTCTTGCCACTCAATCTAATCTAGAAGTTGTTCAGGATATTGTGCCCGTAGTCTTGCCTATGGATTCTTTCCCAGCCACACCTCAGATTACAAATGTCAGTATCCAATTGGCTCAGTCTCCTATGGAATTTTTTCATAAAGCGGGCACCCAATTGTTTCGGACTCCTATGGATAATTTTCAAGGTGCTGTAACCCGAATGTATCAGTCTCGGATGGGTGATTCTACAATGGATATCATTTCTCAAAAAAAGGGTAACCAATTTGTTCAGTCTCCAATGTATGCTTCTCAAATTTCTTATTCTGGGCGGAATTTGCTTCCAGATTTCCAGCATGTAATGGGGAGCCCAGGTCAACATTCTTTGTTGGTTTTCATTAAGTATTATCTACCCATAAACTATTGTATCTCCACTACCTATAAAAGAGCAAACTTGGCAGGAAAATTAGATCTTCACCGTCCATGCAAACTCATCAAACGGCCCATATACAATTGTTCTCCCACCCCTCTTTAAATGCCCTCCCATCACGCATGTCATGTATACACAGAATAATTGCCCCCACACCACGCATTCCATATATTGCCCCCACATCACGCCTTCCATATCTCCACAAAACAAAACAAAAAACTCCCCGCGTGATTGACGACCAACAGGACAACAAAAGGACGAGCAGCAAGACCGCACACACGACGCCGACGAACAGGACGGCCGCTCACAGGCTTCCCATCTGAGTTCCATGCTGCCCGTCCCGACCACGACCAACACGACGACACACACGACGCCGACGAGCAAGCGGAACACGCAGAAGACGCCGACGAGCAGGCGGAACACGCAGAGGACGCCGACGAGCAGGCGGAACACGCAGAGGACGCCGACAAGCAGGACGACTTCTCCCAGGCTGGGCCCACTGCCTCGGCCACGCCCTTGCATTGCCGCTCCAGCAACGCACCAGGTCGGGTGGTGATCATGTCCAATCCACCATGCCAACGTCCTGCAACATCGGTTCCGCGGAACGAAAATTCAGGTTAGAACACAATATTTATAAATCTAATGCAAATTTGAACACCTGATTTACATATTCAAATTTCCATTCAGCACAACCTGTACGAGGTGCTGCTCTTGGAGACATTACAAACATAAATACTCAGTTGTCCAGTTTAACTCAAGGTACTTTACAGCTTCAGACTATTCATAATATATGTTTTACTGGACACAACTTATTTTCAGTATTTAGATTAGATTGATCTGTTTCTATATGCATAATATACACTCTTTGTAGCTTCAGATTCAGAAAAGTTGAGAACCCACCTGTAGCAGAACAAACACAAGAGCAGGGCCACTGTCGATCAGAAATGTTGAATTTAAATATCAGAACAAACAGAAGAATACCTATATAAACTTATTGTGTAGCTAAGATACTTGTAGCAGAACAAACTATGCTAAACTATCATACAGAAAAGTAATATGTTGCATCGATATTTTTATCTGCAGTACCGCTGCGACCCGCTTTAGGAGATATTACAAATGCATGCTTCCGTCGTTCAGATTCAACACAAGGTAAGTTACGACTCCATTTGTGTTGGCTATTTCATGTCCACATGATTACAATTATATGTTTTTATTTATTCAATGCAAACATTCATCACTGCAGACGATTCAAAAAAACGTTGCAGAGAACGATACGCAAGTATGGACCCTGAAAAGAAAGAGGCATATCTGAAAAAGAGGCGTGAGAGCTATCATAAACGAAAGGCTCTTGCCACTCAATCTAATCTAGAAGTTGTTCAGGATATTGTGCCCGTAGTCTTGCCTATGGATTCTTCCCCAGCCACACCTCAGATTACAAATGTCAGTATCCAATTGGCTCAGTCTCCTATGGAATTTTTTCATAAAGCGGGCACCCAATTGTTTCGGACTCCTATGGATAATTTTCAAGGTGCTGTAACCCGAATGTATCAGTCTCGGACGGGTGATTCTACAATGGATATCATTTCTCAAAAAAAGGGTAACCAATTTGTTCAGTCTCCAATGTATGCTTCTCAAATTTCTTATTCTGGGCGGAATTTGCTTCCAGATTTCCAGCATGTAATGGGGAGCCCAGGTCAACATTCTTTCTTGGTTTCCATTAAGTATTATCTACCCATAAACTATTGTATCTCCACTACCTATAAAAGAGCAAACTTGGCAGGAAAATTAGATCTTCACCGTCCATGCAAACTCATCAAACGGCCCATATACAATTGTTCTCCCACCCCTCTTTAAATGCCCTCCCATCACGCATGTCATGTATACACAGAATAATTGCCCCCACACCACGCATTCCATATATTGCCCCCACATCACGCCTTCCATATCTCCACAAAACAAAACAAAAAACTCCCCGCGTGATTGACGACCAACAGGACAACAAAAGGACGAGCAGCAAGACCGCACACACGACGCCGACGAACAGGACGGCCGCTCACAGGCTTCCCATCTGAGTTCCATGCTGCCCGTCCCAACCACGACCAACACGACGACACACACGACGCCGACGAGCAAGCGGAACACGCAGAAGACGCCGACGAGCAGGCGGAACACGCAGAGGACGCCGACGAGCAGGCGGAACACGCAGAGGACGCCGACAAGCAGGACGACTTCTCCCAGGCTGGGCCCACTGCCTCGGCCACGCCCTTGCATTGCCGCTCCAGCAACGCACCAGGTCGGGTGGTGATCATGTCCAATCCACCATGCCAACGTCCTGCAACATCGGTTCCGCGGAACGAAAATTCAGGTTAGAACACAATATTTATAAATCTAATGCGAATTTGAACACCTGATTTACATATTCAAATTTCCATTCAGCACAACCTGTACGAGGTGCTGCTCTTGGAGACATTACAAACATAAATACTCAGTTGTCCAGTTTAACTCAAGGTACTTTACAGCTTCAGACTATTCATAATATATGTTTTACTGGACACAACTTATTTTCAGTATTTAGATTAGATTGATCTGTTTCTATATGCATAATATACACTCTTTGTAGCTTCAGATTCAGAAAAGTTGAGAACCCACCTGTAGCAGAACAAACACAAGAGCAGGGCCACTGTCGATCAGAAATGTTGAATTTAAATATCAGAACAAACAGAAGAATACCTATATAAACTTATTGTGTAGCTAAGATACTTGTAGCAGAACAAACTATGCTAAACTATCATACAGAAAAGTAATATGTTGCATCGATATTTTTATCTGCAGTACCGCTGCGACCCGCTTTAGGAGATATTACAAATGCATGCTTCCGTCGTTCAGATTCAACACAAGGTAAGTTACGACTCCATTTGTGTTGGCTATTTCATGTCCACATGATTACAATTATATGTTTTTATTTATTCAATGCAAACATTCATCACTGCAGACGATTCAAAAAAACGTTGCAGAGAACGATACGCAAGTATGGACCCTGAAAAGAAAGAGGCATATCTGAAAAAGAGGCGTGAGAGCTATCATAAACGAAAGGCTCTTGCCACTCAATCTAATCTAGAAGTTGTTCAGGATATTGTGCCCGTAGTCTTGCCTATGGATTCTTCCCCAGCCACACCTCAGATTACAAATGTCAGTATCCAATTGGCTCAGTCTCCTATGGAATTTTTTTCATAAAGCGGGCACCCAATTGTTTCGGACTCCTATGGATAATTTTCAAGGTGCTGTAACCCGAATGTATCAGTCTCGGACGGGTGATTCTACAATGGATATCATTTCTCAAAAAAAGGGTAACCAATTTGTTCAGTCTCCAATGTATGCTTCTCAAATTTCTTATTCTGGGCGGAATTTGCTTCCAGATTTCCAGCATGTAATGGGGAGCCCAGGTCAACATTCTTTCTTGGTTTCCATTAAGTATTATCTACCCATAAACTATTGTATGATTAATATTTTATAATTTGTTATCTTGCATGTCATCAGTCCAACATTCCCAAGCAAACGTTGGGAAAGCAGGGAGTATGCAACAAAGCAATTCCGAAGCAAAAGTAATGCGTGAACGAGCTCGGTACTATTCAATGAGTCCTGACCAAGTAGAAACACTACGACAAAATAAAAAAAATTACTACCTCAAAAAGAAGAATAGTGCTGGAGCCTCCGACACAAGCAATGTTGAAACAGAATCAACACGATCCCATTTGGGGTGTGGTAGCGAGAAAATGATTCATGCAACCATTGGTATATTTGACATATTATGTATTTTGGTGTTCCAAAAACCAATGCTTTATTTTGGTTTATGCTAATAATAAACATGAATGTTGCACAGAAGCAGTTGGTACCATGATTATGCAAGACAATGCAGTGCCGCTCACACAACTATCAGTGGTTAAAAACCACGAACGCGGTAGATTCATCAAAACACATATCCCACATTGCACTGATGAAAATCAGGGTTAGTTCCGCGATTATGGTACCCACTTGGTTCATACCTTCAATTCAGAAATGGCATTTACTCATTTTGCCAAATAATGTTATCAGGTAACAACCACGGCGAAGATGCATATGGACTACTCGAGCCCGATGTCAACACGAAAAACATTGATGGTATGCATAATAAATCTAAAGTTTCATGCCCCCCATTCACGAGAGCTTTTGCATGATTTAATATCTTTGCTAATAGATTGCTTGGGAGACGGGAACCTAGGAGAAGAAGATGGATACGGTGAGCCTGATGAAGAAGCCAGGATGTTCGCCCAACAAGGTAAATTGTTGCTACCATGAATTATCAATAGTAAATAATATATTATAGGGTTGTCTGTGTAAAAAGTTTAATTAATGGACCTGTCTTTCCAGATGTTGATTTTGAATCCTACAGAGTTGAACGACACCATGTAGACAGAACTCCCACAAGTGATCCTCATGACAGGGTTTACATGAACCTGCCGAAAAAGCACCATGTCCTAAAAAAAGTGTCCGACTGCCGCCACTGTGGAGCACTACGGTTTCCATACGAGGGCCCTGCATTTTGTTGCAGAAAGGGGAAAGTGAGTGTAGTTACTCCAGAGGTTCCGGAAGAGTTGAAACGGTTGTTTACAAGTCAAGAGGATGAGGATGCTAAATATTTTAGAGATAATATACGGTATTTCAACTCCCACTTCTCATTCACAAGTCTTGGAGTCACCCTTGATCGTCGAGTCAGCACTGCGGCACGAACCGGCGTATATACATTTCGTGCATGTGGGGGATTGTATCACGCTCTTGATGAACTGGTGGCTGCTGATAATGGGCCTCGACATTTGCAGCTCTATATTTATGACACAGATGAAAACTTGTCACACAGGGTTAAGAGGTCTCCAAATCTTCGCATAGATCTCATACGGAAGATTCTGGCTATATTAGAGCATAACCCTTATGCTCAAGTCTTGAAGAGCCTTGGTGATGTTCCAAATCTAGATGAATATCGAAACTCACTAAACACAGATATCAAACTTGATCAAAGAAGGTACAATGCTCCAACTACTTCTCAGGTGGCAGCAATATGGGTTGAAGGGAGTGACCCACAAAATTGCTTTGATAGGAGTGTTGTCGTGTATGGAAAAGGCGACCGTCCCCTATATATTAGAGCATACTATGGCTGCTATGAGCCTCTGTCATATCCGTTATTCTTTCCACGTGGGGAGACCGGTTGGAATCGATGGATGCCATACACTGATCCCCCTGATGACATAACCCAAGATTCAGTGGATAATTCTGCACGACAAGCAAACCAAGCATCTGATTTTCCAACAGGTATGGTGTTCATTATTGATTTATATAGTTACCAATTAATTTAAAACTTATCCATTCATCCGTCTTTCAGGTGATAATATTACTACAGAAGAAGTTGGTCATACCACAGGACATGACGACCAGACAGCAAATTTACCTACATGTATTGGTCGTCATTGTTATTTTTGAACTGCAATATGAATCTTTTTTAAAACTTAGACAATCATCTGTCTTTCAGGTGATAACATTACTAGAGAGCAAGTTGTTCCTACCGCACAACATGAAGACCAGGCAGTAGATTTATCTACAGGTATTGGTCGTCATCGCTATTTTTGAACTGCAATATGATTCCATCGTACCAATATTTTTTCTATCAATTTGTAGATAACCACAAGGATAACCCAGATGAGGATTTTGGTGACAATGAGATGAATGCAACACAATCTAGGAAATTTGTTAGCGCGAGGGAGTACTATTGCTTCAAATTGCAGGTCCGGAAGAAGCTTTTTAACATCATTTTGTTTGGGGGTCGTCTTTTCCAACAGTGGGCTGTTGACATGTATATAAAGATTGAGACAATGAGACTTGACTGGTACTCAAAGCCAGAAAATCAAAAGGTCATACGCGCTGACCTCTACCAGGTAACGTGATTGTGTTTTTTCTAATACATTCCATTATAGATGTCACACTCTTTGCTTAAAACCTTGTATACTAATTGGTGTGAATTATTGGTGCCACATATAGGGCCTTGTTGACACAGTCATTGCGGGCGAGTCACGTGGTGATCGGATTGGCAAGAGAATCGTGCTTCCGCGTACGTTTCCTGGTGGTGACCGTGACATGCAGCGGAGGTTTCTAGATGCGATGACAATAGTTCAGCGGTGGGGTAAACCGGATTATTTTATCACGATGACATGCAACCCATACTGGGAAGAGATAACTAGAGAATTGTTGCCTGGACAGTTGCCACAAGACCGCACAGACCTTCTGACAAGAGTATACAGAGCTAAACAACGACATATGATGGACTTACTGACTAAGGGTAAGCATTTCGGAGAAGTAGCGGCCTATGTACATGTCACAGAGTTTCAGAAACGAGGTCTCCCGCATGAGCATATACTTCTAATCATGAAAGCAAACAGCAAGTTAAGGACTCCAGATGACTATGATCGGGTGATATCTGCAGAGTTACCCTGTGAGAGTAATCCTTGCTTAGGATATATCTAGTATGTTCTAGTAGTACTATTCTTACATAGCCTTAGGCAGTAAGCTAGAGTAGAGAGCTATAGAAGGCTGTAGAGCTTTGTCATCCTGGTTAACAGTAGAATACTCTAGAAGGCTAGCTGTAGAAACCTAGCTGTAGAAACTTGTAGAAGGTCTGTAGTGACCAACCTTGTATCCTATATATATGGCCCTATGTAATACAAGAGAGAAGCTTATGCAGCAATAGAGAACACCTTCCCACATAGCCTAACTCTAACATTTGGTATCAGAGCCTGGTTAGGAGAGACCCAGGTTAGGAGAGAGCCAAGTTAGGAGAGGAACAGCCAAGCTAGGAGAGGATCCTGAGAGATGTCAGCTCCAGTTCAGCAGGGTGTTTCCCGCAGTCCGTTTCGCCAGCCACGGCGCCATTCCCCTTCACCCCCACCGAGACGACCGCGCCACCGCGAGGCTGGAAGGCGCGAGGTCGTGGTTGAGCGTGTCGTGAAGGAAGTTGGCGGTGGCAATTACCCGACGCTGACGCGGTCGAACTACACTGAATGGAGCCTCCTCATGAAGGTGAAGCTGCAGGCTCGGGGCATTTGGGATGCGATCGAGCTCGGTGCCAACGACTACCAAGAAGATCGAATGGCGCTGGAGGCCATCTTGCAGGCGGTGCCACCGGAAATGATACCTGGTCTCGCTGTCAAGCGGACAGCAAAGGAGGCGTGGGAGGCGATTCGAGCCATGCGTGTTGGCTCAGATCGCGTACGGAAGGGCAAGGTGCAGCAGCTGAAGAAGGAATTTGAGATGATCTCGTTCCGCGACGGGGAGTCCGTTGATGATTTCGCACTGCGCCTCACCAACCTCGTCACAAATCTCGCCACGCTCGGAGCACCTATCGACGAAACTCAAGTCATCGAGAAATTCTTGCGGGTTGTGCCACCTAGGCTCTCGCAGATTGCCCTGGCAATCGAGACCCTCCTCGACACTTCTGAGATGTCATTGGAGGAGGTCACCGGTCGGCTGAAGGCAGCGGAGGATCGTCTTGAGTCACCGGAGCCGCTGCGTGAGCAGGGCAAGCTCCTGCTCACCGAGGAGCAGTGGCTAGAAAAGATGAAGGAGCGCCGAGGAGGCAGCTCCTCCAGGCCTGCACGTGGTGGCGCACAGCAGCGACGACGACCACCACATAAGAAGGGTGGAGAAGGCGGCAACGATCGTGCAGCCACTAGAGACGGACCACGCAACGACACATGCCGCAACTGTGGCCGTCGTGGCCATTGGGCGAAGGACTGCTGGCAGCCTAGGAGAAATGGGAACATGGCATTCTTGGCCCAAGCAGAGGAAGATGATGAGCCTGCTCTCCTCATGGCGCAGGTCTGTGACATTCCTGCCCCAGCCATGAAGGAGCAGCAAAGTGACATTCCTGCCCCAGCCATGAAGGAGCAGCAGGAGCAGCAAAGCAACACTCCTGCCCCAGCCATGAATGTGCAGGAAAGTGACGCTCCAGCCCTAGCTTTGGTGGTGCAGCAGCACAACATCGCTTCAACCCCAGCCATAGTGGTGAAGGACATCACTGCTACAGCTCCAGAGCATGCCCCACTTCACATCGACGAACCAAAGGCAAAAGCCTACCTCGGGACAAGCAGTGATGATGAGTGTATGGAGGGCTGGTACCTTGACACCGGTGCCACAAATCACATGACGGGCCGCGTCGACGCCTTCGCTGAAATTGACCGTACGGTCACCGGTACCATAAAATTCGGAGACGGCTCACTCGTTGAGATCAAGGGCGTCGACACCATCATCTTCGCCGGCAGAAACGGCGAACACAAGGCTCTTGGCGGCGTCTACTACATCCCAAGGTTGAAGAACTCGATTATCAGCATTGGTCAGCTCGACGAGAGTGATGCATGCGTGTTGATCAGGAGAGGTGTGCTTCGCATATGGGACCAGCGAGGGCGCCTCCTTGTTCGGGTACAGCGCAGCCGGAATCGCCTCTACCTCCTCCATCTTGAGGTTGCCCGACCAATTTGTCTCTCAGCCCACCGTGGTGATATTGCTTGGCGCTGGCATGAGCGATTTGGGCATCTCAACTTTGATGCTTTGGAGAAGATGGGACGCCTCGACATGGCACGTGGGCTGCCACGACTGGAGCATGTGGAGCAGTTCTGCGACACATGTGTCATCACCAAGCATCGTCGCAGAGCATTCCCTCAGCAAGCAAGGTACCGTGCACAGGAACTACTTGAGCTCGTTCATGGTGATCTTTGTGGTCCTATTTCGCCGGCGACACCAGGAGGCCGGCGCTACTTCTTGCTGTTAGTAGATGACGCCACTCGCTACATGTGGGTGGTACTCCTGGCAGCCAAGAACAATGCAGCGGATGCCATCAGAAGAGTTCAGGCAGCAGCAGAAACTCAAAGTGGATGCAAGCTGCGGGTGTTCCACACCGACAATGGCGGCGAGTTCACCTCGACGGAGTTTGCTACCTATTGTGCTGATGAAGGAATTCAGCGCCACTTCTCTACACCGTACGCCCCGCAGCAAAATGGCGTCGTTGAGAGGCGGAACCAGACGGTGGTGGCCATGGCACGTGCTCTGCTGAAACAGAGGGGTATGCCGGCTGAATTTTGGGGGGAGGCAGTGAGTACTGCTGTCTTCCTGCTGAACCGAGCTCCCACCAAATCCCTCACCGGAAAGACGCCTTATGAGGCTTGGCATGGACGCAAGCCGGCTGTCCACTACCTTCGCACCTTTGGGTGCTTGGCGTATGTCAAGGAACAAGGGAATCTACACAAACTCGATGACTGCAACTCTCCCGCTGTCTTCATCGGCTACGAGGAAGGAGTAAAGGCTTACAAGCTGCTGGACCCAGCAACAAGACGTGTCCGCATCGCCCGTGACGTTATCTTCGATGAAGAACGTGGCTGGGATTGGGCAGCAGAAGGCAGCGGATACTCCGGCAGCAACTTTGACATAGAGTACATCATCAGGGAGCCCAGCCAGGTGTCCAGTTCAGGAGAAGACGGACCCGGGTCGTCGAGACATGGGGCTCAAGGTGCCTCAGCCAGCGCCCCACCATCGCCTCCATCCGCTCCAGCAACAAGTGTTGCAACTCCAGCAGTAAGTGCCGCAACCCCAGCAACTCCGGAATTTGTCACGCCACTAGTAGATGATGATGATCGACTCGACGATGCACATGGCGACACACCAATTCGCTATCGCATGGTCGAGAATCTTATTGGAGAAGAACTAGTCCCTGGGCTTGCACCACGCAACCTCGACTCTGAGCTACACTTAGCCAGCACGGGGGAGCCGTGCTCATTCGCAGAAGCTGAGGGTGACAAGGCATGGCAGGCAGCCATGCGTGAGGAAATCGAAGCGGTGGAGCGAAACAAGACATGGGAACTCGTGGATCTGCCACACGGGCATCGACCAATAGGCCTCAAATGGGTCTATAAGTTGAAGAAAAATGAAGCCGGTGAAGTAATCAAACACAAAGCGCGGCTGGTCGCCCGTGGCTTTGTTCAACAAGCCGGCGTAGACTTTGATGAAGTCTTTGCTCCCGTGGCTCGCATGGAATCAATTCGGCTGCTGCTTGCTCTGGCTGCCCAGGAGGGGTGGCCTGTCCACCACATGGACGTAAAATCAGCCTTCCTCAATGGAGAGTTGAAGGAGGAGGTCTATGTGAAGCAGCCACCCGGCTTCGTCGTCAAAGGAGAAGAAGGAAAGGTTTTGCGGCTGCGCAAGGCCCTCTATGGCCTGCGACAGGCACCGCGAGCATGGAACGCGAAGCTTGATTGCACGCTCAAAGAAATGGGCTTCAAACAGAGCGAGTACGAGCATGCAATCTACCGGCGCATCAACGGTGATGCAAACTTGCTCATTGGAGTATATGTGGATGATCTGATCATCACAGGTTCATCCAAAGGAGCAATAGAGAGCTTCAAGGACGAGATGAAGACAAAATTCCAGATGAGCGACCTTGGACTGTTGTCATTCTATCTCGGAATCGAAGTCCAGCAGCATGGCGACGGCATCAGCCTATGCCAGGCACACTATGCCTCACGTATCCTTCAGCTAGGAGGAATGGAAGGCTGTAATTCTGCTCACACTCCAATGGAGGAGCGGCTCAGGCTGAGCCGTGAAAGTACAGCAGAAGAGGTGGATGCTACGGAGTACCGACGAATTGTTGGCAGCCTTCGCTACCTCGTCCACACTAGGCCAGACCTGGCCTTTGCTGTTGGGTTCGTTAGTCGATTCATGGAACGGCCAACGAAGGAGCACATGATGGCTGTGAAGAGAATTCTTCGCTACGTCGCTGGCACGACCCACTATGGTCTTCACTACAAACGGAAGACAAGGGAGGCACAGCTGATTGGTTACAGTGATAGTGACCTCGCCGGTGACATTGACACAAGGAAGAGCACGAGTGGCACACTATTCTTCCTCGGCAATTGTTCGGTGAGTTGGCAATCTGTCAAGCAAAAGGTGGTTGCTCAGTCTTCTTGTGAGGCAGAATATGTGGCAGCCACAACTGCAGCAAATCAAGGAATTTGGCTGGCTCGACTGCTTGGAGAACTTCAAGGAAGAAAAGCTGAGACAGTTGAGCTAAAGGTGGACAGCAAGTCTGCCATAGCACTAGCCAAAAATCCAGTCTTCCACGAGCGCAGCAAGCATATCGATATTCGGTATCATTTCATCAGGGACTGCTTGGAAGACGGAAGTATCAGCACCAACTTCATCAAAACATCAGATCAGCTCGCTGATATTTTGACAAAATCTTTGGGGCGAGTGAAGTTTCAGGAGCTGCGAGCTCGAATTGGGATGGTCCAGATCAAGTCAAGCTTGAAGAGCAAGGATTAGGGGGAGAATTGTGAGAGTAATCCTTGCTTAGGATATATCTAGTATGTTCTAGTAGTACTATTCTTACATAGCCTTAGGCAGTAAGCTAGAGTAGAGAGCTATAGAAGGCTGTAGAGCTTTGTCATCCTGGTTAACAGTAGAATACTCTAGAAGGCTAGCTGTAGAAACCTAGCTGTAGAAACTTGTAGAAGGTTTGTAGTGACCAACCTTGTATCCTATATATATGGCCCTATGTAATACAAGAGAGAAGCTTATGCAGCAATAGAGAACACCTTCCCACATAGCCTAACTCTAACATACCCAACAAAGAGAAATACCCTGTTCTCCATGATCTGGTAGTCAAACACATGTTGCACGGACCATGTGGTGCGCTCAATAAAAGTTGCCCTTGCATGATAGATGGACAATGCCGGTTTCATTACCCACGAGAATACTGTGATACTACATTACAAGGGAAAGACTCATATCCCATCTATAGAAGGAGGGACGATGGGGTTCGAGTTAAGATCAGGGGAGAAGATTTGGACAATAGATGGGTGGTCCCTTACAACCCCTTTCTGCTTATGACATACAATTGTCACATTAATGTCGAAGCATGCTCAAGCATCAAGGCCGTCAAGTACTTATTCAAGTACATCTACAAAGGGCATGATAAGGCATCATTTGCATTGGAGCAGGATATTATCAATGATGGGGGAATCATCAATGAAATTAGACAATATAGGGATGCACGTTATGTATCGGAAATCCACTTTGGCTCCCGGGCTCATATGAGCCCGGTTGCCTTTTCGATTTTTTTGAATTTTGAAAAAGGTTCAAAAAAATCTGAAAAAAATTGTGCGGAAACATGTTTATGTATTAAATACTCGTGTAAAGTTTCGACAGAAAATATCAAATTTTGCGCCCTGTGCAAAAAAGACAAATATCTGACAGACAAAATAGGTGAACAGTCCACTATTCAAAAAGACAGATTTGTCTTTTTTACACAGGGCGCAAAAATTGATATTTTCTGTCGAAATTTTACACGAGTGTTGAATACTTCAATATGTTCATGTCCAATTTTTTTCAGAATTTTTCGAAGCATTTTCGTATTTTAAAAAAATCGGAAACAAAACCGGGCTCATATGAGCCCGGGAGCCAAAACGCCACCCTCGTTATGTATCTCCTACGAAGTCTCTTTACAGGGTTTACGGCTTTAAAATGTTTGGTGTCAGTCCATCTGTGTTACAGCTCCAGCTTCATTTGCCAAACATGCATACCGTCGCATTTAAGGCTTACGAAAATCTGGAAGATGTTGTCGCTCGACCATCTTCTTCCAAATCAATGCTTACCGAGTACTTTGAGATGAACCGGAAGTTTCCGGAGGCTCAGAAATGGTTGTACAGAGACTTTCCAGAACATTATAGATGGATAGCAGGGAAAAAGAAGTGGCAGAATAGAAGAAACAAAAGATCACAGATTGGAAGACTTGTGTATGCACACCCTGGTGAAGGAGAGAGGTACTACCTACGTGTGCTCCTAAGTCATGTCCGAGGTGCCACTTCATTTGATGATTTAAAAAAAGTAAATGGCAATCCATGCAGTTCCTTTCGGGAGGCATGCGAGCAATTAGGCCTCATTGAGCACGACAGGACTCTTGATGATTGCATGACAGAGGCAGCCACATTTCAGATGCCTTGTGCCCTAAGACGGTTGTTTGCGACTATACTGGTATTCTGCGAGGCAACGGAAATCCGACATATGTGGGACAAACATCTTGCATCTATGTCTGAGGATTACCGTCGTAATCAATCCAATGAGGCAGCACTTGAGCAGATGGTCCTTAGAGATATCAGGGAAATGTTGCAATCCATGGGAAAGGATATTACAAGCTATGGACTTCCGGATCTGGTTGACACCTATGGTTCAGCCGATGCTGAATACAGAGAGGTCACAGAGGAGAGGCAGGTCATCGTGGACAAGGAACGCCTCGATCTAATTAGTTGTTTGAACAGTGAGCAGCTGGCTGGTTTCAATGACATAATGGAGCATGTGACGAACCAAAAAAGTCAGATATTCTTTGTTGATGGTCCAGGAGGCACTGGGAAGACGTACATGTACAAGGCATTGCTAGCGAAGGTGCGTTCGATGGGCCTAATAGCGATTGCAACTGCTACATCAGGTATAGCGGCGTCGATAATGCCTGGAGGGCGGACTGCACACTCTAGGTTCAAAATTCCAATCAAGCTCACTGACAACAGCATGTGTGGTTTCAAAAAGCAGGATGGTACGACAGAGTTGCTTAAACAGGCATCCTTGATAATTTGGGACGAAGTTGCTATGACAAAACGTCAAGCAGTTGAGATGCTTGATAGATCGCTTCAGGATGTACTGGAATGTCCTTTGCCGTTTGGTGGAAAGGTTGTTGTCTTTGGTGGTGATTTCAGGCAGGTCCTCCCCGTTGTGACACGAGGTACAAGAGCACAAATCACAGATGCTACACTATTGAGATCCTATCTGTGGGAGAAGACCCGCAAGATACACCTCAAGCGCAATATGCGGGCACAGGCTGACCCTTGGTTCTCTGAATACCTGCTAAGGATCGGCAATGGAACTGAAGAAACAATTGACGACGACTATGTGCGTCTCCCTGAAGACATTGTGATTGGTTATACCGAGGATGAAGAACCAATTAACAAGCTCATTGAAGATGTCTTCCCATCCCTGCACGCCAATGCTAGGTCGAGAGAGTACATTAGCACACGTGCAATTCTCTCAACCAAGAACGAGCATGTGGATAAGTTGAATGACACGATGATCTCCAGGTTTCCGGGTGAAGAAAAGGTATACCATAGCTTCGACTCTATCGAGGATGACTTCCAAAATAATTACACGATTGACTTTGTGAACTCAATCACACCAAATGGATTGCCCCCGCATGTCTTGAAAGTAAAGGTGAACTGCCCGGTAATTTTGCTACGGAACCTCGACCCTAATAATGGACTATGCAATGGAACACGGCTTATGATCAGAGCCTTCCAGGATAATGCAATCGATGCAGAGATTGTTGGTGGACAACATGCTGGAAAGAGGGTGTTCATACCTAGGATCCCTATGTCGCCCTCGGAGGACACCTCACTCCCCTTCAAGCTTAAGAGGAAACAGTTCCCCATCCGCCTGAGTTTTGCGATGACCATTAACAAGGCACAGGGCCAGACTATCCCAAACGTCGGTATCTACCTTCCCGAACCTGTGTTCTCACATGGGCAGCTATATGTTGCATTGTCAAGGGGTGTGTCAAGAAAGACAACGCGGATTTTGGCAAAGCCGAACAAAGAGGTTGACAAATCCGGGAAAAGCACCAAGAACATTGTCTATAGAGATGTGTTAGAGGAATGAGATAGGTGTGTTATGCTTTTCAATCAAGATATTTATTCTATCTAAATTGAGGTCAACAATACTTTTTGCTTGCATATTATATTTCTGAATTGGTTTCCTGTGCAGATCCGACCAAAGGGCTTGCTACTGATACTATCAATTTCTAATCAGCGGTCAGGTATGCATTTCATATTATACCGAGACCACAAAATTAGTGGTATACTGAAGCTGCACGTGCATTGCAGCTTTCAGTAAGATAAAACTATTTCTACTTGGCAAAATCTCAAGTGCTCATTTAAGCAATTACACTGTTAGCTTTCTTGCTCATGGTCTACTTCACATATATACCTAAGAAAAATACAGCTAAATGACCTTATGCCAAGCACGGAGTAACTTGAGATTATCAACAAGTTTGATGATCCTGAGTAGCAATTAGTAAATTTTATTTCAAAACAACAGTTAACCATTATGCAGACGACCGGTCCGATTAAGGCACTACTTCATGCTAAATTATAATGACCCGTCATTTGTTTGGGCATATAAAAGATAAACTGCAATTCAATAACGATACCCAGTATTCAATTTGATATGGATGATGTCTTTGCTACTGACAGATATGTGAAACTGACATGCAACATACAACACTAAAGGATAAGAACACCGGGAGAGCAGCGAGGGGGATGCCAAATTCTACAAAGTCTGAAATCAATGGATGAAGGAAGCTTGTACCTGTACTGCTGCTGTAGCCAATACTTTTCTGTATAATCATTAAGTTTAACTGCTTTAATCTGAAAGTCGTGTAACCAGTGAGTGTAGCCTGCATCGTACAAGATAATGTTAGACACCTGAAGGTGAATGTTCTTACCTGTATGCTTGAAGCACGATTTAAGGATGAACTCTCCAACTATTGCTTTATAAGGATGGATCCAATTGTCTTATCGCTATATGGGATGGAATAATGCAAGTCTTTTTATAAGTAGCTTACTTAAAGAAGTTCCGGTTTTGTAACCTGAATCGAATGTGCACAACAGATTTCAGTTATTATTAGTAGCTTCCAGTTTTATAACTTGAATGTGCACAGCAAGTTTCCAACAAGAAGTTCATTAATGTAACTTCGCTAACACTACAACAGCAAGTTCCCAACAACTACTCTGAGATTTCAAGCATACAGGTAACATTAGATACTCTTACAGTGAAGTATATATAAAAGAAGTTAGAGCCCCCATGTTAACCTGAGACAAACACGTATGTAACTAACCTGCAAGTGCAATTTCAGAGGTGCAAGTTGTAGTACAAGGAGCATCCTGTAGATATTCATAGTTAAGTACAGCACCCTTTAGAATAGAGTATCTTCGAAAATATCCAACTTGAACTACAGTTTATCATCCTGCAATCAGTCGAAGTTGTGTGTGTGTAAGAGCCAAACCTAGAACACAAAAACTGAAAAGAAAACTTATGACTTGGTTGCCATGCATTAGTGGACAATACAAGAGCCAGAGAAAGTGCTCTTCTGCTTGCAAAAGCATATAGAGCATGGCACTATGGCTAATATTATGTTGAAAAATAAAACAAACATTAATAGACTTTTATTCCGATTTATTCAAATATGCATCCAAGCACACGGAATTAAATTCCGATAAGTGGAACAATCTAAATGTTCCAGCATGGAAAAGAGAAGAATGCATTAAGAGCAGACTGCAGATGGATGGTACGCCTGCAAATATAACTCAAGGCAATCGACTTTTGGGTACTTTTAATAATTTTTGTTTTCAATTTTCAGTATATACAGTAACATATTATAGGATAATCAAAGTTAAGAACATCCTAGAGAAAATAGCTAGAGATGATGCAGTAGAAGTCCAGCATAACAACCTGCGCACAGAATTTTGATTTCAAGTTCCGACACAACATAATCCCAATTCCCATGACATTTGATACCGCTACTTCTCAAACATATGATTATTATTCATTAGGGGGCTTAAGGTCATCACAATATACAGATAATGACCCACTGAAATATGATAATAATCTCATCTAAACCTAGCCGCATCCTAGAAAATAAGCTACTGTAGAAATAAACAACGGAATGTTATGAGCTAAATCGAGCAGAATCGAGACGAGGGGGAGGATGAACTACCGGTCGCGATCGAGGTGGAGAAGGACGTCAACCGAGCATGCAGTACTTGGCCAAACCCGCCGGAACGGGGGGGGGGGGGGGGGGGGGGGGGTCCTCGCCGGCGTCACGTGTCCAGCGGGATCTGGGAGGAGGAATCCGGTGCAGTAAATCCCTACAACGCGCGGCCGGCTGGTGGGTACGAGGTAGACGCCTCCGTTGTCGCTTGGCCTGATGCGAGCGGCAGCGAGGGTGGGGAGTAGCTGGTCATCGCAGCCCCGATGACGAGGCAGGGTAGCGGCGGAGCTCGCGGTAGCTGCGGGGAGGGCACGGTGGCGGGTTCGCAGTGGAGGGAGCTTCACGCCCAGCTCCGGATGGATGGTACGGAAGGAGCAGGTCGTCGCGGCCCCGACGAGGAGGCAAGGTAGGTGCGGAGCTCGCGGCCTCCGCGGGGAGGGCACGGTGGCGCGGAGGCACTGGAGGGAGCGTCATGCCAAGCTCCGATGGGAAGGCAGTGGCAGCGGCGGTGGTGAGCTTGAGACTTAGGGTGTGTTCGGTTTGGGGATGGGGTGGATTCCATTCCATTCCATTCCACCAGAATGGAAGCGTTCCATTCTTGTGTTCGGTTGTGGTCAAAAAATTGTCATGGAACCGTTTCATCCTTACGTTCGGTTTTAGAATAGGGTGAGAATGGAATGGAATGGAATGTCGATTAATTATTGAAGGAGACGATTAATTATTCCTAAACTTGATTAATTATTCTTAAACTTAATTATTTTTTCTAAACTTAATTAATTATTCTTAAACTTGATTAATTATTCCTAAACTTGATTAATTATTGTTAAACTTGATTAATTATTTCTTAACAGAGAGCCGTTCCACCTCGTCCGGCCGATTCGGCCGGACCGGTGCGTTCCGCATCTGGAGGGAATATTATCTTCTGAGGAACCACTTGGTTCCATTCCATTTCCCAACCGAACACAAGAACGGGCTCCAGGTGCGGAACGGTTCTATTCCATTCCACCCCATCCCCAAACCGAACACACCCTTAGAGTGAGAGGGGAAGCGGCGGTGGTGAGGAGAAGGGAATCATTTTTTTGTGGGGGAATCACTTAAAAAAAATCAGGACCCGACTGGAATATCTGCAAAATTTCTGGATAGTCCTTCGACCGCAGGACACGGTCAGCTGTGACAGATTAGAAAATGGCAGGATAGATAAACTTCAGATACATGTCAAACATTCACAAATCGAGATAGTCAAATAGAGAAAGCGACCCTCATTTTAAATGCATGAAGTTGAATTTGAGTCGTGCATTGCAGGTTCCGAAATTGTTTCCATATATGGTCAGCTGGTGGTGCCCGTTTAGGACAATTTGATAATTTAAGATTTATTTAAAAAAATAAACTGCTATTTGTCGTTCCAACAAACACCGGCTTGATAGAATCATCATAAGATGAAGCACTATGGCAATCGTCGGTCCTCTCCCATATGTCAAACCAACAAACGCTGATTTCATAGATGAACTTTGCTTATACATCAGTATGGTTGATGATGTGCCTTCGTTGGAGTAAGTCACCTTTATCTTGTTAGTTCATTTCGTGTTATAAATTGTCTATATTTTGGAAGCGGTTCCGAGACCGACTTGGGGGTGCACATATTGAAAAATATGGAAATTTACAATAAAGATAAACCTTGCGCTTCAGCGGGCAAGTCTCAAATGGAATGATGACATCTCCAAATGAGGACGCAAAGTCCCTGTTCTTCTGACAAACTCGTACGGGTATGAAGCTTTTTTACTTAAATATAACCTTACTTGATTTGTTCAACACTCAATGTAACATTTCTTATGTATGCAGTGCTCTGTCTGGTTATTTTGTTTTTAATTTAATGCGCATGTGGTACGATGATTGGTCATTTTCTATGATACCCATAGTGACTATTCTCAAGCATGGTCATTTGCACACGCTTTTATCATGAACTTTACATAACATTGTTATATAATGCATATGTAGGATGATTTTGAGCTGACAAAGCGATTTTCGGTAAGTTGGTACATATTGTGAAGTATCGAGACAATGAAGCAATAAATAATATTCATGTCCCTTTGAACGAAGAATTATTGATCGTTTAAAGAGATGGACCTTCATGGAATAATACATAGTGGATAGTGTTATTTACATTTTTTTCCAAGTATTGCTTTGAACTTGTGTTGAAATTGTAATATTTATGCAAATGATAACTATTATTTTGTGTATTAAGATTTTAATTGAAGCAACGTGTGTGGATTGTATTTTGTTCGCACGTCATACATGGTTTAGTCTTGATTTATCATTATAGTAATAAAAACTGACTAAACAAAAAACACTAAACTAGAAATGACTTTTATATTTTAAAGACGTGCGTTGCACGTGCAGCCATGTATATGTTTTGGGAAGTGCTCAATTTGTTGCTTCTTTTGTTGGACCGAGAATCAAGAGAAGTTAATTGGAAATCTTTTATTGATAATATACTTAGTTCTTGGAAACTCACTACGTGAAATGTGGCAGCATTAGAAAATTCCCAATTTTATTGTGCATCTCGCCGATGGTCATCAATACAGATTTTTTTGTGCGTATTATATGTTTTAGAAAATTCCCAATTTGTTGCTTGTTTGGAAATAAGTTATCTAAAAATCCTTCATTGATACTACATACTAGTTTTATGGAAACTCCCCAAGGGTTGTAGTGGTAACATGGCAAGACATTAGGCTACTCATTGTGAAAAGTAATTTAAACTAGTGTCATGTATATGTTAGAGAAGTAGTATCGTAGGAGATTTAATTTATTAGTTTGTAAACTCATTTTCTCTTGACAAACTGGTAACATAATGTTTCATCTTTTTTATAATTAATAGTATGTCATGTCAGCAATATGTCTTGTTGGCATTGCATGAATATTAATGTTACTAACTATATTACACTCATTATGTGTAGTCTTATGCATCTCATCCAACATCTATCAACATACGGAAGTTTCTTTACGTAGTAGTATATGTTTTGGAAAATGCCCAGTTAATTTCTTGTTTCGTTGTAGCGTAAATCATGAGAAATTAATTGCAAATCCTTACCCTCCATCCACAAATAAGTGTACCTTTTGGTTTTATGCTAAGTCAACTTTCTAATGTTTGACCAACTTTATACAAAAAACATCAATATTTACAACACCGAATTATTATCACTAGATGCATCTTGGAATATAGTTTTGTAATATTACTACATTTTTTATAAAGTTGATTAATTTTAAACCTAGAAGTACACATATTTATGGACAGAGGCAGTAGTTAATACTATGTAGTTTTTGTAAACTCCCCAAGGGATGTGGTGGCAACACGCAACGATTATTATTTATCTCGTCCAACCTTCATCTCCTTCATCCATGTGTAGATGGTTTTTTTTCATGTAAGAGGTGTTATCTGCTTCGATTTTCATGGTTATTGCTTAAGGAAGGTGTCCCACCACATGATTCGAGTGAAGTGTGACACCAGTACCACTTGGCTACCACCAACTCTAGTGAAAATGCATTGATTCGTGAGAGACTATCACAAGGATGGAGACACAAACAGAAGATAACATAGCAGGACAAAGCAGAAGATCGTCGGAAGGTGGTATTAACCTCAACACCGGACAAAGAGTGCGAAGAAGCGGCGATATTTCATGAAATTTCTCTCTGGCATCAAGGCCCGCTTCCCATTCGGGCTCTGGCTTCTCTCTCCGGCGTCGGGTTCCAACGGGCGTAGTTCTTAGTGTTATGATGAGGATATTTCGTGGAATATGGTGATTCTGCATGCTTGAATTGGAAAGAAGTATTGATTATAATTGATGATTATCATAAGGTGAACTCATTCCTAGTTGAACATGATACTTTGATTTATAAGAATGTTAGACTACCTAATTAAGTCACCGTATTTGTGTATCATTAGTTTGAGTTAATGGATAGTGTCGTGGATATGGGACACGGGTACCCGCATGGAGGATTAACGTGGCACATCAAGAGGGTGGCCCAGGAGGCCGACTCCACAGTCGGAGTAGGACAACGAAACACCCTGCCGACTTGTAATAGAAGATGAGACTAGTTTGTATGCAACTAGGACTCTACATGTAAACCGACCCCATCCACCTATATAAGCAGGGGCAAGACGTTCCAAGAGGAAAAACTCAACAGAGAACCTAGACAGACAATTTAGAGGTTGAAGACACGGCCTACACAATAGAGGAGCCGCCTCATATGGCGAGTTCCACCAAGAGCATACGGAATAAGACCTAGCCACAAACAACACGTAGGGATATTACCGGATGATGTTTCCCGGCCGAAGCTATATAAATCTTGTCTTTCGTCTACTAACCCACATCTACGATGTCCACGCGTACATAGTCCCTATCATCGTCGGTTAACTCCATCGACATTGGCGCCCACCGTGGGGCTAAGTGCGCGTGGATTCAAAATTCGATGGGTCCAATCTTCATCAACAATGATGACGAGTTCGTCGCCGCATCAGTCAGACCATTGGGACGCCCTGAAGTTCTTCATCAACACGGACGGAGGGCTCGACATCACTACCCTCGTGCAAGACTGCTCACACCTAGAAGATCGGGAATTTTTTGGCAGGCATTTCGCGATTCAAATCGCACCATGCTAGCTCGTCATGAGGTCCATCGTCAGCCGAGTCAATTGATTCCTCTGGTAGCTTTTACTCTCGAGGTGCCACGATCCACCAAGGCAGCAAGACAACAAAAGCGTCAAGAAGAAAAAAAGAAAAGTATGATCAACTCGATCGTATCAAGCAAAGGAGTACAACTCGGAATAGGATACGTACAACATCCATCAAGTAAAGGAGGGATGTAGCAATCAAGAAAATATCACCCCCAATTCGGATCCAAAATCGGTTCAGATTCGGTTCAGACACACATAAGCTACTAATCTGAAACTACCACGGTTTCCTCATACGACTCCAAATAAGGCTAATAAGCACTTGTTGTAAAGATAATTACATGTACTTTCCAATGCGTAGGCGTCCATCCCCCGATTCGAGGCATACAAGGCTCAGTCAACAAACAAGTTGGTGGTTATTTTCTTCCAGTTTCCAAATAAAGTCCCTTCAAGTTAGGAAAGTTGAACATATGATTGATTTCGAACCCAACTCTAAGTTGGACGTCCAAGAGCCTTTTCATAGGCTTGTAAGTCGTGGATTCTTACCTTAGACCATGTTTTGATTAAACCCTAGATTATATATTGAATTGCTACAAGCATTCTTCTGAAATTATATATTGTTCTTTGTTTCAGTCAGAAGTATTCCCCACATCACTTAGTTGCAATCTGGTGTTTATCCTCTGAAAGTTCAAATGTGAGATGTTGTTCCACTGGGAATTTCTAGATTGCAATCCGCTTCGTCCTCGATGGCTACGTGCGCAAATGTGTGATGTTGCAAATAGCCATAGGGTTAAAAAATTGTTGCATTGGCAACAGGGAAGCAACAGGAGAGTTCGACATCGTCTTGCGAGTTATCTTGACATCCACCATCGTTCACTGAGAAGATCGGGCCACCCCTTATCATGTTGTGTGGTTGTTTGGCGGCACTCTAGACCTAGTGTAGCTAGGTAGCCTGGCCGTGGAGTTTTGTAGTATTTGCTCGATTTCTCTTTGATTAACTGATCTACATATGGTTTTGTGTCTGGATCAACTCTTCTTTCTAATCAATAAATTTAGCAACTCTTCAGCTTACATGCATAAAAATAATATTTCAAGAAAGCTCGACCAACTAATCATGGATTGACAGTCCTAATCTTGTGAGGTTCTTTGTTTGCCAATGCATGGTCACATGAAGGAAAATCATTTTATTGCATTTTGAGGGGTATCTACCTTCGTCGCCGGCTGCGGGAGGCAGCCCTGCTGGGCGTGGAGGGGACTCCGGCCCATTGCCGCCTCCGGTCACGGGTGGTGGCCCAGCGGCGTGTGGAGCTCCCTTCAGCTAGGCTCCGCCTCCCTCCTTCTCGGCGCCAACAACGGCGCAGTCTTCGCCGACGGATAATACCATCCTGGGGGTTGCTACCACGACTTTACCCCCATGCATGGTTAAGCCGGCTATGACTACGCCGAGACGTAGCAGCCGTCATGCTATGGCGGCGGACGGGTCCACGCCCACGGACGAGGATTCGATGACCAAGGCAATGCGGCGAAAGGCGTTGATGAACGCACGGCTTACTCCTGGTACATCATTAAAGTCCAAGTCCTTGCTTTCTTTTACTACTCCAAAGTTAACTTCTAGACTCTTTAGTGTTGGTATTACTATGGGAAGGAATGAGAAAGAAATTCAGTTTGTCGGCTAATGCTCTAAGGCATATGGAGTTTGACCGAGTAAAGGTTTATCCTAATGCGATGAGTAGGCCGGCTGCTCCCCCCAGATGAGGATGAGGCGACTGACACTGTCGATGGTCAGCTTCTATCTCATCTAGTCCGGGAGGTGTCGGAGGTGGGATTAGATGAGTCAGGGCTAGGGTCTATTTATGACCTGCAAGCTTCTGGCCGGAAATCTAAGAACGCTTCTGCAAAAAAGAGCAAAAAGTCGCGAAAAGTGGCTAGTTCGTCCAAATCTCCAAAAGTTTCCTGATGAATGACATGTTTATGAATATCATAGGTCTTGGTGACTTGGCTAAACATCTACATAGTACACAATGTATTCGGGATCATAATTTGGACTTTGTGGCAATCTCGGAAACAGGTAGACGGGACTTCTCTATGAGTGTCCTTAACCGCATTTCTGGCGGATTGGATTTTCACTGGTACTGTCGTCCTCCCCGAGGCAGGTCTGGAGGCATTTTACTTGGCGTTAAATATAACTCTATGGACGTGTTAGCGGTTTCGGATGAGGATTTTCATATCAAGTTCCACATCCGTAACAAAGATGATAATTTTCTATGGAGTCTAGTTGCCATGTATGGTGCCGCGTAGGAGGACCATAAGGCTGCTTTTCTTCGCGAATTGGTTAATATTGCTAAAGACAACCCACATCTTATCCTTATAGGAGGGGACTTTAATATGCTAAGATACCGTCACAAGAAAAGCAGAGGTCGATTCGATGGTCATTGGCCCTTTCTTTTCAATGTTGTCATTGATAGTTTGGATTTAAGAGAGGTACATATGACTGGTAGGCAGTTCACCTGGGCGAACAGCCTACCTGAGCCAACGTACGAAAAGTTGGACCATGTACTTATGGATACAGACTGGGAATCTAAATACCCGTTGGTATCAGTATGCGCTCTAGAACGTATAGAGGCTTTATCGGACCATGCTCCAATTCTTTTGACCACAGGGTCGCCAAAACCACATGATAAACACCAATTTAAATTTGAATTGGGCTGGTTGTTGTCATGTATCCCGCACTAACCATCTATCCCAAAAGTCCGAACTGATGGAAAGACTAGTGCAATACATATATACTGTAACACCCCCTCTCACGTGTGACTCGGGGAGGAAGAGGCCACACGTGCAACCGCAGCCGCCCCGACGGCGCGCAGGTCTCAGAGGTATGGCGCAACAGGCTCATACTTGGACACAAGGGGGGCTACCCGCAATTTTTATTAAATTGCGCAAACCAGGACTCGAACTCAAGACCTGAGGCTCTGATACCATGTCATGTATCCCGCACTAACCATCTATCCCAAAAGTCCGAACTGATGGAAAGACTAGTGCAATACATATATACTGTAACAGTTGTATCGTGAGGGGTTCGCGGAAATGGTTAAAGAGATTTGGATGAAACCGGTTGGTGTTAATAGCCCTATTCAACGTTGGAATAACAAAATGCGCAATATGCGTACATTCTTGCGTGGATGGGCACGACACACATCGGGAATTCTTAAGAAGGAAAAAGCTCGACTGTCGGCCATCATTGATGAACTCGAAGAGATAGCGGAAAGGCAGCCGTTGTCCGTGCAAGAGATTGAACTCAAAAGTCAATCGAATGCGAGGATAGCTCAACTTTTACGCGAAGAGGAAATCAAATGGTATCAATGGTCAAAGGCCCAATTCATTCTTGAAGGTGATTCGAATACTAGATACTTTCATAATGTCGCCAATGGAAGACACAGAAAGAAACTTATTCATTCACTTCACCAAGAAGAGGGTTTGATCGAGGGACATGAAGAGCGTAAAAGTTATATCACAAAATATTACAAGGGCCTATTCGGGGATCCGGAGGAAGGGATTTTTTATCTTGACGAGTCCCGTATAGACGACATACCTCAAGTTTCGGATGAGGAGAACACTTTTCTTACTGCACCCTTCACTAAGGAAGAAGTAAGAAAAGAAGTTTTCCAAATGGAACACAATAAGGCACCAGGTCCGGACGGATTCCCCGCCGAGTTTTACCAAAACTTCTGGGATGCCATACAATCGGACCTTCTAGCTATGTTCGGGTCTCTGCACCCCGGACAGCTAGAGCTTTTCCGCCTTAACTTTGGGGAGATCATTTTGTTACCTAAAATTAATGATGCAGAAAGGATCCAACAATATAGACCGATCTGCCTCCTTAATGTTAGTTTCAAAATATTCACCAAAGTGGCGACCATTCGGTTGAATTCGGTTGCAGATCATGTGGTTAGACCTACGCAAACTGCATTTATGCAAGGTAGGAATATACTAGATGGTGTAGTCATATTACATGAGACCGTTCATGAGATGCACCGGAAGAAAATGAATGGGGTGATTTTTAAGATTGACTTTGAAAAGGCTTATGACAAGGTCAACTGGGAGTTTCTCCAGCAGACCCTACGAATGAAAGGCTTTTCGGAGGAGTGGTGTGTTTGGGTTAGGAATTTTGTTACTGGAGGTAGTGTGTCCATTAAGGTCAATGACGACACTGGTCATTACTTCCAGACAAAGAAAGGCCTAAGGCAAGGGGACCCTCTATCGCCAATACTATTCAATATAGTGGTTGATATGCTAGCGGTCATGATCGATAGGGCTAAACTGGATGGTCAAATAGAGGGTGTCATTCCACATCTGGTTGATGGCAGACTCTCTATTCTCCAATATGCGGACGATACGATTCTGTTTATGGAACATGACCTGGAGAAAGCTATGAACATGAAACTGATTCTATCAGCGTTCGAGCAACTATCAGGCCTAAAAATAAATTTCCATAAGAGGAGTTGTTTTGTTTTGGTGAGGCCCAGGAATACGCGACTCAATATGCTGATCTGTTCGGATGCGAGCAAGGTCAGTTTCCTATTAAGTATCTTGGTATACCAATACACTATAGGCGACTCACCAATGCCGAATGGAAGCACATTGAGGAGCGGTTTCAAGTTCGGTTAGCTAGTTGGAGAGGAAAGTTGTTATCCCTAGGCGGGAGATTGGTACTCATCAATTCAGTGCTAAGTAACATGGTACTGCATATGATATCTTTCTTCCAGCTGCCCAAAGGAGTCTTGAAAAGTTGGACTATTTCCGATCAAGATTCTTTTGGTAAGGGGATAGCGAGAAAAAGAAATATCGACTGGCTAGATGGGATGTTGTTTGTCGACAAAAAGATCAGGGTGGACTCGGCATCCATGATCTTCGGGTAAAGAATACGACCCTTCTAGGGAAATGGCTATTTAGCCTTCTCTCGGAAGAAGGGGTATGGAAAACACTCTTAAGGCGAAAATATGTCGGTACAAAGCAATTGTCACAGGTTGTTTGGAAACCAGGTGACTCTCACTTTTGGGCCGGCCTCATGGCGTCGAAGGATAGTTTCTTTCGCTTTGGGAAGTTCGCTATTAGAGATGGTTCAGAGATTAGGTTCTGGGAGGATAAATGGTTGGGAAATACCACTCTCAAAGACCAATACCCTGCTCTGTATAACATTGTCCATCATAAGAGCGCTATGCTAGCCACGGTTATGCAGTCATCGCCTCCGACTATGACATTCAGACAAGATTTGGTTGGTCCTAGGTTAGAGGCATGGCACACCCTTTTAGGGTGTTTAGCCATGATTCATCTATCACCAGGATCGGACATTTTTCGATGGAATCTTCATGAGAATGGTAAATTCTCAGTGGATTCCATGTATAGAGCCCTGATCCAATCTGACGTACCGGTTGATAATAAAAAACTTTGGAAGATGAAGATGCCATTAAAAGTTAAAATCTTTGCTTGGTATGCTCGTCGGGGGGTCATCCTCACTAAAGACAACCTTGTCAGGCGTAATTGGCATGGAAGTGTAAAGTGTGTTTTCTGTCTACACGATGAGACGATAAAACATCTTTTCTTCGAATGCAAGGTCGCACATTCTATTTGGTCAACCATCCAAATTGCTTCGAATTTTTACCACCACAGTCCGTTGCGAATATTTTCGGCAATTGGTTACATGATATAGATGACAAATTTCGAACTATTATTAGGGTGGGAGCGATAGACGTAATCTGGTCGCTTTGGCTTTGTAGAAATGACAAGGTTTTTAATGATAAAAATGTTTCTCTTTTGCAGGTAATATACCGGTGCACAAGTTTGCTCGGTTCGTGGTCCACATTGCAACGCGTGGAGTTTCGAGACCTCTTTATAGAGGTGTCTGCGCAACTGGAGACTACGGCGAGGGACATTTTTATCCCACATGGTCTTTGGATTGGACCACCACCATAGGCGGCTTACACGATCCTGTGATTTTTAATCTATCTATGTTTTGCCTTACCCGTTGGATGTTTGACTTGCCGGCTGTGTGCATCTTATTATACAGAGTCCGGGTATAATGCTTAAACATTTTAAGTAATATAAAGCTCTTTATAAAAAAAAATATGGCGCCTAGTTAGATATTGGAGTTCGCCACCCTTGTCACCCTGCAGAGGGAGAAGACGGCAAGAAGTTGCCATTGGCGCCGGCAACACAGACAAATGGCTCAGAAAGGCAACAATAAGAAAACTCGGTAAATCAATCACGCACAGCCCCAATCTTGCAAGGTTCTTGGTCTGCCGTTCCTGACGACATAGGACGAGATTCATCGTGTTACATACTGAGGCGTACTGTAGCACGGCATATCGAAAAACAACCAACCCCTAAACGCTACTTCATCAGCAGAGCGCGCCATCGATGCGCATCAGTAGAGCGTCTTCGCGGCTACATATGCCCCGCAACCGACGATCGCCGCAGCCACGAGCAAGTTCCATCCGGCGTCGGACCCGCCGCGCCCCGCCCTACGCGCTGAACGCACGGTAGCATAGTACCGCCTCGGGCTGGCCTCGAACATCGCGCGGGGGACACGCGCCCCGCCGAGCCCGGGGCCCTTCATGGTGCGGCAGGTGAGAGCCCAGACGGCGCCGCAGACGAAGACGACGGGGAGGAGGGGGGCGAGCAGCACGTGCCACTCCACTCTTCCTCCCGTGGCCGCCGTCGCGTCGGCGCCGCCGTCCGGGATATTCCCGACGGATGCCGTGACCAGCCGCCCGTAGAGGTCAACCAGGAGTTTGGACGCCATCTCCACCCATGGCTCGGAGGCTTCAACGGCGGAACCTGCCGCTCTCCTGGCCGCCTCCGCGGCGACCGGGAAATTGTCGACCGCGCCGGCCCTCGCTGCGACGAGCCACGCCCAGAGGTGGCGCAAGAACCACGCCACCGACGCCCTCGCGGTTTCAAGCACGGCGTCCCTTGTCACCTCCGTCGGGAGCATCTCCACGGTGAAGGCCATGGCCGCGCGTGCCGTGTCAACGGCGGAACCCGCCGCTCTCTTGGCCGCCTCCGCGGCGACCGGGAAATTGTCAACGGCACCGGCCCTCGCTGCGACGAGCCACGCCCAGAGGTGGCGCAAGAACCACGCCACCGACGCCCTCGCGGCTTCGAGCACGGCGTCCCTTGTCACGTCCGTCGGGAGCATCTCCACGGTGAAGGCCATGGCCGCGCGTGCCGCGTCCGTGACGACGGCCGAGATGTTGGCGATGGGAAAGGCCATGACGAACGGCTTGATTTGGAGTTTGGTCCCGCTCCGGCTGTCCTGTTTTTGGAGGAGTAGTGGAGATCGCAGGAAATCAAAGTAGGTCGATCACACTGGACTGAGGCAAGGATAAAGAGAGAACGGAAAGGTAACAAAAGCCGCCGCCCACTCGCACCCGGTAACCGAGCAAAAGCAGCTTGGCCGGGGGCTTTGATGTACGTACGAAAAAGCAAATAAATCGAATCACATGCCTTCCACAAGAAGCATTCAAAATACATTTGTAGGCACTTTACAAAAGTGTCTCAAATTACGATTCTAGGCCGTTTAAAAACAGTTGTTGTCACATTTTACAAATGTATTAAAAATGAGAGGCAACTTAGTTAAGGGAATCCAAATGAGGCATAACTTGTGAACGGACATACGCGTAACTTCGTGAATTCAATGTTTTTTCTTGGTTGTTGTTGCGAGATAGGCTGAACACTAGGGATTTGCTTAAGAGGAGGCATTGGAATGTGATGGAGGACTCTCATTGTGTGGTTTGCCCCTTGAGATCATATGAGGACAGACTTCATTTATTCTTCACATGCAACTTTAGCCAACGTGTTTGGAATTACCTCCAAATTGATTGGATTGTTGATGGAGATCTTCAAGTGATTATCGGACAGGCCCGTGGAATTTTTTACAAGCCTCCCTTCATGGAATTTTTTATTCTGGCGTGCCGACACATATGGTTGCAGCGGAATGGTGCTATTTTTCGTCAAGAGAGACCATCCTTTGCTAAGTGGAGGAGTGGTTTTGTGCATGACATGGCTGCTTAAGCACTGGATCAAACCTAAGTTACATGATAGCCTCCTTAATTGTATATATAGGCTTCCCTCATCTTGAGTCTTTGTACAACACACTTGCGAACGGACACTACTATGCATCCACGAAGACCAGGAGAACAAACACTATGAATCTTGAGGGAAATCAATCGCTGGTACAGGACCCGTCACTCCGAGGGCCAAATAAGAAAGGAAAAATAAACAGAGATACCATCAGGATCTTTTTTTTTTGAAATGGAGGGTGTGCCCCCAGCCTCCGCATTCAAATGATGCACACAGCCGTTTTTATTAGATTATTCAAAAAAATCCTTACAAGAGGAATACAAGGATCAACCCGAAACGAAGCCACCAAACTAGCGACAGCTCGCTACACCTAAAACACTGATGAAAGAGGTGGCCAAGAACAGAGCCGTATGCCCTGACAACACACCAACGCGCATCATAAAAAAACCGAAGGCCAAGGGGCACAACCAGTTCAGCAGACCCTCAGCGGCACCGGTGCACACGCTACAGAAGTCCCCGCCGCCGTCTTCCACTAATCCATCTTCATCTTCAGGAAGGACCGAAGCATTGTCCTTGTCAGGCCTGCCATCGACGCCGCCACGGTGCGCATGAATATCATCACACACCCGTTGCCGAGACCCCGCAGCGCCATGCCGCCGAGGCTCGATCTCGTCGATGCGGCAGACAAACATCGCTCCACCTTCTCGAACACCACCAACTGCCACAGGTCCCCCAAGATAGGTCCAACTCCCATACGTTGCCCCCAAGGGGGAGAACGACGCTAGGCGCCGACAACGTCCGACCCGAACGGATCGAGGGTTCCCCCAGAGCGACTAGGGTGGAGTTCGAACTGCTCGCCGACGCCTTCGACAAGGTAACGACGCCCACGGGGCGCCGCCGTCATCTGCTCTAGCCGCCGCTAGAGCCACGGGCAGTCCGACATGCCCACCGCTATCTTGACCGTCTTGTCCACCTGGCACACCTCCCGCGAGCCGCCCTGCCACAGAATCAGGCCCAGCCCTAGATGGAGCTGGATGACGAAGAAACCTCGGCCGTCACTGAGCACTTCTCGCCCGAAGCCGCACACTGGTCTGGGGACTGATACGTCTCCGACGTATCTATAATTTTTGATGTTCCATGCTTGATTATATATCAGTGCCACATTTTTTATAATGTTTTTATATCATTTTGGTATGATTTATGGAACTAACCTATTAACAAGATGTCCAGTGCCAGTTCCTGTTTTCTGCTTTCTTTTTGTTTTAGAAAAGTTGTTCGGGGAAGTTTCTCGGAATCAGCTGCGAATTTACAGGAATTATTTCCAAGCAGAAACAAGTCCAGAGCCAGGAGGACGGTAGCAGGGGGCCCCATAGGGACCAGACGCCCCCAGGCGCGGCCCACACCTTGGCCGTGCCTGGGCCCCACCTGGTGACCTCCGACGTCTTCTAGAGTTGCCCATTCACCTATAAATTTGTCTTCGACCCGAAAACCCTAAGTACCCTACCATATTTTACAGAAGACGTCCAAGGCCGCCGCCATCGCCAACCCTAGTTCGGGAGGGTTCTGCAGCTCTTCCCGGCACCCTGCCGGAGAGGGGAATCGTCACCGGAGGCATCTACACCACCATGCCTGCCTCCAGAGTGATGCGTGAGTAGTCCACCACGGGACTACGGGTCCATAGCAGTAGCTAGATGGTTGTCTCTCCTCCTTGTACTCCATTGCTTAGATCTTGTGAGCTGCCTATCATGATCAAGATCATATTATCTGTAACTGCTACATGATTGTGTCTGCATGGATCCGATGAATTGTGGAAGTCATTACATTTGTTCATCTATGTGTTATGTTTTATCTATGATCTTGCATGCTCTTCGATGCTAGTGGATGCTTTGGCCAAGTAACTGTTAGTGTCTTCAGAGATGGTATTTATGCTAGATAGTGGCTTCATTCCTCTCTTTGTCTGAGCTCGGGTTGACAAAAAACGATCAAGACTAGAGATGTGTTGTTGCCACTAGGGAGAAAACAACGGTGTGATTTTCTTGTGTTATTTACATTGCTTACATTATGCACTTTACTTATTGTAATGATCTGTTGCTTGCAACTTAATACTTCTGGGTGACATGCTGGATAGCGATCCCGGGATGGATTATTAGTCATAGACGCAGTTGGATAACGGTCTATGTATTTTGACGTAATGGCCATATTAGATGAAGCGGTGAACTATATTGTTTTATGATAGCATTGTTATGCGCGCCACAATTCTGTCAATTGCCATGCTATAATTTGTTTACCCATCATGTATATCTTTTGGAGAGACACCACTAGTGATCTGTGGACCCCGGTCCTATTTTTCTACATTGTTTAGAACCGTACTAATAGCTTTTCATCATCATTTGCTCGCTGGTCATATTTCACTCTCATCATATTTTACATCTACACAATTAATCCTTTGTGTTCGGCAAGCCGGAGAGATTGACAACCTCTTTGTTTCGTTGGGGCAAAGTACTTGTTTGGGATTGTGTGCAGGTCCGCGTTAATCTACAAGCGCCAGAGTAGATTGACACATCGCTAAACCTTCTCCAAGTCCTACTGGATCTGACAACCTTGGTTTTGTAATCAAGGGAAACTACTTGGATCTGAACCTTCTCCAAGTCCTACTGGCAAAACTCGGGTCGAAGGTCTTAGTCGTACTTTAGGGTATGATCATGCTTATGCTGTGAGCAGTTCAGGCCGTAAAGGAGGAATTGGTATGTTTTGGAGTAATGAAGTAGACGTTGAGATTTTACCATACTCGCAATATCACATTGATGCCATCATTACTGAGCATGGCAAGGAGCCATGGCGATTAACTTGCGTGTATGGGGAGGCACAGACCCACCTACGTTTTAAAACGTGGGATATGCTCAAATATATTAAGTCATCATACCCACACCCGTGGATGTGTACCGGTGATTTCAACGAGGTTTTACATCAATCGGAACATGTGGGCGTGCATGCGCGTAGCCATGCATAGATGGAAGGGTTCCGGGAGATGGTTGATGTGTGCGGCTTCCGTGACCTGGGTTACGTGGGACGCAGCAGGACTTTTGAGAAAAGAGTAGCGGGAGGTTCTTACTGCCGCGTTAGGCTTGATCGAGCCCTGGCGACAGGTGATTGGTGTACCAGGTTCCCACTAGCCTCGGTGGAGAATCTAACCGCAGCGGCCTCGGATCATGGGTCCATCTTGCTGCGTTGGGAGCCGCGTGTTGTGCAGCCAAGGAGTCGAAATGACCATCACTTATTCAGGTATGAAACTATGTGGAAATCTCACACTGGTTTTTCTCCTATGATGGTGCAGACTTGGCAGAATGAAGGAGAGGCGGTGAACCTAGCAGAGCTTCAACATAAGATGTCTTCTATTTCGGCACAGCTCAAAACCTGGGGACAGGAGACGTTTGGCAATGTTACAAGGGAGCTACGACAGCTCAATGTTGAGCTGGAAAAGTTACAGGCTGATCCAACAAGGACAGGTCCCTCGCATGCAGAAATAAAAATTATTGATCGCATTGTCGAGCTAAACCACCGTGAATAGATGATGTGGCAGCAGAGGTCCAGGGTGCAGTGGCTAAATGCAGGGGACAAGAATACGAAGTTTTTTCATCTACGAGCGAGCCAGCGAAAAAAGAAAAATAAGATTGTCCGGTTGAGGAAAGCGGATGGAAGCATAGTTGAAGATGAACATGAGCTAGGGGAAATGGCAACAAGTTTTTACAAGGACTTGTATAGGGCGGAGGGAACAAGCAATATGGAGGATGTGCTTTCTACCGTCCCTATCAAGGTGTCAGCTGAGATGAATGAGGGCCTTCTCAAGCCTTTTGGTGAGAAGGAAGTGAAGGAAGCTCTCTCAGATGTTCCCAACAAAGGCCCCGGGTCCGGATGGATTTCCAGCACAGTTTTTTCAACACCATTGGGAGCTTTGTGGAGGAGAAGTAACGGCAGTGGTTCTGAGAATTCTGCGAGGGGAGGATGATCCGACAGTGATAATTAACACTTTTATTGTCTTAATCCCCAAGGTGGCAACCCCGAGGAATTGGGGAAATTCAGACCTATAAGCCTGTGCAATGTTCTATACAAAATTGCCTCCAAGGTAGCAGCGAACAGGCTTAAGGGTATTCATAGGAAGTTCTCGATGAATAATTCACTTACTTCATTACTGCTGATTCGACAGTGGATCATAGCTCAAAGAACCTATTCCAGTTCTCCCGAAGATCATTTCTGAGGAGCAGTCAGCTTTTGTGCCAGGGCGTTTGATTACGGATAATATCATTTCAGCTTTCGTGTGTTTGCACTTTATGAAGCGCAAACGGGCCAAGAATTTGAGATGCTGTGCTTTGAAGCTGGATATGAGGAAAGCTTATGACCGAGTGGAGTGGGATTATTTGCGTGCTATTATGCTTCGACTCGGATTCCATCGTATATGGGTTGATACTGTGATGAGACCGGTCATCTCGGTTTCTTTCTTAGTTCTCTTCAATGGAGATAGACTTGAGGGTTTTACACCGTCGAGGGGTATTCGACAAGGGGATCCAATCTCTCCCTATCTTTTCCTGTTGGCAGCAGAGGGCCTTTCGTGCCTGTTAAAATCAAGAATTCAGTCATCGAGCTTAAGTGGAATAAAGGTGGCGCCATCGGCTCCGATGGTTAGTCATTTACTCTTCGTAGATGATAGCCTGCTGTTTTTCAGGGCGGATAGTGTGAGTGCATAGGAGGTGAGTGCAGTTCTACATTTATATTGTAGTGCATCTGGCCAACGGATTAACATGGACAAGTCCTCTATCCATTTTGCTAAAGGTTGTCAGCAAATCATTAGACAAGAAATAATGGATATCCTTGACGTCCACAATGTTTCGTTGAGTGAGAAATACTTGGGGATGCCTTCCGATGTGGGGACATCGGTCAGTGGAGCTTTCAAGTACTTAAAGGACCGTGTCTGGAAGAGAGTCCAGGGCTGGCTCGAAATGCTTCTTTCGGCAGCAGGCAAAGAGGTTCTCATCAAAGTTGTTGCTCAAGCAATACCTATCTACTCCATGGCGTGTTTCAAGTTACCGAGAGGGTTATGTCAGCATATCAATAGCCTACTTCAGAATTTCTTGTGGGGAAGTAAGGAGGGGAAACGATGTACCTGCTGGGTAGCGTGGGATCAGATGACAAAGCCGAAGCACCTCGGAGGGCTCGAGTTCAGGGATATCCAGCTGTTTAATCTTGCGTTGCTTGCCCGTCAGGGATGGAGAATTCTACAGGATCTGAACTCATTGAGTGCCCATATTCTGAAGGCGGTTTACTTTCCAGATGAGGACTTCCTGGCGGCACAGTTGGGCAACTCACCCTCACGCATTTGGAGGTCGATTATTGATGGAAGGGAGGTGCTCAAGCAGGGGTTGATAAAATGAATTGGCACGGGTGAAGGGACATATATTTGGAACACTAATTGGATCCTGAGGGATGGCTCTATTCGGCCGATTGTGTGTGTGTTCTTGATGAGCCACCGCAGCTGGTGAGCGAACTGATGGACAATGTTAATTGCAAGTGGAATAGGGAGAAGCTGAACCTGGCCTTTATTCCTATGGACAGGGAAGCTATTCTGAAAATTTCCCTTAGTAACCGTAGGCAAGAAGATTTCTGGGCGTGGCATCATGATAGCCGGGGGCTCTTTTCAGTGCGCTCCGCATATCGCATGCTCATCCAAACCAGGGAGACACGCACGGCGTGGTTGGAGGTAAACACAACATCATCAGATCATACAAAGGAGGAGAAGTGTTGGGCTTCTCTTTGGAAGACGAAGGTTCCGCCTAAGATCAGGGTGTTCTTCTGGAAATTGGCTCGGCAGTCGCTACCTACTGCTGATGTTCATCACCACAGACACATGGCGGAAAACGACCTATGCAGGACTCATGGAGGCACTCTCTTCTCGAGTGTCATATGGCAAGGAGTGTTTGGGCTCTAGCACCATCAGAAATTACTGAGGTGTTGATGTACCTCCAAGAACCCAAAGCGAAAGCATGGATTGCGGAGGTTAGAGAGACAATGTCAGACACGGAGTCAACAAGGGGTTTTGTTACCATGTGGGCTTTGTGGCACGCAAAAAGGAAGATCATCCATGAAGAATTATTCCAGCCACCTTTGTCTACACATCTGTTCATAGAGAGATTTCTGGCTGAGCTGGACGTGATGGATCGGAAGACGGGGGCGGTCCCTTTCGTCAAAACCCAGCCTGGAAGATGGATCCCCCCTCCGGCGGGAATGGCAAAGGTGAACGTGATATCGACGTTTGGAGCAGTAGCATGGGGAGAGGCAGGAGCTTTCCTGGGTGCTTCTTCCGTGGTGGTTAAGGGGATTACTAACCCTGAGATGCTAGAGGCAATGGCATGCTGGGAGGGCATGTCTCTGGCGGCAGATATTTACATCCAACGTTTCAAAATGGCGACTGATTGCGTAAACGTCGTCAGAAGCTTGGAAGGTGAAGGTATGGGTCCTTATGGTCAGATTGTTCGTGAGATCAAAGCCAGGATGGAAGATTTTGGTGAAGTGCAGTTTGCCCATGAAGGAAGAGCGACAAACGTGGATGCTCATAACCTAGCTAGGAGTTCTCTTAGTCTAGAGGTAGGGAGAGACATGTTTGGTTTCTGAATCCACCTAAGGGTGTTTGTAAGCAGCAAGGGTAACAAGGGGACTGGAAGGTTTTTAATGAGGCGGCTTGTTGCTCTATATATTGATTTTCTCAAAAATTTTTTGCTAAATACATCTACTACAAAGGATTAAACAGGGTGCAATTATAAGCACGTTTCAGAACAAAATGATACATAGTATATGTGTTAGGATCCAACTCGAAGAGCAACACATCCACATGACTGGAAGTTCGGAACTATTTCACACAAACGCGATCATACTGCAGACGACGGCCACAGTATCATAAAGCCACAAACATAAGACCACAGAACAGGCAAATTATGACGCATGCAAATATTGCGATGAATAGCGGGCTGCCAAAGAAGAAGGAGGCGGCGGCGGGGCCGGCAGTTCCCAAGATGCTAAAGTACAGCCCCGGGAACGCCTCAAACGCCAACCGGAGAATCATCAAGCCACCGCCGCCGGGCGCCATCATCATCATGCCACCAGCAGAGGCGAAGCACCACCAAGGAAGGAAAACGACGGCGACAAATGCTGCAACGGCCGCTACGGCGACGGCGAGGAACGGAAGCCAACGCATGGCCTTGCTGCTACGGAGGCGCTTCAAGAACTCCAACACTCTACGGGTGGCAGCAGCAGCTGCGCGCTTCACGCCCTCGTAGGCCTCGGCGGCGGCCGAAGCAGCTCTGGCGAATATGCCGGACAGATGGATCGCTGACGCATCAACGGATCTCTTTATGGCCTGGGAGGCCGAGTTGGCAGCTGCGCCAGCTGCCTCCGCCGCATCTTTACATGCGGAGGTGATATTGGTGGCAACGGAGCGAATCCAGGACATGGCACCCATCCTAGCTCTCAAGTCCCAGCTCGACTTGCTTGTAGTGCATGAGATTGTAGGAGACGTGGTGTGGTGATGTTGAAGCCGAACAGTGCCAAGGTATATATAGGGATGGAAGAAGAAGAGCCACCAGCAGTAATTTAGGCAGCCACAATGCGCACGACAGGAGGTTTATTACTGCGCGCGTTGCTAGCGTCTGATGCAATCTCCGATGCTCATCCGGGAGCTGAATGGTTCAAGAGGCGCGGGCGTCGCTAGCGGATCGATTTGGTTTCCTAGCGTATTTGGGAGTGCGCGTGCAGCGAGGAGGTCTGGAGGTGCTGCCTGCCAAAGTGTATTTTCAGGTTCTTGGTGTTGAAAGTAATCGAGTTGTAAACGAGAGACAAGAAACAAATGATTCAACTGTGTTCTTTATTCTATTGATGATCGAGTCACTACGGGAAAAACTGGCACTGCCGTGCAGAACTTCTTTGCCGTGCGTCTACGCACGGCAAAGATGTCTTTGCCGTGCGCCCGTCCACAAGGCGCACGGCAAAGGGTCCACGCACGGCACATAACAACGACGACGCACGGCAAAGAAACACGCTCGGCAAAGAGAAAAATAAGCGCACGGCAAAGAAAAGGTGGACGGCAAAGTTCTACCGAGTCGCACGACACAGGGACCACGCACGGCAAAGAAAAAAGAAGGCGCACGACAAAGAGAGAACGCACGGCAAAGAGCCTTTGCCGTGCAGGGAGAGCGGGCGCACGGCAAAGCAACCTTTGCCGTGCGTTTTTCCCTTTGCCGTGCGTCTTATGGCATTTTCTTCTTTTACTTCATTATTACACTTAATTTAATACTTATATTTATTCTTTTAATATATGACAAGTACTACATCTTAAGACAATGTGTGTATACCCATACTTTTGCATTATGACAAGTACTCTACGTCTTCAACCCCCCCCCCCCCCCCCCCCAACATATTAGGGTTTCGGAGCTAGCTGTGTTTGTGTAATTCTGGCACGTGTTATCGCCCGAACATGAAGAAAGTCACACCGGGGAGCTATGTATTGCACCATTAAACCTTACACTACACTTCCACACATATCATAGGTCCACATGCAAGTTTTGGTGGGATTCCGATGCTCCGGAGGTCATTCCCCCCACCCCCACCACCCCCCGAAACGGCGGTTTGTGGGCAACGGCGATCTACCCCCCTAGATTTCTCCGCGCGAGGTTCCACCAATGTACTTTTTCATAGGTTTAGGTTTGTTTAGGTATTATACACATGGAGAACCAGGCTTGGCACTATTTGGCACATTCTAGCCCCCGGTATAGCCGCAGCGGGACAGTTCAGCCTACACGCGTCCAGAAATCTTCTAAGTGTTATGACCCGAACGTGAGGAAGGTCACACCGGGGATCTATGTCTTGCACTATTTGGTGAATCACACATTCCAACACACTTCCACACATATCATACAAAAACAACTTCGGAACGAAACAAAACGCCTGGAGAAAGAGGAACAACATATGAAGAAAACATAGGTGGGCACACACACACAACACTCAACATAGGTACTCAACATAGATGAGAACACACACAGTACTCAACATAGGTACTCAAACTAACTACGACCAGGTCCTAAGCCGCGCGGTGCTGAGCCGCGGACGCTCTGCTTCCAAAGAGCCGGAACCATGAGAGACTCGCTCGCGTCATAAGGATTCTGAAGTAGCGACCAACGCCTGCTACTTGGATTATTGAACAAATACATGTAGCGAAGGACGTGCTCGTCCTCCTCCCTAATACGGCGACGTACCACCTCCTCGGGGGCCGGCGCTCTGAACACATTCCGTGGCCAATACCACCAAAGAAGATCCGGATCGACGATGCGACCTGGATCCCTCACCAAGGTCCCCGCCCCGGAAGGTAGCCTCTCCCAGTGCCATCCCGGCGGATGCCAGTCCCGGACATCGCCATCCGGGTTGATCAAAAGGGGCATCAGAAAGGCCGGCGCGGAGGAGAAGAAGCGCGTGGATGAGAGACAGGGCGACGGGTTGGCTCGAACCGGGGACGAGGTCGTGGGTATTTATGCCCAATTAGGAACAAGCACACGGATCGTGTGTTTCCTTCGAGCGCTTGTGAGCCGTTGGATCAGCGGTGTGTTTCTTTCTGGCGCTTCTGAGCCGATCGATCAGCGGGCATGTAGTATGTCCAATCAGCATCAAGCACACGGATCGTGTGTTTCCTTCGAGCGCTTGTGAGCCGTTGAATTAGCGGTGTGTTTCCTTCGAGCGCTTGTGAGCCGTTGGATCAGCGGTGCGTGCTTCTTTTGAGGGGTGAGCTGTTGGAGCAGCAGAAAGAGTGAAGCGGAGCCGGCACGCTGCGCAAGTGGGCGCTCTCCTGCGCGCTGCTGCATGGCTGAGGACGACGGCGACCAGCTGCAGGCACTCACGAGCAAATAGATAGAAAAAATAAGAGAGAAAAAATAAACAGAAAACATAAGAAAGAAAAAATAAGAGAGAAAAAAAACAAAAGCCCATTACTACCGGTTGTAATATATAGGGTCATGTGGCTGATGGGTTTTGCCCATCCGGAAGCTTGCGCATCCGTCTTGCGTCGTCGTGGGCAGCAAATCGACCTTCGATCCAAGCAGCCGCAAGACTTCTCTAATGATCTAACGACCGTCCCAAAAAGTGTTGGGAATGTTGTAGATCATTAGAGAGCCTTGCAGCTGCTTGGATCCGACCGAGGGGCATGGCTACCACTTCCACCACCACCACTCCCACCTCCTCGGCAATTCATCATTGTGTCACCCTAATCCAGTGGTTGGATTCAACCTACCCGAGGGCTTGTGTTTCCAACATCGTCGTTGTGTTGTTCTTATTCACCGACCTACAGGAGGTGGCTCCAATGGCTGGCCGACGAACAAGGACAAACACAATAATGCCCGGGAACATGCTAGCGGGTAGGCTAAATCCAACCATTGGGTTCGGTGGCAAAGGTAGACGCTCATTGTGTGCCGTTCGCTGCAGGGACGTCGCTATTTATAGGCGATTAGAAGGTGTACCTGTGGATGAGGTGGGAGTGCAGATCCAACAGCTCACAAGCCCTCAAAACAAACACACCCCTGATCCAACGGCTCACAATCGCTCTAAAGAAACACACGATCCGTGTGCTTCCGATCAAACGGCTCACAAGAGCTCGAACGAAACACAACTCTGATCCAACGGCTCACAAGCGCTCGAAGGAAACACACGATCCGTGTGCGCACAATCCAACAGCTCACAAGCACTCGAAAGAAACACAACTCTGATCCAACGGCTCACAAGCGCTCGAAGGAAACACACGATCCGTGTGCTTCTTCCATCGCTTCCCGCCTTCGTCTGCCGTGCATCGCTTCTTTGCCATGCGCCGTCGCACGGCAAAGAGACGACGCACGGCAAAGATAGCGGCGCATGGCAAAGATAGCGGACGACGCACGGCAAAGAAGCAGGGACGGCAGTCTGTGGGCCCCCGGCGGTCTACCCCCTAGATTTCTCCGCGCGAGGTTCCACCAACATACTTTTTCATAGGTTTAGGTTTGTTTAGGCATTAGACAAATGGAAAACCAGGTGTGGTACTCTTTGGCACATTCTAGCCTCCGGTATAGCCGCAGCGGGACACTTCAGCCCACACGTCCAAGAATCTTCTAAGTGTTATCGGCCGAAAGTGAGGAAGGTCACACCGGGGATCTATGCCTTGCACCATTTGGTGCATCACACCTTCCAACACACTTCCACACATATCATAGGTCCACATGCAAGTTTTGGTGGGATCCGGTGCTCCGGAGCTCATACCCCCCGGAAACGGCGGTCTGTGGGCCCCCGGCGGTCTACCCCCCCTAGATTTCTCCGTGCGAGGTTCCACCAACATACTTTTTCATAGGTTTAGGTTTTTTTAGGCATTAGACAAATGGAAAACTAGGTTTGGTACCCTTTGGCACATTCTAGCCTCCGGTATAGCCGCAGCGGGACACTTCAGCCCACACGTCCAGGAATCTTCTAAGTGTTATCGGCCGAAAGTGAGGAAGGTCACACCGGGGAGCTATGCCTTGCACCATTTGGTGGATCACACCTTCCAACACACTACCACACATATCCTAGGCCCACATGCAAGTTTTGGTGGGATTCCGGTGCTCCGGAGCTCATACCCCCGGAAACGGCGGTCTGTGGGCCCCCGGCGGTCTACCCCCCTAGATTTCTCCGTGCGAGGTTCCACCAACATACTTTTTCATAGGCTTAGGTTTGTTTAGGCATTAGGCAAATGGAAAACCAGGTTTGGTACCCTTTAGCACATTCTAGCCTCCGGTATAGCCGTAGCGGGACACTTCAGCCCACACGTCCAGGAATCTTCTAAGTGTTATCGGCCGAAAGTGAGGAAGGTCACACCGGGGAGATATGCCTTGCACCATTTGGTGGATCACACCTTCCAACACACTACCACACATATCCTAGGCCCACATGCAAGTTTTGGTGGGATTCAGGTGCTCCGGAGCTCATACCCCTCAGAAACGGCGGTCTGTGGGCCCCCGGCGGTCTACCCCCCTAGATTTCTTCGCACGAGGTTCCACCAACACACTTTTTCATAGGTTTAGGTTTGTTTAGGCATTATACAAATGGAAAACCAGGTGTGGTACCCTTTGGCACATTCTAGCCTCCGGTATAGCTGCAGTGGGACACTTCAGCCGAGACGTCCAGGAATCTTCTAAGTGTTATCGGCCGAAAGTGAGGAAGGTCACACCGGGGAGCTATGCCTTGCACCATTTGGTGCATCACACCTTCCAACACACTACCACACATATCATAGGTCCACATGCAAGTTTTGGTGGGATTCCGGTGCTCCGGAGCTCATACCCCCCGGAAACGGCGGTCTGTGGGCCCCCGGCGGTCTACCCCCCCTAGATTTCTCCGCGCGAGGTTCCACCAACATACTTTTTCATAGGTTTAGGTTTGTTTAGGCATTATACAAATGGAAAACCAGGTTTGGTACCCTTTGGCACATTCTAGCCTCCGGTATAGCCGCAGCGGGACACTTCAGCCCACACGTCCAGGAATCTTCTAAGTGTTATCGGCCGAAAGTGAGGAAGGTCACACCGGGGAGATATGCCTTGCACCATTTGGTGGATCACACCTTCCAACACACTACCACACATATCCTAGGCCCACATGCAAGTTTTGGTGGGATTCCGGTGTTCCGGAGCTCATACCCCCCGGAAACGGCGGTTTGTGGGCCCCCGGCGGTCTACCCCCCTAGATTTCTCCGCGCGAGGTTCCACCAACATACTTTTTCATAGGTTTAGGTTTGTTTAGGCATTAGACAAATGGAAAACCAGGTTTGGTACCCTTTGGCACATTCTAGCCTCCGGTATAGCCGTAGCGGGACACTCCAGCCCAGACGTCCAGGAATCTTCTAAGTGTTATCGGCCGAAAGTGAGGAAGGTCACACCGGGGAGCTATGCCTTGCACCATTTGGTGCATCAGACCTTCCAACACACTTCCACACATATCATAGGTCCACATGCAAGTTTTGGTTGGATTCCGGTGCTCCGGAGCTCATTCCCCCCGAAACAGCGTGTGTGGGCCACGGCGGTCTACCCCCCCCTAGATTTCTCCGCGCGAGGTTCTAACAACATACTTTTTCATAGGTTTAGGTTTGTTTAGGCATTAGACAAATGGAAAACCAGGTTTGGTACCCTTTGGCACATTCTAGCCTCCGGTATAGCCGCAGCGGGACACTTCAGCCCAGACGTCCAGGAATCTTCTAAGTGTTATCAGCCGAAAGTGAGGAAGGTCACACCGGGGAGCTATGCCTTGCACCATTTGGTGCATCACACCTTCCAACACACTTCCACACATATCATAGGTCCACATGCAAGTTTTGGTGGGATTCCGGTGCTCCGGAGCTCATTCCCCCCCGAAACATCGTCTGTGGGCCACGGCGGTCTACCCCCCCTAGATTTCTCCGCGCGAGGTTCCACCAACATACTTTTTCATAGTTTTAGGTTTGTTTAGGCATTAGAGAAATGGAAAACCAGGTTTGGTACCCTTTGGCACATTCTAGCCTCCGGTATAGCCGCATCGGGACACTTCAGCCCAGACGTCCAGGAATCTTCTAAGTGTTATCGGCCGAAAGTGAGGAAGGTCACACCGGGGAGCTATGCCTTGCACCAATTGGTGCATCACACCTTCCAACACACTTCCACACATATCATAGGTCCACATGCAAGTTTTGGTGGGATTTCGGTGCTCCGGAGCTCATTCCCCCCCGAAACAGCGTCTGTGGGCCACGGCGGTCTACCCCCCCTAGATTTCTCCGCGCGAGGTTCCACCAACATACTTTTTCATAGGTTTAGGTTTGTTTAGGCATTAGACAAATGGAAAACCAGGTTTGGTACCCTTTGGCACATTCTAGCCTCCGGTATACCCGCAGCGGGACACTTCAGCCCACACGTCCAGGAATCTTCTAAGTGTTATCGGCCGAAAGTGAGGAAGGTCACACCGGGGAGCTATGCCTTGCACCATTTGGTGGATCACACCTTCCAACACACTACCACACATATCCTAGGCCCACGTGCAAGTTTTGGTGGGATTCCAGTGCTCCGGAGCTCATACCCCCCGGAAACAGCGGTCTGTGGGCCCCCGGCGGTCTACCCCCCTAGATTTCTCCGCGCGAGGTTCCACCAACATACTTTTTCATATGTTTAGGTTTGTTTAGGCATTAGAATAATGGAAAACCAGGTTTGGTACCCTTTGGCACATTCTAGCCTCCGGTATACCCGCAGGGGGACACTTCAGCCCACACGTCCAGGAATCTTCTAAGTGTTATGGCCCGAACGTGAGGAAGGTCACACCGGGGAGCTATGTCTTGCACCATTTGGTGAATCAAACATTCCAACACACTTCCACACATATCATAGGCCCACGTGAAAGTTTTGGTGGGATTTCGATACTCCGGAGGTCATTCCCCCCCGAAATAGCGTCGATCTGTGGGCCACGACGGTCTACCCCCCCCCCCCCTAGATTTCTCCGCGAGAGCTAGGTTCCACCAATGTGAAGAAAGAGCGTGAAAGTAACGACGAGTTACAGGAGGCCCGGAAAGAACTGATATCGGTAATGCTGCTTTGTCTCTATGGTGTGCAGAAATATCCTTGCACAGGTACGTGGAAGGCAACGATGAAAGTTGTGGTACATCTTCAAGCAGATGGAGATACCGGAAAAGCGCAGCAGGGGTCGATGAGCCCTGGGTCATGTAAGTCCTAGTAGGGGTCGATAAGTCCTGTGTGCTAAATGACCCACACACCCACACACGCACTCCCCTCACGCACGCACGCCCTCGACGCGCCGCCGCCGGCTCTGCTTCCCCGCTGCCGCCGCTGATCTCTGCTTCCCCGTCGCCGGCTCTGCCTTCCCCGCCGCCGCCGGCTCTGCGTCCCCGCACCGCCGGCGGCTCTGCCTCCCCGCCGCCAACTCTCCCTCCACGCGCCGCCGCCGATCTCCCTCCACGCACCGTCGCCGGCTCTGCCTTCCCCGCCGCCGCTGGCTCTCCCTCGAGGCGCCGCCGCCAGCTCTCCCTCCCACGCGCCGCCGGCTCTCTCCCTCCCGAGCCTCCCCCACCCGAGGCAGTCCCTTCCCGAGCCGGCCGGCCCCTCTGCGCCTCTTCCTCAGCAGCCCGCCCGCCGACCACCGCCCCGCACGCTGCCCTGCGACCGCTCGACGCCGTCACACTTCCCCTGCTCCGGCTGCTCAGGCTTCGGGGTGAGCTCGGCCACCACCTGCACGGGCAGAGGTAGACCTGGTAAGCTCAGTAGCTACTAGGATTTATTTAGTGCAGTAGAATTTAGGATTTATTAGCAGTAGGATTTAATGCAATGAAAAATTAAAATAGAAATATATTTAGTGTTTAGTGTAGAAAATAAGATTTAGGACAGAAAACAAAATATAAATAGGATTTAGTTTTAAAATAGGAATTTGATCGGCAAAATAAAACCTTTATAGGGATCCCGGCCGGTAGGTTAAAAATAGGGCCATTTAGCAAATAGAAATTTGGGGCAGAATTTAGTGTTGACTTGAATGACTAATTCAGTTTTCTGCATTTGCAGGCGATGCTTCGGGGTGGACACGGGGACCAGCTTTGCTGAGTTGCTGAGAGGTACCGTTGGTCGGAGGGTCGTTGGTCTTCTTCGCCGCCCGTCGATCACGCTTCGAGGGTGAGAATCCGTTCGCCTCTCTTGTACCTAGGAAATATTAAGTAAAAGTGGTCAAATAAATTTTATTTTTTGCATGACTAATTCATTTTCTCGCTATGCAGGTGATGCTTTTAGGTGGACACGGGGGGCGGCGTCGCGGGGGTTTTTGACGGGGAGTCCCGGATCTACTTCACCCTTTCGCTCATGCTTCTAGGGTAAAAATCTCGCGCCTAAGTACCTAGGTTTTATTTTTGTGTCTAGATCACCAAGTATGTCGCGTTACCTAGGCGTCACTTCCCGGTCGTAAGGGTTACGCGGATAAATATGCATTAGTGGTCTCGCATATTATGAACCGTAACTCTTACGACATTTATCGGGACAGCCGACGGATGCGTAGTTGGGTACGTTCTCCCTGCTCTGCCTCGATCCGAGACAGGATTTCGGCAACGCCTCCCCGTTGTTCTCCGGATGCACATCTCTCTCGGCTTTTTGCCGAGACGTGTATCGGGAGAACAGCGGGGAGGTGCTGCCGAAATTCTGTCTCGGGTCGGGGTAGAGCAGGGAGGACGTACTCAATCTACGGATCCGGCGGCTGCTAGGAGCCCACCTAGTAGAGATGTAGGTTGATGCATGCGTTAAAAAAAATTAAACTATGATGCATTTAATTCCTATTTATATAAATGCTATGTTTGTCTGTTTTGGTGCTGAATAAAGGATGGATAATCGTGACTGGATGTACGATGGCAGAATCAGTCCGTGGAACTATACCGATGAATGGCTAGAAATGACATCGCGGCGACACAACGTAGGCGGACATGGAAGCCAAGGAAGAGAGATTCCGGCAGGAGGCGGAGCAGCGGCAGAAGCAGCTGGAGGAGCAGCTTAGAGCGAGCCAGCAGCTGCAGATGCAGTTGCAGACACAGATGCAGCAGCAACAACAGATGATGAACTGGTTTGCGAGCCAGACCCTTCTGACTTCTCCACCGGGGACGGTTCCTACTCCTCCTTTCGCCTTCCCGTGGGTAAGTGGTTAACCTAATATCTCCATCATATTTCTCTTGTCTTATTGTCTAACCCAAACATCGTATGCAGATGCAACAACAGACCAGTCAGAGCACGGTGATACCGAACATGCAGCTCATCCAGGCACCTCAGACCGGTGAGAGCCCGGTGACACCTCAGATGACCTTCAACAATCCAAACATCGTCCGGAGCCTGACGCAGTTTGCAGGTGAGTTCTCCTACACTTGTGACCAACACACTTCTAGGTTGTAGAATGCCATCACACTTGTACCAAAAATAACTTGAAAATTGCATAATTTACTCTATTGTCTCACACTTGTTGGAAATTTAGCAATCTCATTATTTTTCTTTTCACCTAGTAGAACATGGTGGACAAAGAGATGGATCCGGACAAGGAGATGGATCCGGACCATCACATAGTTAGCTACAATAAAGGTTAGTTCCTCTACATTCATCACTTGTTGGAAATGTTGCCATGCCATGCCATAAGATGTCATTTGCCATGTTAATGCCATTTACCTACAAGGATGCCATCTTATATTGCTTAGTTGGTAAAGGATGCCATTTTTATATTGTTTACCATGATCTTATATTATATTGCTTAGTTGGTGAAGATGCCATCACATAGTTAAAATTTTAGCCACTTGTTGAAATTTTAGAGTATATGAATTAGAATGCTAATATTAGAATTATAATGTCTTATATTAGTGAACAAATGGAGTATATGAGATAGAAAGCAAGATTGATATCTCATGACCTTTCTTTTTGATCTTGTTGAAGATTTTAGCCATTCCATGCCATTTGTTGAAAATTTTACCCATTCCATGCCACATGTTGAAATTTTAGAGTATATGAATTAGAATGCTAATATTACAATTACAATGTATTATATTAGTGAACAAATGGAGTATATGAAATAGAATGCAAGATTGATATCTCATGACCTTTCTTTTTGATCTTGTAGAAGAAGGGTAAGAAGATGGACAAGAACAAGGTTGAAGAAGGGCAAGGAGATGGGCAAAGAGATGAATCTACCTATGTTGGACTATATTGATGTTCATGTACTCTAATGTTCAACTTGTATGGACTATGATTGATTATGGTTGATTATGTTGGATCTTGTTGGGTGTGCTCAGATTGTGTTTGTTGTTGCTCAGATTGTGTGTTATATTGGTGTTGAATGTATCTGTGTATATATATTGCATTTAAACTGCAGGAATTAATGAAAAACAAATATTAAACGAAAAATCCCAGGGCCTTTGCCGTGCGCTATGCGCACGGCAAAGGACCATTTGGTCGCTTTGCCGTGCGCATACGCACGGCAAAGGCAGTGCTACCTGCTGGCCTGGGTGTGCCTGGAGTGTTCTTTGCCGTGTGTGCGGGGGGGAGGGCGCACGGCAAAGAGCGTCCGTTGCCGTGCGTACGGGGGGGAGGGCGCACGGCAAAGCGCCTCGCACGGCAGATGGTGGCGGCGCATGGCAACGCCCCTCGCACGACAGAGAGTGGTGGCAGACGGCGAAGCAAACGCCGCACGGCAACGGATTTGCCGTGCGTTTTGGTGGAGGCGCACGGCAAAGAACCCTTTGCCGGGCCAGGCTTCGCCGTGCGGCCTTTGCCGTCCGTCGACGCACGGCAAAGGCTTTGCCGTGTGTATATAGTCCTTTGCCGTGCATTTGGGCCGCACGGCAAAGCCAGAGTCTCCCGTAGTGAGTATTTATACAAAGGAACGGTCGCGAACAAGAGATGCGTCCGTTCGTGGGGGCGTAACTGCATAAGGGAGCGTCACGACTGTTGCCGAAGCAACCGCACGTGAGATTACATAGGGAGGATTATCCCTTTAATTAAGTGAATTAATTAAATCCTAACACTCCCCCTAATCCTTCCTTGTGCTTGCGATGAACATCCTTGGAATAATCTCCTCCAAAAACCTCGTGGGAAAAATATGAGGAGTAGTGTGTATGATATGTTGCTAAAACTCCTTTAAACCCGGTGGGAAATAAGGAGAAAATGATGCAACATATAATGTTTATTGTCTCTTTGGTAACTCATATGAGAAAACCTTAGAAAGGAAAAACTCGTAAGTGAGTTTAGAGAACAATAAATATGCTTTGTATACTTCCTTTAAAAACCCCGGTGGGGAAAACAGAAAGTATGAAATATGATATTTGAAATTGATAATTCTCCTCCAAAAACCCTTTGGAAAAAATGTGAGGAGAATTGTATTTGATATGTTGTTAAAACTCCTTTAAAACCCAGTGGGAAAAGTAAGGAGAAAAAGGTACAACATATAATGATTATTGTCTCTGTTAACTCAATATGAATGAAATCCATAGAGTTTAGAGGACAATAATGAGGAGTAGTGTAGGATATGTTGGTAAAACTCCTTCAAACCATATGGGACAAATAAGGAGAAAATGATCCAACATATAATGATTATTGCCTCCGTTAACTCGATATGAAGTGTATCCATAGAATTTAGAGGGCAATAAATATGTCGTGTATACTTCCCTAAAAACCCCGGTGGGGAAAACAGAAAGTATGACATATAATCTTATGTTGATATTACCTCATTAAAAACCTTAATGAGAACCTGAAAAGTAAACTCATAAAGGGAAAAAGAGTGTAATATGATGCTTTGAACATGAATAGTTCAGGAAGATACTCCACCTGACTCTTGCATATCTCTAAGTCGTCAAATACCAATTCCATGAATATATTTAAGGAATATTGAAGTTGGTAGAGACTTCATGAACAAACCAGCAAGCTTTTCACATGATTTGGATTTGCAAGATGTTTATCCATTGACTCTTGTGGAGTTCATAGGGATACAATAATTGAGAGGCAATATGCTTAGTGTTATTGCTCTTAGTGTATCATGTTTGCATCCATGCAACACAAGCCGCATTATCTTCGCAAATAATGGTAGGTGATTCGATAGAACCAATTCCACATGACTAATGTATGCAGTTTGTCATTCCGTGAAGCCACATGTGTTAACATGAAGCATTGCATCTTAGAATGATCGTGGTAGTATAGTCACCAGAGTCTATTTGAAGACATCAATGGAGTGACAACTCTACCATGTATGTACACGTTGTAGGATCATGTAAGTAGCCAATACCAGTCTCTAAATTGGAGTTCAGATTTCTCCGAAATTGATACAATATGTCAAGATATTTGGTGCCTTGGAGATATCGAAAGATATTCTTAATCCCCTAACCAATTGTGTTAGTGGGTCCAATGGCATTGAGATATGGAACATTATGTGCCAACATCTCTTCTCCATCTTCCCATGGATCTTTCTCTCATGACTTGTCTATATCAAATTTCTCCAATTTTCTGGATATAGGCATCTTAGTGTACCATAATACTTGAGTGAAGGTGCTCGAGTTGTGGTCCCAAGCACTATTTGGGTTTATCCATATTCTTCATCTCAAATCTGTCTGTTAGATGATCATGTGTTTTGTCATTTAGGAGTTATCCTTATCTATGACATACACGCATGGGTAATCATCATGGTAGGAGTAATCCTTGTGTATAAGGAACTCACTACGTCGGTTGTACCAAAATATGTTGCATTTGTGTTTCGATTTGGACAGAGATTCCATCGGGAACCATACATGTCGCAATCTAGTGATCCACATGGATATGTTGTCACTACACCTATCAACTGCACAGATAGATGATTTTGTACTGCCAATGTTATATGTATCAGAAAGAGATTCCACTCATGTCTAGAGAGAAGGTCTCGGATCTCTGCGGAAACCCGACCTTATGCTACAAGCCTTGCTTTCTCACCACCTTGTAGTTCTCATTCCGTTTCTGGAAGAAAACCCATTGAATTCCATAGGGGATTCATTTGGAAGAGCGAGGCTATATCTGCTTGGATTGCATCCTTCGATTGAGTTCAGTCCTAGCAAGTGTGTTCACACTCTGCCATGTCCATGGTCTTTGGATCTGAATCATTGTAAAGGGTGTTTGCAATCATACAAGAGAAATATTTGTCGACAGTTGTAGACTTTTGGATATATGATTCTCCAGAATCAATGTAGTTGGAGTAAATAGCGTGCACCCTTGATAACTCTTCATGATTTCCCAATACGCGTGAGTCTGGGTGTTCCGATGTCCCAGCCAGTGTGTGCAAGCTGGAGCTGGGGTTGTGGAGGTTTTCCTTCCACTGGGTGTATACTACCCATTAGGTGTTCATCAACGCAAGGTCGACTTGCATTTACTGATTTAGAGGATTTATCCTCGATTTCCTTTTGTTGCTTTGCGAAAAGCTGGATCCTGGTTAGAGGCCGCACTACTCCCCCTCTTTTTATTAAAAAGGGGAGTCGAGTGGTTTTTATTGGTACCTCCACTCTTTCGGGCACATTTCTAATCAGATTGAAAGACTTTGTAACACCTTTAAGATCAGTAAATGAATCTGGCAGGTTATTTGCATGCTTGCAAATTAGTGAATCCGGACGTAGAGTCAAGATTCTTGAGTACGTGGATATGGGGAGGAACGTGAAGTTCCAGTTGATTTCCTGGCATTCGATGTGGTACTTGAAATCTCCCCCTAATGCCTGGAAATATCCTCCTTAAATATAAGAAATCAGTGTACTGGGCTATGAATACATCCCTAATGAGGGGTTCAAGGTACTTGTTGATCGACGGAGATATGTACCACCACATAGATCCCTAATATGTGGGCCCATGATGTACGCTGCGGTGGTGAGATCGGTACGCGTGCAGCGCTTTCGAACTTACGCAGATGGGAAATGCTCGGAGGATTTCACGTATCAATTGCAGGGGGGAAGTACTGCGATATGCAGTTAGTCAGTAGCAGCGTGTAAAACTGCATGACTCCAACGTGAAGTTGGTGAATTGCAATTCATTAACATGGGTTGTGCAATGAGAAAAAAAATCCTTTGATCAGAGATGGAACCAAAAACAATTGTGCATGGACACATAGGGCATTCTGCTGAACTTCGATCCTCGGAGCCATGCACTAAATAGAGGAGGCATGCGAAGAGAATCCTGCAACAATATTTGTCCATTCGAATTGATTTAATTCGATTTTTAGTCCAAACAATGGCTGGTTGGGACCACAAATATCACCTTTGAATGCGTTTAAGGGACTGAAGTGATCATTTGGTGCAATATATGCACACGAAATCTCATGACTCGAAAAGTTTAGCTCATGCAAATCATGACCGATGGAATTGCATTATATGCAAGATGTGCTACGAGTTGGGTGTACGTCTAGTACAATCCAATAAATAGAGTGGGTATATAGTCATATACTTGTTCCACATCCATCGGATTGACACTCGTAGAAAACTATATATAGAATTGAAGAAGTTCCAATATGGAAATCTTTATCAGATATATAGAATGTATACAATCTTATTTATAACAAAGTGCTGATACAATATATATGTTCTATACAACAACACTAATGGACATTTAATAAAATGACCACTAAGGAGATAGTGGGACTAGTTTAAGTCTCCAAACACTTTGGTTGAGGTGTACTTAACCATCATGTTCTCCGTGCCTGTAGGGTCCTCTGACTGATGGAGAGTTATGGCGTTGCAAGGTCCAGTAGGAATATCTCGCGAACAACAAGCTCCATTGGTGTCAGCTGGATGAAGGTTGAAGTTGGCTTCAAACCTTTTCCCTTGAGGTGCTTTGCATCCCTGGGATTGCTGGTACAGAATGGCCAGATGCTTTGGGGTATTTCACTTGTTAGTGGGATGCATGTAGCAACCACACTTGTCGCAAAGCTTAGTTATTTTAAACTCATGCTTTGCGGTGTCTTTCCTATGGTATGAGTTTCTAGGCTTCCTGTTCCGGTTTGTGCTTTCGCTTACCATTGGAGTTCAAAGGCTTGTCATTGAAGAAACCATCAAACTTTTGCTCGTTCGCGACATTCATATGAACTTCGGGTAGTGGTTGAGAACCAACCAGGTGCTGAGAGCCATTCTTAGCGAGTAGCTCATCATGCTTTTCCGCCTGAAGTAGGATATGATTAAATCTGAATAGACTTGGTAGTCGCGAGCACGGTACTACTGCTGGAGGATCCTGTCAGATGGGAGAATAGTCGACAGAGTTTTCTCTATCTTCTCCGCATCAGTAGGTTCCTTCCTGCAAAAGCGTAGCTTGGAACTGATCTATGCGTACCTCGTTTTGAGGGCCTGAAACTAAGTGCTTGGGGATTCCTCCTCCAAGTACTCAACCTTAAGATCTGGATGAATATGGTGCTTTATGATGTATAAAGCACCTTTTTTTTTCATCTGTCAGCGACGTCACTCCAGCCGGGGTAGATCCACCGGGCCTGGGTTTGACGCACTAATCCACGGGACGCAAAGGCGATCTTGATTTCCATGGCCCATATAGGATAGTTGTGGCCTTTGAAAGTGAGTGCATCAAACTCTCGAGCCATAAATTAAACCAGAGAATATTAATTTACGTTCCCTAAATTAAAATCCATCATGGTTATGTTATAATGAACTATGCAAAATAAATGAAATTTCAAGAAATGGGCTTGAAATTATAAGTGCGAATTTCGAATTGTTAAGCATGACACTATGTAGATAATCTCCGAAAGAAATTTCGAAATAGATCTAGCAGCATTGGCGGAGTATAAAATACTCACGCTTCGAATGCCTTATGTCATAACTTAATTAAAATGTATGGGAGAGGACATTGGCAATCATAATGTCAGAATGACAAAATGTAGGCGTAAACAGTAGTGGTAGATAAATCTACACACCACCTCATGATCCCAAAACATCAACTCGAAGAGACCACTTTAAATTTTGCATCTATATTTGCAAGAAATTAAAAATCTCAATTGCAAATGGACATAATTAATCTCAACACGTGACGAACGTGGAAATATATTACATCAACATACTATCTGGAATACATTGGTACTCAACAAAAAACAGTACTAAAATATATGTACTGAATTAACAGGTCTAAAACAGAAATAAACACTGCTAGAACTACTGTTATAACACTAGGCTAAATTGCTGATAAACTGAAACTAGTACTGAACAGCAAATAGCAAAACAAACAGCGAAGGGCTGCTGTGGTGCCCTTATTTCTATCACATGCACATGTCGCTGCCGTGGCTAGATTCCCTGGCTCCCTACCACACACGCACATGTCAGTGCCACATATGCAGTTTGCCCGGTCAGTAAAAGAGATAAGGCTGGTGCCAGTGCACCACGGGCTATAGCCCGTGATAGCGCTGCCACGTCAGCTTTTTCTCCCACTCTCACCCCACTCTCACCACACTCTCACCCCACGGTGCCAGTGCACGGGCTATAGTGCCAGCTCTCACTTCTCTCTCCTCCACATCAGCATTTCTTTTTCAGATTAAGTAATTTCACTCGCTTTTGTTTAGACATTTAAAATAATGCAATAAAATAATTTTATTGAACTAAAAATGTTACTGATTGCATAATAATTAATAAAATTGCATAATAAAAAAATTACATAATAAATAAAAAATACATTCTAATCCTCCTCATCCTCCTCATCCTCATCATCATCTTGCAGCCCAAGCTCTTTTTCCACCAAATTCATGGCCTTCGCATGTTTGTGTTTTTCTGTTTCGTCCATGTCGGCGGTTGATCGGTCCTTCATTTTGTTCCATTGCTTGAGTAGCTTAGCCTTCACTAAACCACCCCACATGTTCTTCATTGTGAAGGCTTTACTTGCTGCCTCACTGCTTGATGAGGATTCCTTCCCCTTCCTCTTTCCCTTCTCCCTCCGTGCCGTTGCCTTGGCCCTATCGCGGCCTATTGGACGGTCCTCCTCCGTCGCGTCGCCAGAGCTGTACTCTCCAGAAACTCCGAGGCGGCTTCTCTTGGAAGTGGAATCGGATCCACTACCAGGACCATGTTGTCCTTTCCACTTCGCTTCATTGCGAACAGCTTCCCACCAGTGGTGGCGTCTGAAAGGCTGAGTCACTCTGTCATCATTCTCGTACCTCGCCATTGCCGCCTTCATGACCATTGTATCGTCTGCTCCACTCTGACGTAACCCTTCTTCTTGGATGTAGTATGCATTGAACAAGGACACCTCACGGTTGTAGACGTTCCAATGATCCTTCAGTTGCTTCGCGGTCCGACGACGGGAAGGTTCCGAGGTAGAGTTGAAGGTCTCAGCTATCTGACCCCAAAAACTAACGCCGGTCTTGCAATTACCGGCGATAGAGTCCTTGGAGTGAAAAATCCAAGCATGAACCTACCCGAAATAGATATTGTTAGTCATATAATAAAATAAAATTCCATATTAAATATGTGACGGGTAAGTAAATTACCAGTTTTTCCTCGTCCGCAGTTGTCCAGTCAAGCCTCTTTGGACGCTTTGGTACGATTGTTTCCGCGGCTTCGGACCCGGAGCTTGGAGCAGTGGCTTCGGGAGGTGGTGGGGGGTATGGAGCATATGGCGGGTATGGAGCATATGGAGGTGGAGCATATGGACCGTATGGCCCCGGAGGTGGTGGGTACAGAGGTAGACTCCCACTCCCGCTACCTGTAGGTGGAGCATGTAGAGGTGGTGGGGGGTATGGATACGGAGGCGGAGGGTATGGACCATATGGCCCCGGAGGTGGAGGGTATGAACCATATGGCCCCGGAGGTGGTGTGCCGGAGGGGAGTAAAACTCGGGGATGCGGCGAAGAACTGACATTGGAGCGACGATGTGTCGGAGAATATCATCTAGGTGAGGGGTTGGGTTTGGTGACCCGTCGGACTGCAAGAGATCGGTGAATGCGGTGAAATCTGGAGTCCAACCCGACATGGTGGAGAAGATTTGGGAGAGTGGAGGAGAGAAATGAGATGAAGTGAGGTGTGGAATGAGTGAGGTGGTGGGGGGTATTTATAGGGGGTTGGGGATGAAATTTGGAGTTTTTTGAAAAAAAATTCGAATTTTTTGAGGCTGCAACGGACACCTCAACGGCTAGCTGACGTGGACGAATCACAGCTCGCCACGTCAGCTAGCCGTTGCGGCTACCGCCCGCCTGTCACCCCGCTCCCGCCCGCCTGTCGCCCCTCTCCCGCCCCGCTCCCGCCCGCCTGTCGCCCCGCCAGCGCGCCGCCCGCCCCCGCCCGCCTCCGCCTCCCGCCTCACTCTCGCCGCCAACGCGGGCGGCAGCGGGGCGGTAGCGGCCGCTACCGCCGAGCGGTGGATCCACCGCCCCCCGCTACCGTCCCGCCCCTCTCCCGCCCCCTCCCGCCCCGAGCCGGGCGATATCGCCCGCCGTGTCGCCCGCGTTGGCACCAGCCTAAGGAGGGAGAGGAAACAAGTCCAAGCTCTCGATCCCCAATTCTCAGACTGAACCACGCGGAGAGCACAAGGCCGGCCGGCCGCATATGCAATCACCGGCGACGGGCAGAGGGACCAGGCGCTCCGCCGTCTTCCTCGGAGGAGGAGCCACCAAGGAGGCCGTGGCTGGAAGCCACGCCGTTGGAGACTCCATTTGCGACGCCGTTCGTGAGCCCGAGCGCCGCAGGGCTCCATGTGCCGGAGCGGCGGCTCGACGGCGAGCTCACCAGCAGGGCGCCAAGGGCCGTGAGACGGCGGCGAGCCCCAGTGCGCGGTGAAGGCGGAGGGGTGGCCAGTGTCGGGGACGGCAGGCGCGGCGTCGACATCGACAACCGCGTGGTTGGAGGAGCCGTTCACGCCGGAGCCGAAGGCGAAGACGGAGGCCCCGGTTGGTGCGGACACGAAGGCGAGCGCGTCGCCGTCGCGAACCCGCACAAGGGGCGCGTCCGGTGCGCGTGCCACCGTTGGCGACCTCAGGAGCGGCGCGCCGGCATCTGCTTCAACAACCGCTCGGGTCGGAGGCTGCGGCGGTGCGTCGTGGACGGCGAAGTCGTACTGGTGCAGGGGGCAAACTACCCAGCCATGCACCGGGCACCAGAACGGCGGCGGCGGAGCGGCCAGCGCCAGGTCGATGTCCTCGTCGGCGTCAAGCCTTGGTGCGGCCGGACCGGCGAGAAGCCAGTCGGGCACGACGGGCTGGAGAGGCGCCCGCGGCTGCACAACCTGGTTCGAGGGCCCCGCGTCGTTCCGGTGGTGGTGACGGAGGTCCTGGCGGTTCCAACCTCCACGCCGGAAGCGGCGGAGGTCGCGCACATGGCGCTGGAAGCGCCGGAGTCCGCCCACACCATGGCGGCGGTGGCGAGCGACGAAGCGACGACCACGGCCGTCGGCGCGAAGGAGGCGAAGAAGCAGGTACATCGGAACTCGAGGCATGGTTCCGTTTCTTACCTCTTCCCCTGTTCTTGTTGTCTTCTCGTCGGAATCGCTCCGGTGAGCAGTGCTTATAACGTGTTGAAAGTAATCGAGTTGTAAACGAGAGACAAGAAACAAATGATTCAACTGTGTTCTTTATTTCATTGATGATCGAGTATTTATACAAAGGAACGGTCGCGAACAAGAGATGCGTCCGTTCGTGGGGGCGTAAGGGAGCGTCACGACTGTTGCCGAAGCAACCACACGTGAGATTACATTGGGAGGATTATCCCTTTAATTAAGTGAATTAATTAAATCCTAACACTTGGGAAGCAAAGATCACACTATTGAGTTTTGTTTATTAGGAGTAGGTGCATAAAACAGTGGAAGGGAATTTTTTTTTTGAGAAACAACTTGTAATCAAACAAAACAGAAATTACAGATCAAACACAAGAGCCAGAACATGAAGAAACAGAGGACCAATAACATCATCTTCAACCTCTTGACTTGAAGAAAGCTGAAATCAACGCTGCCGCAACAGAGTTGAAAAAACAGCACCTTCAAATCCACTACCAGGAGCAAGAAGACCCCTTGCCAACGGGCATTGTGAGCCGCAAGATCCACTAAGCTGTGGAAGAACATCGGCCGGCGACGGTCGCCGAGTACATCTCGCTCCGGTTCTGCCTGCACACCACCAATCCACTCCCTGGCCTCCATCTTCTTCCGTCACGCTCCACGGAGCAGCTTCATCCATCTTCCCCGGAGCACCAGATGCCGACCAAGAACACCTTGCCCCGCCTCCATGACGGTGAGCTTGGCAGACTCGATCAAGATCTGAAGCTCCAACGCAGACCTTATTTACGGAGGTTCTGGACCCTCCCCTCCACCTCGCTTGCGGCTCCGGCCATGGGAGCACCACCAAGAAGAGGAGAGACGCCCAACGACACCAGATCTGGGTCAACAGACCCGGCATCTCCCTCCCGGCATGAAGCCGAGACCAGGCATGAAGCCCACACCAGGCATATTGCCAAGAACAACTACTACTAAAGAAGCTAACCCTACCACTACCTCTACTAATTACACCCCAAGTGCCGGCGCCGCTCGTCAGCCGCTTCCCGTCGGCATCACCGGCAGGAAAGGCATCGGATAGGCCCGGATCTCCGGAGTCGACTCTCAAGGTGTACTGTACCAAGGAGAGAGGAAAGGGAGGGGAAAGTGGCCCTATGAATTGGCCAAGTCCGCTAGTTGTCGCCTCGCCTGGGAGGCTGGGAACTCACATTCGAAATGCATTGCCGCATCCAAGAGCAAGCGTCAGGCTCCCGCAACTGGCCATCGCACTCGGCTTACCAGGTGACGTTGGAGTTCAATCGATCGAGCATGGTGTTGTACGAGTTACCTGCGTACGTGAGCTAGCTAGTTCATTTGCTGGAACCAAGCAGTACCAACGGATGGGCAACAGGCTAGCAGCTGCCTGAAACTGTTTCACTGCTTTGTCGACAAACTCGTCTGATAGATCAGTGGCTCATAATCATTAAACATGAAATAAAACTTAATTAAAGAACAACATGATCAAACACAGGACATATTGCAATACCCATGTGGACCATTCAGCAGAAGACGATTTTGAAGTTACTACCATGTAACAGCCATGTGAAAATGTTAAAGGTTTGAACTCCGTACACAGGCTGAAATATTTGATTGTTCATATTCAGTACTAGGAGTATCTTCTATTGTTCCTGTCGACTAAGAAAAAAGAAAGCACGCGTCCATAGGCCGATCAGTCCATGCACACCAACGGATTACAAATTGGACAACATGCACCGATCAGTAATCACAAAACACCCGTTAAATGGTCATCTGACCTTTCGAGCACTCTGGACAAAGGAGGCGGCCTTTAGAACGGCACTTTGAGCAAGGGACTAAATCAGCTGCGTTCGTCTCAGCTCCAAGTGATTCGTAGATATCCTCCAGCATGCCAAATGTGAAGGTTCCACCTTTCCTAACAGAACCTACTCCTTTGCATGTTGAACATGCTACCATGCGAAGATCACCACAGCGCTTGCACATCTTTAGAGACCTGCAATGCAGTACCTAATTTTAAGCAATATTGAAGGGTATTTGGGTTTCATTGCAGAGGCCCCATTTTTTTCTCACGACCAATTAGCAACAACATCATTGGAGTGCAATAGTCATTCGATAACAAATGAATTAGCTCACTCCAATTGTTCAGAACATATATTCCCCAAGAGACATAATTTTTATTTCCACTTCTCATATTTCGGTTTCTGCTGGTCATATATGATCTCTTTTGATTTGCCATAAGCGCAACTAGTTCATGACTATGCATAAACTGATCCTACCAAAGCATAAAAGTACAGAAAAAAATGTGGAATAGCTCAAATGAAGGCATAATTTTTGCTGGAGTAGCTAAGCACGTCGATTCCCTTAGCAATTTTTGGAAAGTTTCTTTATGGTTTAATCCTTGGATAGAAGCACTTGAGTTTTCACCTTAAGTTTAAATCATAGCATACCACTGTTGTGATGTCAACGCAAACAAAAAATGCCAATATTCGCCCTAATGTATGTTTTCTCTCATGGTTTGTCTGTCACTACTTCACTCTGTTTCTCTGTTCGTGCCAGTAAAGTTCGTTTTCTATGACGACAATGAGTTTTGCTAGCATGAAGTAACATGCATTCATCAGAACTGGGGTGCACCCAACAACAAATGAGAGGGGAACAAGCGAGCAAGACAAGGACCTTCTCTGCGAAGTGGCGATGAAGCCGTCGACCCTTTGTGCGGCGATGCTGGCGCCGAGAAGCAGAGCACCCACCGCAAATCCGGCGATCTCGCTGTCCGTCAGTCCGTCCATGTCCGCGCTTCTCTCTCCCAGGGGCGAACGAATCACCCTGAAAATTGGATGCATTGGGGGAGGAAAGAATTCAGAATTGGATTAGAACACACCTTAATTAGAAAATACAAGCAAACTCGGATTCTTTACCCAGAACAGAAATCGATCCTAGCCTAGACGAGGACAGCGACGATTGGGAGAGAAATTCCTTGCAGGTGTTTGCTCCGGCGGGAGGATGCCGAGGCCTATAACGTATTTGGCGGAGAGGCCGTGGTGAAGAGGATAAGGCAGGCCGACGTGGACGCCATTTCTCTTCTCTTCACATGTTTTTTTTATAAGCGCTTTATTATTTAAGCATTACACCCGACCTATGCATAACAAGATGTACATAAAATAAAATATTCACAAGCTGATTAACAAATCATATGATCATGCACTCCGCCTATGGTGGTGGTCAAATCCGAAAATCACGCTGCCACCTATGTGGGATAAAAACGTCACTCGCCGTAGTCTCCAATCGCGCAGACACATCCGTAAAAAGATCTCGAAACTCAACGTGTTGTAATATGGACCACGAACGGAGCAAACTTGTGCACCGATATATTACCTGCATAAGGGATACATTTTTATCATTAAAAACATTGTCATTTCTATAAAGACAAAGCGACCAAATAACGGCTATCGCTCCCACCCTTATAATAGTTCTATATTTGTGATCAATTCCGTGTAACCAGTTACCAAAAATATTCGCAACCGATCGTGCAGGATACAAATTAGAAGCAACTTGGATGGTTGACCAAATAGAACGTGCGACCTTGCAATTGAAGAACAGGTGTTTTATCGTCTCATTGTGGAGACAGAAAACACACTTCGTACTTCCTTTCCAATTATGCTTAATATCTTTGATGAGAATAGCTCCCCGACGAGCGTACCATGCAAATTTTTTAATTTTTAATGATATTTTCAACTTCCAAAGTTTCTTATTTTTATCAACTGGCATGTCAGATTGGATCAGGGCTCTGTATATGGAATACACTGAGAATTTACCATTCTCGTTAAGGGTCCAGCGAAGTATGTCCTTCCCAGTTGATAGTTGAACCATGGCCAAACGCTCTAGCAGAGCATTCCACGCCTCTAGTCTGGGTCCGACCAAATCACGCCTGAACGTCATAACTGGAGGAGATGACTGCATAACCGTAGCTAGCGTATCAATCTTATGACGAACAATGTTATACAAAGCTGGATATTGGTCCTCTAGAGGAGAGTTTCCCAACCATTTATCCTACCAGAACCAAATTTTAGAACCATCCTTTATAGCGAATTTCCCAAAGCGAAAGAAGAACTTCTTCGTCGCCATGAGGCCAACCCAAAAGTGGGAGTCACGTGGTTTCCAAACCACTTGTGATAAAGCTTTTGAGCCGACATATTTATGCTTTAGGAATGTTTGCCAAGTCCCCTCTTCCGAGAGTAGCTTAAATAGCCATTTCCCTAGAAGGGCCGCATTCTTGACCTGAAGATCATGGATACCCAGTCCACCTTGATCTTTAGGTCGGCAAACAACATCCCATCGTGCCAATCAATATTTCCTTTTCTCACTATCCCCTTGCCAGAAGAATCTTGATCGGAAATAATCCAATTTTTTCAAGACTCCTTTGGGCAGCTAGAAAAATGAGATCATATACAGTACTATATTACTTAGTACTGAATTTATGAGTACCAATCTCCCGCCTAAGGATAGCAATTTTCCTTTCCAACTGGCCAATCTTGCTTCTAACCACTCCTCAACATGTTTCCATTCGGCATTAGTCAGTCTCCTATAGTGAATAGGCATACCCAGATACATAATAGGGAATTGACCTTGTTCACATCCGAATAGATCAGAGTATTGAGTCGTAAATTCCTGGGCTTCGCCAAAACAAAACAATTCACTTTTATGGAAATTTATCTTCAACCCTGATAATTGCTCAAACACTGATAGAATCAACTTCAGGTTCTTTACTTTCTCAAGGTCATGTTCCATAAACAGTATTGTGTCGTCCGCGTATTGGAGGATAGAGAGGCCGCCATCTACCAAATGTGGGATGACTCCCTCAATTTGACCATCCAATTTAGCCTTCTCAATCATGACCGCTAACATATCAGCCACTATATTAAATAATATCGGCGATAGTGGGTCCCCTTGCCTAAGACCTTTCTTTGTTTGGAAGTAATGACCAATATCGTTATTGACTTTAATAGCCACACTACGTCCAATAACAAAGTTTTCGGATCCAGGCACACCATTCCTCCGAAAAGCCTTTCATACGCAGGGTCTGTTGGAGGAACTTAAAAATCACTCCATTCAATTTCTTCCGTTGCATCTCATGAACAGTTTCATGAAGTACGACTACACCATCGAGGATATTCCTCCCTTGAATAAAAGCAGTTTTGTAGGTCTAACCACATGATCTGTGACCGAATTCAAACGAATGGTTGCCACTTTGGTGAAAATTTTGAAGCTAACATTAAGGAGGCAGATTGGTCTATACTGTTGTATCCTTTCCGCCTCGTTAATCTTAGGCAACAAAATAATCTCCTTGAAGTTTAGGCGACAAAGCTCCAGCTGTCCCGCGTGCAAAGCACCGAACATAGCTAGCAGGTCCCTTTTAATGATGTCCCAAAAGTTTTGGAAGAACTCGACAGGGAACCCCTCTGGACCTGGGGCCTTATTATGTTCCATTTTGAAAACTGCTTTTCATACTTCTTTGGTGAAGCGTGCAGTAAGAAAAGTGTTCTCCTCATCAGAAACCTGGGGTATGTCCTCTATTCGAGACTCATCAAGAGAGAAGTTTCGTACTTCTGGAGCCCCGAATAACCCCTTGTAGTACTTAGTGATATATCTTTTTAGCTCTTCTTGTCCCTCAATTAGGCCCTCCTCTTGATGTAGGGAGTGAATAAGTTTCTTTCTATGTCTCCCATTGGCGACACTTTGAAAGTATCTTGTGTTCGAATCACCTTCAAAAATGAATTTAGCCTTTGATCGTTGGTACCATTTGATTTCCTCCTCGCGTAAGAGTTTTGCTATGCTCGCATTCAATTGACTTTTAAGTTCAATCTGTTGCATAGTCAGCGGTTGTCTTTCTGCGATCTCTTCGAGTTCATCAATAATGGCTGACAGACGAGCGTTTTCTTTTTTAAGAATCCCAGTTGTGTGGCGTGCCCAACCATGCAGGTGGGTGCGTATATTCCGCATTTTGTTATTCCACCTTTGTATTGGAGTATCGCCACCAACCGGTTTTTCCCAAATTTCTTTAACCATCTCTCCAAAACCATCATGGTGCAACCAGCCCAATTCGAATTTAAATTGGTGTTTATCCTGTGGTCTCGGAGATCCTGTGGTTAAAAGAATTGGTGCGTGATCCGATAGGGCCTCTATACGCTCTAGAGCGCGTACCGTCACCAACAGGTATTTAGATTCCCAGTCGGTATCCATAAGTATGCGATCTAATTTTTCATATGTCGGCTCGGGGAGGCAGTTTGCCCAAGTGAACTGCCTACCCGTCATGTGTACCTCTCTTAAATCCAAACTGTCAATGACAACATTGAAAAGAAAAGGCCAATGACCATCGAATCGTCCTCTACTCTTCTTATGTCGGAATCTTAGCATATTAAAGTCCCCACCTATTATAATAGGATGTGGGTTATCTTTAGTAAGATTAACCAATTCACGGAGAAAAGCGGCCTTATGTTCTTCCTGGGCTGCACCATACACAGCAACCAAACTCCATATGAAATTGTCAGCTTTGTTCCGGATGTGGAACTTAATGTGAAAATCCGCATCCGAAACAGCCAACACATCCATAGAGTTTGAATTAACGCCAAGTAAGATACCCCCAGATCTACCACGAGGCGGGTGACAGTACCAGTGAAAGTCCACACCACCAGTACGGTTAGGGACACTCACTGGTAAATCCCGTCTACCCGTTTCCGAAATTGCCACAAAGTCCAAATTATGATCCCGAATACATTGAGCAATACGTAAATGTTTATCCAAGTCACCAAGACCTCTGCTATTCATAAACATGCCATTCATCGGGAAACTGTTAGCGATTTGGATGACTTAGCCATTTTCTGTGGCTGATTCTTCTTCTTTGTGGAAGCATTTTTAGATTTCCGACTAGAGGCTTGCAGGTCGTAAATAGACCCTAGCCCTGTCTCATCTAAATCCACCTCCGACACCTCTCCCACTAGATGAGATAAAAGTTGACCATCGACATTGTCAGTCGCCTCATCCTCATCTAGGGGTAGAGCATACGGCCTACTCGACACATTGGCAGCTACCCTAACGTGGTCAACCTCCATATGTCGCAAAGCATTAGCCGAAACCAAAACTTCCTTCTCATTTCTACCCAAACTAATGCCAACATTAAAAAGTCTAGACGATAATTGAGTATTACTGAAAGAAAGGAAAGACTTTGATTTAGCAGACGTACCAGGAGTGAGTTGACCATTCTACAATGCCTTACGGCACATTGCCTTGGTCATGGAGTCCTCATCCGTCGCCGATGAGCCGTCCTTAGCCATAGCATGCCGACTGCTCCGTCTTGGTGCAACCGTGGTAGGAGGCTGCGAAGTGGCCAACGGTACCAAGCTAGGGGATATAGTTGGAGTAGTTACCCCCTGCACACTTGGTACCGGCAGCAGAGATTGCCCTGGCAAGGATGGAGAAGCAAGCCAAGGCGTCGGTGACGGAGCGGGCGTGGCCGGAGCCACGTCCTCATGCACAGTGGACGGGCCAAGCCTCGCTGACGGTGTCGGAGAAGGCGTCGCCTGGGCCATCAGCTCGTGCATAGCCGGAGATGACGTAGGGGATGTCGCCGATGCGTCACCGCGCGTCAACGACTGATGATCGGTGATGGTAGCGTTGGGTGGTGCCCCAAGCGAAGGCGTGGATGTAGTAAGTAGCAGTTTTCCCTTATTAACGAACTGAGGTTTATCGAACCAATAGGACTTTGAAATCAACAACAAAGTGAATGTCGAAGATCTCTGGTGCTTAATCTTCAACAGACGTGGACCTGCACACTCAACCAATTACTTTGCCCCCAATGACGGAAAGGTTGTCAATCTTTCCGGTCTCGTAGAAAACAAAGCGGTTAATTGTATAGTGAAATAGATGAAAATATGAAAGTGGACCAGAGGAGTAATGATGATGAAAAGTGATGAATAAAGGTTGCAATCAATGTAAAAAGATGGACCGGGGGCCATGGGTTCACTAGTGTAGTCTCTCAAGTAAATAAAACACTCATATGATGGGTAAACAAATTACAACTAGGCAATTGACAAGATTATAACACAAACTTAATTTAGCTATGACATAGAGAACATGATAATATTTATGTAGGCATCACGACAATGAACAAAGACCGTTGAGTCCAACTGCATCTTTGTCTAAAAAGTCCACCGTGGGATCGCTATCCAGCCTGTTACCCAACGGTATTAAGTTGCAAGCAATAGACATTTCCATTAAGTAAAGCGCATGAAGTAAGCAATACTAATATCAAAAGAGACATTAAAACCCCTGTTTTACCCTTAGTAGAAACAACACACCCTCGCCCTTAGACGTTTCTGTCACTCGTCCCTAGGAACAAAAGGGGGTATGAACCCACTATCTAGTATAAATACTCCCTCTGGAGATACACACAATCACTTGGCCAAAGTAACTACGCACATCGGAGAGCATGCAAGAACATAAATCAACATATAAGAATCATGCACAATCTGATCATAACTTCATAATCCATCAGATCCCAGCAAACACATCACATAGCATTACAATAATCGATCTTGATCATGTTAGGCAGCTCACAAGATCATAATTCATGAAGCACAAGGGAGAGAGACTACCATCTAGCTACTTCCATGGACCCGTAGTCCAAGGTGGGACTACTCACAAATCATCCCGGAGCAAGGCATGGCGATGAACAGCCCTCCGGGATCAACGGCAGGGTGCCGGGATCAGCTTCAGAATCACCCCCGAACTAGGGTTTATGGTGGTGGCGCCTCGGGGTGACTTCTCTGGAAAATAATGGCCGCCCCAACATTTTTGGGATTAATCTGATTTCATAGGCGTTGGAAGGGGCCGAGGGGACCCACCAGGAGCAGGGGCGGGTCCCACCCGCCGCCCTAGGGCAGGCCACGGCTGGGGGTCGACCCTGCCCTGTGGGTGGCCCCCAGGGCTGCCCTCTGGACTGAAACTCCGTCTTGGCGAATAAAAAATCCTCGTAAATTTTCAGCCCATTCCGAGAATATTTCCTGCGGTAAGTTTCTGAAACGAAAATACAACAAAAATAGGAAACTGGCACTAGGCATCTTGTCAATAGGTTAGTCCGACAAAATGCATAAAAAATATATAATAACATAGTAGAAACATGTGACAACATCACAAAACTAGCATGGATCAATCAAAAATTATAGATACGTTTGACACGTATCAGCATCCCCAAGCTTAACTCCTACTCATCCTTGAGTACGTAAGTGATAACAATATAATTTTTGATGAGACATGCAACCAACACAATATTGATCAAGATAGTAATTTAAAGCATAGGACGTGAATGAAGTGATACAAAACAATTGTCTATAGTTGATAGCAAGAAAGTAATGAATAACCAAGTTGAATCATTCAAGCAAAACCTTTCATAAATAGTACGTTAAAGACATGAAAGCAATGTGAACCACATATTTGACTAATTCTCAAAGGTAATGGTTCCACGACAAAAGTGTTTGAGAATCAACACAAAGTAAGATGTAAGTATTAGCAAAAAGCTTCAACTTCCAACGGCTTATCTTATAGATAAAGTCAATATAAAGATTCATGTTTAATCTGACGATGCAATATGATCAATGATACCCAGGGTCAATGTTGTATATTTGCTTTGGTGGAGATAGAAGGAAAAGGAAAACTAACTCAACATTTAAAAGAAAGGCCCTTCGCAAAGGGAAGCAGGGATTAGTCATGTGCTAGAGCTTTTTGATTTTGAAAACAGAGATAAAAAACAATTTTGAGAGATGCATAATTCCGTCAACGATTCCATAGCTCAGAACCTCATTAGTCCCCTATGTCAAGCAAGGTATTTAGAGTTGTGAGAGCGGCTGGTTTTAGAGGAACGAGTACATTCCTCTTTCTCCTTTGTTTCACCACTAACCAATGTTTGACCTGATTTTTCAGATTTTCATTGTGCGGAGGAGAATGGTGAGCTATATTTATATTTTGCGTAAGCCGCTCTCGGGTTGATTCAAGTGAGGACGTAAACCATCAACACGAGGTGAAATAGAGAGGGAAAAAAGAAAAATAAAAGAAAAACCTTGCTCGACATAAGCTATAATGAACCCCCTCCTTACTTCATCATGAGCTTGAAAACAGAGACACCAAAACGAGAATATTTTGAAGGTTTTAAAGGTAGCACATGACAAATTTATTTGGAATGGCAGGAAATACCATGCATAGGTAGATATGGTGGACTCAGCTGGTAAGATAGTTTGGCTTTGGGATTTGGATGCACGAGAGGACATCACACTCTATACAAAGTTTTTTGGCTTAACAAAAATGGTATTTGAAGCAAACATCCAACATTAACCGGTAACAGAGTAACATAAGACATCAGTCAATCATAACCATAAACACTCCACACTGTCTCCCTTGTTGACCAAACAGTTCTTTTGAGGGAAAGATTAGCTTTATGAATTAACAACTACGAAACACCACACAGTTTCAAGCTTTTAACTGTATTTCTTTACTAATCAATTTCCACTCAAATAACCATCAAGTTTAAGCATTCATCTTAATATCTCAAAACAATTGAGAAGCATCAAGTATCCACACAATGATCTACAAGACTATACAGGCTTTCATTTCATTCCAATATCACATGGATAGCATTTTGCCACTTTGACAATTCAAGCAATTTATCAATAACAACTCTCCAACAAGTATAAGTGAAGAACAAGAGAGTTTAACATCAACAACTAGCAGCTCTAAACAAGATAAAAGCTAAAAGCGAGAGCTTACTAGCAAACAAACAATAGCTAAGAATACTCAACAAGATATAAGCGAAGCAAAGGAGTATTCAAATGAAAAAGCGGAGCGTGCCTCTATCCCACACAAATAAAGCTAGGATCCAACAAGGATATGACCAGCAAAAAAACAAAACAAAACTGAAAGCAAAAAGACGCTCCAAGCATAGCACATAATATGTAAAGTGATAAAAACGTAGTTCAATGAAGACGACCTTATGATAGTCGATGAAGAGGAGGGGATGCATTGGGCATCCCCAAGCTTAGACGCTTGATGGTTCTTGATATTCAGAGGGGGTGCCATGGGGGCATACCCAAGCTTGAGCTCTGATCCATCTTCAATTTCTTCATTATCCTCTCCTTTTGAACTTAAAAACTCCCTTCACACAAAACTTCTTATAAACTGATTAGAGGGTTAGTGCTCATAAATTAAAATGCACATGTGTTCAACTCAAGACAAATTGAAAACAACTTTATTGGGAATTAGATACTGTTTACTAAATGTCAACATGACACTCCACCTCTAGAGTATCACATTTGACGACAGTAAAAGAGACGAATACAAAATAAAAGCAGAATCTGTCAAAAACTGAACAGTCTGTAAAGATCGAATTTTCCAAGGCACTTCTGTAGCTCAAATCAGAAAACTCAAAACTAACAAAAGATAGATAAAAGTATCAGGCTTGCTGTCTAAAAATAGCAGAAAAAGATAAAATTCAGGGATTGTTCGAGATGTTCTGCAACAGGCACATAGAATCTGTTTCTGGACAGCAAAACAATACCTCGCACTTTCAATGCATTAGAGGCTAAACTTGGCACAAAAAAACAAAACAAAAAGATACAATGAAGTTGCTACAGAGGCAACAACTCCACGACTCAAGAAAAGCAAAAACAAACTGAAAGTAAAAGATGGGTTGTCGCCCAAGAAGCGCTTTTCTTTAACGCCTTTTAGCTAGGCGCAATACCAAATATCAAGTCTTTTCAAAATCAAGGGCATTATCATCCTTGAAATAAGCACTAGCAAATTTATCATAGATGCATTGGATATTACCAATATAGGGCTGAGAATCACCTTTCTCCTTTCTCTCTGGTTGACTACTCTCATCGAATAGATTTTGAGGAGCAATCCAACCAAAATTGTCTTCCAATGCATCGGCTATCCCTAGGAGTTTAAATGGTATAGAAATATCAACTTTCTCCTCTACCTCAGTTTTGCGAGTGTACTTCCTTAGATTTTCATCCCTAACATCTAAAAAATAGTGAATATTAGGATATGAACCAAGAGTACCATAACGAGCAAATATTTTCCTAGTTTCCTTAACTATATCATCAAATTCATGGAGAAGAGTTTCTAATACAAAATCTTTTTCCTTTCCTCTCTTCATGCTATCAAGCTTAAGAAACATTTGCTGTAATATGGGATTTAAATTAACAAACATCTTCTCAAGACGAGCTACCAAACAAGATATAGCGGAATCATAACTATTAGTTAGCTCAACTATTGATCTTTTATCATGAGTATAGAGTTTGCTAACGAAAGTGAGGAATTCTTCAATATTATCCTTTCCAACAACATCCCCACTTCCTACCTTAACATCTTTCATACCAAACTTAGGAGGAAACATGGCTACTAGATAAAAGATAAACAAAACTGAAATAAAGATTACACTAATTTTATTTTTGGGGTTTTAAAATTTTGCAACAAGAAAAATAAACTAAACAAGAAATAAAGCAAGCAAGACAAAAACAAAGTAAAGTGATTGAGAGTATGAGACTCCCCTTGCTGTAGCTCCAAAGTCCCCGGCAATAGCGCCAGAAAACTGCTTGATGATCGGTGATGGTAGCGTTGGGTTGTGCCCCAAGCGAAGGCGTGGATGTAGTAAGTAGCAGTTTTCCCTCGTTAACGAACCGAGGTTTATCGAACCAGTAGGACTTTTAAATCAACAATAAAGTGAATGTTGAAGATCTGTGGCGCTTAATCTTCAACAGACGTGGACCTGCACACACTCAACCAATTACTTTGCCCCCAACGGCGGAAAGGTTGTCAATCTTTCCGGTCTCGCAGAAAACAAAGTGGTTAATTGTATAGTGAAATAGATGAAAATATGAAAGTGGACCAGAGGAGTAATGATGCTGAAAGGTGATGAATAAAGGTTGCAATCAATGTAAAAAGATGGACCGGTGGCCATGGGTTCACTAGTGGAGTCTCTCAAGTAAATAAAACACTCATATGATAGGTAAACAAATTACAGCTAGGCAATTCACAAGATTATAACACAAACTTAATCTAGCTATGACATAGAGAACATGATAATATTTATGTAGGAATCACGACAATGAACAAAGAACGTTGAGTCCAACTGCATCTTTGTCTAAAAAGTCCACCGTGGGATCGCTATCCAGCCCGTCACCCAACGGTATTAAGTTGCAAGCAATAGACATTTGCATTAAGTAAAGCGCATGAAGTAAGCAATACGAATATCAAAAGAGACATTAAAACCGCTGTTTTACCCTTAGTAGCAACAACACACCCTCGCCCTTAGACGTTTCTGTCACTCGTCCCCAGGAACAAAAGGGGGCATGAACCCACTATCTAGCATAAATACTCCCTCTTGGAGATACACACAATCACTTGGCCAAAGTAACTACGCACATCGGAGAGCATGCAAGAACATAAATCAACATATAAGAATCATGCACAATCTGATCATAACTTCATAATCCATCAGATCCCAGCAAACACATCACATAGCATTACAATAATCGATCTTGATCATGTTAGGCAGCTCACAAGATCATAATACATGAAGCACAAGGGAGAGAGACTACCATCTAGCTACTTCCATGGACCCGTAGTCCAAGGTGGGACTACTCACAAATCATCCCGGAGCAAGGCATGGCGATGAACAGCCCTCCGGGATCAACGGCAGGGTGCCGGGATCAGCTTCAGAATCACCCCCGAACTAGGGTTTATGGTGGTGGCGCCTCGGGGTGACTTCTCTGGAAAATAATGGCCACCCCGACATTTTTGGGATTAATCTGATTTCATAGGCGTTGGAAGGGGCCGAGGGGACCCACTAGGAGCAGGGGTGGGTCCCACCCGCCGCCCTAGGGCAGGCCGCGGCTGGGGGCCGTCCCTGCCCTGTGGGTGGCCCCCAGGGCTGCCCTCTGGACCGAAACTCCGTCTTGGCGAATAAAAAATCCTCGTAAATTTTCAGCGCATTCCGAGAATATTTCCTGTGGTAAGTTTCTGAAACGAAAAGACAGCAAAAACAGGAAACTGGCACTAGGCATCTTGTCAATAGGTTAGTCCAACAAAATGCATAAAAATGATGTAATAAGATAGTAGAAACATGTGACAACATCACAAAACTAGCATGGATCAATTAAAAATTATAGATACGTTTGACACGTATCAACGACCCCAGCCCAGCATCCACGGGCCCGGCAACCGCAGCTGAAGGTGAGGTCGGCCCGGGAACGCGCCAAGCTGGTGGAGTTCGGACGGGGGACGCAGATGCCGGCCCGACAGCGAGCACCGGTGTCGGACAGTTGGGCATGTCCGGCCTACATCCAGCCCGCTGCGAGGAGTGTGACGATGCCGGCCTTGGTTTAGTCGGAAGAGGCGGGGAGGCAACACGTATGTCAGCAGCACCACTGACCCCCTCCCCCCTACTCGGCAAAAACGATTGTTAGATTTAATAGGCGTGACCACCCTCCCCCGAAGAATCACCTGCACAGAGTTCATTAGCGCATTGTTCCCAGCTGATCCCGAGCTCGATGCATTTGGCATCTCCCTATCACCATCGGACACATGCGCCGACGAGCACCCACTAGGATCATGACCTCCACCTACGTCACCACCCATACCCTTGTCCGAGCCATCATCCTTGTCTTTAGTGTTCCAGGCGAAAGGCACAAAGTCCGGATCCGGAATAAAGTCCATGGGCTCGGGTCGGAAAGTGAAGTCATATCCTTTGAGCATCAGAACGCCATCAGATTTTATGAGCGACCCAAGTTCATCCCTCTTTTTGCTGAAGCTGTGTCCAGAAGCCATACCCGCCAAGATGCGAACAATACCACGGCGACGAAGAGCAATAAGATCAACATCAATGGTAGTACCGATGAGTGTGCCAACCGCCCAAAGTCCGAGAAAGTGCCTCAAAGTATAATGTACCCCTATAACGTGAACCCAAACTTGGTGCAGCTCCATCTTGTGAGGTATCTCCTCTGGTAACCATTGGGAGAGAACAAGTTTCACTGCCTGCAAAGGGATACCCAATTCGAGACCATCCACCCTTAGCAAATCCTCCATAGATGGGAAGCCAAGCAAGAAGGAGTTATCGCCCTGTGGAATAGCCTCCCATTTCCAAGTCAGTGCCGGGCAAATACGAGCCACCTGGCGCTCCACAGTGTCAGCCGTAACCATCTCGCCAACGATCTTAACACAAGATGTAGGAACACTCGGTGATAACTGTGCTTTGTAAACACTATCTAGAAACTGAGTAAACATGAGCTCCTCGTCCCCAAATCCGGCCACGAAGGTTGATGGCCTTGGAATCTTCAGAGTGGGGCACTTTTGAGTAGGGTGCTTTGCGTTGGCACAAAAATAGCAATAGTACTCGACGGTGCAATCTTTAGTCGCATCAGTCTTGGATTTGCACTTCCAGCAATACACCTTAACCTTCTTAGGAACTGGGATCGCCTCGCCCAAAGTTTCAGACGGCGTCGTGGCCGGCACAACCAGCTGCTGTACCTCGACAGCTTGTTGCTGCGCAGATTGTCCCTGTGCCGACGCAGCACGTCCTGCTGTGCCGTTCTTCTTTCTCTTCTGTCCTGGCATCGCGCGAGCAGCTGCGACCAGAGTGGCATTACCAGCAGGACCCGACGCGGGCAACGTTTGCCGGAACTGCGATAATGGCACCAGAGCAGGAACCTGCCCGGGATTCTGCCGAGGAGCAAAAGTCGGAGGCCCCGACGCGACCCGGCGATTGGCAGCAGGCCTCCCCCCGGCGTTGGTGGCGGGCGGCGCTGGGAGCACACCTGCGCCCCCGAACTCGATGGGGCTGCAGCAGGCAAGGGCTGCCTTCCACCCGCACGAGGTGGATGCCCGGCCATGGCGGCGTACGGCGTGGACAGCACCTCAGCGAAGGATCGGCGCGGACCTCCGGGAGAGCTTATCGAGGAAGAGGGCATTGGCGAAGGGCTGGTGATGAAGGACCGGTGCTGCGGCAGTGAGGCGACGACGTGAGACTGGTTCGGCGTCGTCGACCTAGGGCAGCAGCGGAGGTTGGACCAAATTCCTCTAAACTGGCGGCCCAGATGCGCCCATGGCCTTGAACGGACGTGATCAGCCGCAGTCCCGCCTGGCCCACAACCATGCAGATTTTAAATTCCTGGATCAACGCTAGGATCCGAAAAACGCGCCTCAGCCGCGGCTGCGCCGGACGGCGACCGCCCGCCGGTTCCCGGCTCCATTCTCCGCTCATCAGCGTTCGCCATGGCCACCACCAGCCTGTTCGGGAAGAATTCACCGAGGCAAGGTGGAGGCATGAGCCGAGGCCGAGGTAGAGGCCCACGCCAGCCTTGCCTCAGCTTCTTCTTCCCGACCATGGCCGTCTGAGACGACGAAGACCAGCTGCCGCGCACCTCCTTCATGCTACTCCCCTCCTCCAAGCTCACGTCCCCGATGGTGCTCGGCGTCCTGCACACAGAAGTTAAAGACATACCTACACTGTCGGAATCGGCCGGCGAAGAAGACCTCTCCCAAAACCTGGACGCCGGCATAGGGAATCCCGCTGATACGTGTCAAACGTATCTATAATTTTTGATTGATCCATGCTAGTTTTGTGATATTGTCACATGTTTCTATTATCATATTACATCATGTTTATGCATTTTGTCAGACTAACCTATTGGCAAGATGCCTAGTGCCAGTTTCCTGTTTTTGCTGTTTTTGTATTTCAGAAAATTTACTTCTGGAAATATCCTCGGAATTGGACAAAATTTTACGGGGAATTTTTACTCGACGGAAGGCACCAGGACACCAAAGGGGAGCCAGGGGGGCAACACACAGGCCAGGGGCGGCCCCCTGCCGTGGCCCCAGGGCCACCCGTGGGTGGGACCCGCCCTTGCCCGTGGGGAACCCCCTCGGCCCCCTCCGACGCCTATAAAATCCCATTAAACCTAAAAACATCGAGGCTACCATTATTTTCCAGAGAAGTCACCCCGACGCGCCGTCACCGTAAATCCTAGTTCGGGGGTGATTCTGAAGCTGATCCCGGCACCGTGCCGGAGGGGAGATCGATCCCGGAGGGCTCTTCATCGCCATTCCTTCCTCCGGTATGATTTGTGACTAGTCCCACCTTGGACCACGGGTCCATGGCAGTAGCTAGATGGTAGTCTCTCTCTCTTGTGCTTCATGTCTTATGATCTTGTGAGCTGCCTAACGTGATCAAGATCGACTATTGTAATGCTATGTTGTAACAGCCCCAGATTAGTACCCTAAAATATGGGCCAAATTTTCACCTTTTATTTCCTTGTTTGCATCATAGCATCCATATGCATTTTTGTCATTCCTAACTATGCACCTTGTTTTGCAAACCAAGGGAAATGGGAGGCCAACCTTTCCCAACACCTCCAACCAAATACACTGCCCAACTTGGCAACCACTAAATGAACTTCCAAATTGTTAGGAAGTTCCAGCTTTGCATTTTATAACAATTTCTCACTTTCCAAATTTTGCTAAATAAGAAATAACATGAGAGTTCAAATTGGCTGAACTCAATTCCATTTTTGGAGCCAAGTCAAGATTTCCAAAAATTCAAAGTAAATTCATGGGGAGCTTCAATATGATTGTGAGAATCCCCATGAATATTTTCAATGTTTTTGGAATTGTCTAAATGGTCAAATTAGTTACATCTTGGAAATTGCTCAAAATTACCTAATTAAAAGCTATGAACAAATGTTGGTCAAAATAATTCATCTGACCTCACCAAATTTTGTGGAGCAGCTAGAGGTAAATTGGAGCCAGTATGAATTTTCCCAGATTTTACAACAATGTTTTAGTGTCTCTTTTAAATCCCTGAAGTTTGCTGAACTAAGAAGGAAAAACAGAAAAATGTAATAATGTTTAAAACACTGACAGTGGGTCTCACTATCAGTCTCTCTCCCTCTCTTCTCACTGTGCGCCATGGCGCACTGGCGCCATGCCGCCGAGGTGGCCAAGGGCCATGCCGCCCGGCCGCAGCTCCCTGGTGGCCAAGGACCTGCCGAGGATGCTCACCTGCCCCCTCGACCAGCTTTTTCCTTTTTTCCCCTCCGAGAGTGAACCCTAACCCTAGCTGTTCTCCGCCGTTGTCGCCGCTGTCGGCCACCGCGCCCCGCCATCAATCGCCGCCGCCCCGAGCAAGTCGAAGCAAGGAGGAGCACCGCCGGGCCGCCCTCCATCTTCCTCGCCGACGCCCGCTTGATGGGAGGGCCTGACGCGAGCTAATCGCTCGGTTCCCTCCGACACCGTCCGTCGCTCGCCGTCGTCATCCTCGCCAAATCGCCGTCGCCCTCGACCTCCTCTGCCTCCGGCGAGCACCCGTGCGTGTCCAGGGGTGAGCGCCCGTCCTCTGGGACATCCCCTCCTCCCTCCTCCTCCTCTGTGGTCTCGCCGTCGTGCGTGCTCCCCTCGGCCGTCCGCCGTGGCCGCCGCCTGTCGCGCACGCTCACGACCCCCTGCGCCTCCCCTCCGCCCACGAGCACGCACGCTAGCACCGCCTACAAGCGGCACACGTTTTGCACCCCACGGATCCGCGTAGCGCCGCCAGAAATTGGTCACCGCCGGCCGGATTCCCGCCGGTGGCCGTCGCATGCGCGCCCGGTCTGGGCACCGGCCTGACCGGCCTAGAGGCCGGTTGACTCGGGAGCATGGCCGGCCTGGCGCCCGGCCTGGGCCGACCGGGAGGCCGGCTCCCTCGGGTCACTGCCCGGCCTGGCCCCGGTTTGGGCCGGCTCTGAGGCCGGCTCCCTCTGCCAATGGCCCGGCCTACAAACCGGCCTGGGCTGACCAGTGGGCCGACCTGCACAGTAAAAGCAGAATTTGTTTAAATTCAAATAATTGATAACTTTTCAAATGTTGGTCCAAATTTAGCAAATCAAATACCATTTTGATCAGGAAAACAAACCCTACAATATGAGATAAAAAATTTCTCTTCTGGAAGGCACAGATCATGCCCTCCCTCCATGGTGCAGAAGTTATGGGGCTGCTCGACGGCTCCGACATACCGCCCTCCAAAACCCTAGAGATTGATGATGGAGACAAGAAGAAGGTCGTCACCAATCCGGCCTATTCTGCTTGGCACGCCCGTGATCAACATGTTCTTGGATTCCTCCTCAAATCCATGACACATGATATACTTGCCCAAGTCCTTGATTTTGAGCACGCCGCTGATTTTTGGGGCCCCATTGCTGCCCTCTATTCCTCGCAGTCCAAAGCTCGAGTTAACATGCTCGGTGGTGCTCTCGCCAATACCCAGAAAAATGACATGTCAGTTGTTCAGTTTATTACCAAGATGAAAGGCTTATATCCTCAATGGTCTCGATGGTGATTACAACCCCCTTGTTGCATCTATCAATGTTGTCCCTAGCACTAGTCTCTCGGATATGTGCTCTCAACTCACCGATTTTGATCATCGACAACGTATGTTGACTGAGAGTGGACAGCTTGGTGGTTCCTTCACTTCTTCAGCAAATGCAGCCGCTCGTCGTGGAGGATTCTCTCGCCCTAACAATGCTGGCCGAGGCCGCCCCAATGGTGGTCGAGGGGAGTACGGTCGGCAGAACTATGGTGGTCGACAGCATTATGGTGGCCGCCAGGACTATGGTTACCAAGGGCGACAAGACCAAGGCCGTGGGCGCACGCCCTCTCGGGGGGGCTATGGTGGTGGAAGCGGACCTGGACGTACTCCCTCATCATATCAGGACATAACATGTCAAATCTGTAAGAAGGATGGACATTTAGCCAACCAATGTTGGTGGCGCTATGCTGACAACAACAATAATACCGGCAATCAGCATGAAGAAAAAGGAGCCTATGGAGTTGATACAAATTGGTATATGGACAGTGGCGCCACTGATCATATCACTGGAGATTTACAAAAGTTACACATCCGCGAAAACTATCACGGGCATGATCAAGTCCACAATGCTAGTGGCAAAGGTATGAACATTGCACATGTTGGTCATTCGACTTTACATACCCCTCATAGATCCCTCCATCTCAATAATATCTTACATGTTCCTGTTGCTTCCAAAAGTCTTTTATCTGGACATAAAATTGCTCTAGATAACGATGCTTTCGTTGAGTTTCACACTTTCTTCTTTTTGATTAAGGATCAGGCCACGAAGCAAATTCTCTTTAGAGGTCCCTATCATGGTGGCCTTTATCCTCTCGTATAGTCTCCTCGGGATCTCATAAGCATGCCTTCATCCACGTGGCATCCTCGCCTAGGGCATCCGTCTTCGTTTATCGTTTAACAAGTTCTTAAAAAAATCAGCTTTCATATTTACCAGAAACAAATCCGTACATTTGTGATCCTTGTCAACAAGCCAAGATCCATCAACTATCGTATTCTATCTCTACTAGTGTGTCCAGTGTTCCTCTTCTGTTGGAAATCACCTCTATTATGTAAGCTTCATTGATGATTATAGTAAATTGACTTGGATATACTTGCTCAAGAAACGTTCTGATGTATATCAGGTTTTTCTTAATTTCCAACAACTTGTTGAACGCAAATTTGGTCGCAAAATTATTACCATGCAAACTGATTGGGGTGGTGAATATGAAAAACTCAACAGTTTCTTTCAAAAGGTTGGAATCACACATCATGTCTCTTGTCCTCATACTCATTAACAAAATGGTTCTGCTGAACGTAAACATCGTCATATTGTTGAAGTAGGCCTTACCTTGCTTGCTAATGCCTCCATGCCTTTAAAATTCTGGGATGAAGCTTTTCTTACGGCCACTATTCTCATTAACTTCCTTGCCTCCAAAGTTCTAAATTATGCGACTCCAATGGAAAAACTCCTCCAAGTCAAGCCTAACTATGAATCCCTTCGAGTTTTTGGTTGTGCTTGTTGGCCAAAACTTCGTCCGTACAACAAACACAAACTTGCGTTCCGCTCAAAACGATGTGTTTTTCTTGGCTATAGCCCTCTCCATAAAGGCGTCAAGTGTCTCGATGTTTCCACTGGACGTGTCTATATCTCTTGTGATGTTTTTTTATGAAGGAATTTTTCCCTTTGCTGATCTTCATCCCAATGCTGGTCGACGGCTCCGTGAAGAAATTCTTCTTCATCCTTCTGATTCATCACCACTAGCATCTATTTTAGAGGGGTTGCATTCTAATGATCATATGCATATTGTTCCTATCAATGACCATACATAGGTTGCGCCTGACGAAGATGATAATTCTAGTCCCAGCGGTGAAGAAAATGCTGAAACGGACAAGCAAGCGGTACATCCGATCATGATTTTCTAGAAACAAACATCACGGAATTTGAAGAAGATTCCCTGGAAGAATCTGCCTCGGATCCCTCCGAGGCGCAGTCCTGCGCTGGCCCCTCCCTCACAGCCTGGTCACTTGCGGCCTGCTCCCCTGCCACGCCCGGCCGGCGTGCTGCGGTCTCTCCGGACCCGCACCACTCCTCTAGCACCATGTCATCTCTACGGTCGGCTGATGCAAGCGCAACTGGATCCTCTGTGGCTGCTTCGCCGTCCACCAGTTCTGCCGGATCTTCTGCGTCAACGGCCAATCCTACGTCTGCTGGATCTTCTGTGCAACAGGATTTTGTACAGCCCTCTGTGGTAGAACCATGTACACGTCTACAAAAAGGTATCCGTAACCCAAAGGTTTATACGGATGGCACAATTAGATATGGCTTGTTGACATCTATAGGAGAACCTCGCAATATCAAGGAAGCTCTTGGTCATGCTACATGGAAACGGGCTATGGATGAAGAGTATGATGCTCTTGTCCAAAACATAACTTGGCATCTTGTGCCTCCGAACCCCAATAAAAATCTCATTGACTGCAAGTGGGTCTATCATATCAAGCATCATGCTGATGGAAGCATTGATAGGTATAAAGCACGGCTTGTTGCGAAAGGTTTTAAGCAACGCTACGGTATTGACTATGAAGATACTTTCAGTTCAGTGGTCAAAGCTGCTACTATACGCCTAGTCTTAGCAATTGCAGTTTCTCGGGGGTGGAGCATTCGACAGCTAGACGTCAAGAACGCGTTCTTACATGGTGTTCTGGAAGAGGAAGTATATATGCGACAACCTCCTGGGTTTGAGGATCCCCGTGGTCCCAATTACATATGCAAACTTGATAAGGCACTCTCTAGATTAAAACAAGCGCCACGGGCTTGGTTTTCTCGTCTGAGTACAAAGCTACATGCTCTTGGTTTTCTCTCCTCCAAGGCTGACACGCCTTATTTCTTTATCATAAATCAGTTATCACCATATTTCTGTTGATATATGTTGATGATATTATTGTGACTAGTTCCTCCAGCGAGGCAATCTCGGTTTTACTTGATGATTTGCGAAAGGATTGTGCACTTAAAGATCTTGGAGACCTACACTACTTCTTGGGCATTGAAGTTCGGCGCACCTCATCTGCTCTTGTTCTTACACAAGAAAAGTATGCTCATGATCTTATAGCCAAGGTTGGTCTACACAATTGCAAGTCCACACCTACACCACTATCTCTTGCGGATAAATTGTCCTTGACCGAGGGGGATCTCCTTGGACCAGATGATAGCACAAATTATAGGAGTATAGTTGGAGCTTTGCAGTACTTGACCTTGACGCGTCCTGACATCTCTTTTTCGGTCAACAAAGTTTGTCAGTTTCTTCATGCTCCCACTATTGCACATTGGACATCTGCTAAAAGGATTCTTCGATATATTCATGGTACAATCAAGCTTGGTCTCACATTTCAACAATCCTCCTCAACACTTCTTAGTGCTTTTTCGGATGCAGACTGGGCTGGTTGTATTGATGATAGGCGATCTACCAGGGGATTTGCCATATTTATTTGTCCCAATTTGATCTCTTGGAGTGCTCGAAAACAGGCTACCATATCGCGTTCAAGCACGGAAGCTGAATATAAGGCTCTTGCAAATGCTATAGCTGAGTTGATTTGGGTGGAAGCCCTTCTTCGTGAACTTTGGGTCACTCTTAAGGAGCGTCCTTGTCTATGGTGTGACAATCTTGGCGCCACCTATCTATCTACAAACCCTTTCTTTCATGCCAGGACCAAACATATTGAGATTGACTATCATTCGTTCGAGAACGAGTTGCAAGCAAATTCCTTGACAACAAGTTCATCTCCAACAAAGACCAAGTGGCAGATGGTTTTACAAAAACTTTACCCGTCAAGAATCTAGCGGAGTTTAGACGTAATCTCAACCTATGTACAGGCTGAGATTAAGGAGGGGTGTTAACCAATGTAACGTATCCTATCCCAATACCTGTACCGATACCGATACTAACTCAATCTTGTACGCCACACTTGGGGGCATCGATCCTTGCACAACTTACAAACATCTCCATAATAACAAGAAATGAGACAATGAAGATTGTCTATGAGCTTACCCAACATAAAGCATGCAACCAATGGTCAATACAATAACAGACATGATAAATGCTAATAACATCGAACAATAACATTAGGTTGTGTGAAGGAAGAAATACATCTCCATGAACAAGCTTCCATCGAGATTCCTCACTAATATCTCTCACCTGAAAGGTAATACAGTGAAATTGATGAGAATCATACCAAGTGATGTTTGGCAAGGATTCAAATATTTCAGTCAAATGCAGAATGTGTTGGCAAGCAAGCAAAATCCTTGTTGCAGCCAAGCACACGTATGAGACGAGAGGAAAGGAATGGGACTAACAGCCAAATGCAGCTAAGAGTGTGTTTGGTTGAGCTGTAGATTTCTGAAAATCAGCTGTGGGAAAATTGTTGTGAGCTTACAACTGTGGCGAAGCTGAAAGCTGTTTGGTTGGAACAACTGTCAACTTCGGATTCAATAGAAAATGTCTATAATATCCCCGAATTTCTGAGAGATTATTTATATGCTAATTGACCATAGATAAATAATTTGTACACCGATAGACATGAAAATGTTGGTTTTGTGGAGAAATTTTCATTCCTTAATGTTTTATCGAGAGCGAAGAAACATACATCTTCGTACATGCATTCCCACAAACACGTTACAAGCAACACTTGAAATCCTGTAGCAAAGAAAAAAACGGAGTCAAGGGGAACATCTTCGATCCATTGATTGCTTATGTACGCATGAGGCCACGAATTGCATCAGCTGTATAAACTTCAATTGAGTCCTGTTCCGACCGGCCGGACGAGCATGGCCAATCAACCGCACAAGCAGGCGTGCTATGTGCCGGACGAGCACAGCTAACCAACCGCATCGGCACGCATTGTGGATGAGAGCAAGTCAAGGAAAGGCGGCGCAAGGGACACTCCGAGGCCACATCCGCCATGCCGCGCGCACTACCTATGGCTGACGACTGTGTCATGGCTGTCCTAGCAGAACGATAGAGGTCGCTACTGGTGGAGGATGGGAAGTTCTCGTGGAGCGAGATGGAGATGTGGGAAGGGACGGTTCAGGGAATGGAAGGAGGGATCATTTCTGAATGTCGGCGCTTCGCCTGGGGCTGCTGGACAACGCCGGAGTTGGGCGGCAAGGCGGAATCCTAACAGCGCTTCTCCTATGTTTGCGTGCATCGTGGAAGAAAAGAGAGCAATGGGGAAGAAGGAATCGGGCTGGATGAGGAAAAAATAGATCAAACCATCCAGTTTTCACTTATCGGTGGCACTGCGGGTAATTTTCTCCAACTTCTGTGGACGGAACGCAGTGAAATCTAAAGGTGGCGCAGTTTTAATTCTACATGGTGGGAATCATCTGCGTTCAGAAATCTGGGTTGGCATACGAACCTGTTTGGTTCAGATTCTAGCTTTCGCAACATGAATCTGTCTAAAAAATCTCAACCAAACACACCCTAAATGCATGCGCGGGGAGGACGAACTTCCCAGACGCGACAACCACACACGGCAGGTCAAAGGTGACTACTTGCAGCAGGACAGAGATGGAGCAGAGGGTGGGACGAGGCAGTATCTAGGGTCGTCCCCGTTTGCCGCCGCTTTACATCATCCCAACGTGTCGTCGACGCCGCCAGCTAGCCTGCTGCAACCCGCTACCCAGCCTCCGCTGTAGCTATTGAGCTACTGCTGCTGTATTAAAATAAGTTGGGTGGTGCCCCAAGCGAAGGTGGAATTGCAGCTAGTAGCAGTTTTTGCTCGTTTAACGAACCGAGGTTTATCGAACCAGTAGGACTTTGAAATCAACAACGAGGTGAATGTTGAAGATCTCTGGCGCTTGACCTTCAACAGACGTGGACCTGCACACACTCAAAAAAAAATACTTTGCCCCCAACGGTGGAAAGGTTGTCAATCTTTTCGGTCTCGCAGAAAACAAAGCGGTTAATTGTATGATGAAATAGATGAAATATGAAAAGTGACCAGAGGAGTAATGATGATTAAAAGCAAGTAAATGAGGTTGTAAACAATGTAAAAAGATGGACGGGGGACCATGGGTTCACTACTGGAGTCTCTCAAGTAAATAAAATATGCATGTGATGGGTGAACGAATTACAGCTAGTCAATTGACAAGATCATGACACAAACCCAATTTAGCTATGACAAAAAGGACATGATAATATTTATGGAGGCATCATGACAAGGAACAAAGACCGTTGAGTCCAACTGCGTCTTTGTCTAAAAAGTCCACCGTGGGATCGCTATCCAGCCCGTCACCCAACGGTATTAAGTTGCAAGCAACAGATAATTGCATTAAGTAAAGTGTATTAAGTAAGCAATACTAATATCAAAAGAGACATTAACACCACTGTTTTACCCTTAGTAGCAACAGAACACCCTCGCCCTTAGACGTTTCCGTCACTCCTGCCCAGGAACAAAATGGGGTATGAACCCACTATCTAGCATAAATACCCTCTCTTGGAGATACACACAATCACTTGGCCAAAGTAACTACGCACATCGGAGAGCATGCAAGAACATAAATTACTCATATAAGAATCATGCACAATCTGAACATAACTTCATAATCCATCGGATCCCAGCAAACACATCACATAGCATTACAATAATCGATCTTGATCATGTTAGGCAGCTCACAAGATCATAAGACATGGAGCACAAGAGAGAGACAGACTACCAACTAGCTACTTCCATGGACCCGTAGTACAAGGTGAGACTACTCACAAATCATCCTGGAGGAAGGCATGGCGATGAAGAGCCCTCTGATACATCTCAAACATATCTATAATTTTTGAGTGATCCATGCTTGTTTTATGTCATTGTCACATGTTTTTGCCATCTTGTTATATCATTTTAAGGCATTTTATTGGACTAACCTATTGACAAGATGCCAAGTGCCAGTTCCCTGTTTTTGCTGTTTTTGTATTTCAGAAAAGTCACAATAGGAAATATCGTCGGATTGGCCTCAAAATTTACGGAGATTTTTTATGCGACGGAAGACACACGTGGACCAAAGGGCGACCTGGGGGGCCACCCAGGGGCCAGGGGCGGGTGGCAGCTGCTGCCCCACCTTGACCCGCGGGTGGGGCCCGCCCCTGCCCTCTGGGCACCGCCTCGGCCCCCTCCGATGCCTATAAATTCCCTTTTGACCTAAAACCGAGAGGGCGGCGATTATTTTCCTGAAACTCGACCCCGACGCGCCGTCACCGAAAACCCTAGTTCGGGGTCCAATCTGAAGCTAATCCCGGCACTCTGCCGAAGGGGAGATCGATCTCGGAGGGCTCTTCATCGTCATGCCTTCCTCCGGGACGATTTGTGAGTAGTGTCTCACTGGGGCTGAGGCTTATACAAGTAGCTATGTGGTTATCTCTCTCTCCCATGATGTGATCTTCGTTGTGATCATGAGCTTTGTTAGTGTAGTTGAATACATGATGTTTCCCTATGTGTAATGGATATGATTTTGCTCAAGTGATGTTATTTAGTACAATTTCCGGAGTCACCGTTGTGATCACGGTATCTCGGTGACAGTGTGGGTGCCGTGTGTGACTCTATGGATAATAGATTGGAAGGATCTTCATCATGAGTTTGTTATTTATTATTGTTGGATTGAATAGATCATGAGGTTTCTTGATGCTTGTGTTATTAAAGAAACAGACTATTCAAGAAATATGTTGTGGTGTTTGTTAGTACTATCTTTGGATGCGGATAGTGACAGCATGAAGTGTCCATAGATGTGGAATACGAACTTTAAGGTGTGCTTTTCGTAGCCCTACGCAATTCTCATCCTATTTGATCCACACAAAAAATGATCTCCGAGTAACGTCTACCAAGCATGTATTTTTGTGGGAACTATCATGTGTTTAATTATGTTAATGATGTTGAGAGTAGTTACTAGTGAAAGTATGAAGCCTAGGCCTTGTTTCCAAGCATTGATACACCGTTTTTAGTCACTTTTGTCACTTGTTTGCTTGCTTCCATTTTTATTACAGAATTACAAAATCACCTTTTACCATCCATATCACTTGCATTTTACCATCTCTTCGCCGAACTAGTGCACCTATACAACTGACAATTGTATTAGGTGTGTTGGGGGACACAAGAGACTTCTTGTATCTTAATTGCAGGGTTGCTTGAGAGGGATATCTTTGACCTCTACCTCCCGTGGATTCGATAAACCTTGGGTTACTCACTTAAGGGAAATTTGCCGTTGTCCTACAAACCTCTGCGCTTGGAGGCCCAACAAGTCTACAAGAATAGAAGCGTGTAGTCGACATCAAGCTAATTTCTGGCGCCGTTGCCGGGGAGGTAAGGTAAACGGTACTCACACTCCGACAACGAAGCTAATTTCTAACATTGTTGTTAGGGATTTGAGTGCTTGAAGGTATCTTCTTTAGATCTTGCAGTTAAATCTTTTTGTTTCGTGTTTTTATTTCACTATTTAGGCTTAATGGAAAACAACAAAAAAATTAGAGAGCTTTATAAAATTTATCTTGAAATTGGTCATGATGCTTTTGAAGAGAAAATAAAAAAACCAATGGAACTTTATTTGCATAATAATCATTATAGTACCAATGTTATTAGCATGAATTCTTTGGACACCATTATTGCTAATGCTATGGAAAATTCTAAGCTTGGGGAAGCTGGTTTTGATTAATATGATCTTTTTAGTCCCCCAAGCTTTGAGGAGGAAATTTGCTTTGATTATACTATGCCTCCTACATATGATGATTATGATGAATGTGATATTTTCAGTCCACCTACTATTGAGGAAAAAGTTTATTATGATCATGATATGCCTCCTATTTATGATGATTACAATGATGGTTATGATAGTTTTACACCCACTATTACTAATGAGAAGGATTTTACTTATGTGGAGAGTAATAATAATACTTTTATGCATGTGAATCATGAGAAAAATGCTTTATGTGATGGTTATGTTATTGAGTTTTCTTATGATTCTACTGAAAGTTATTATGAGAGAGGGAAGCGTTGTTATGTAAATTTTCATCTTATGAAGTTTCCCCTCTTTATGTTGAAGGTTTTAATGTTGCACTTGCTTTGCCTTCCTATGCTTAATGCTTTACGCTCCAATGATTCCTATGCATAGGAAGAGAGTTAGACTTAAATATGTTTGATATTTGCTTCATGATGCTCTCTTTTACATTCCAACTCTTATTCTTATGAGAGCATCATTAAAATTATCATGCCTAACTAAAAGGCTTAAAAGAAAAGCGCTTGTTGTGAGGCAACCCATCTTTTACTTTCAGTTTGTTTTTGTTTTTCTTGAGTCATGGAGTTTTTGCCTCTGTAGCAACTTCATTGTATCTTTTCTTTTGGTTTTTTGTGCCAAGTTTAGCCTCTAATGCATTGAAAGTGCGAGGTGTTGTGTTGCTGTCCAAAAACAGATTCTGTGCGCCTGTTGCACGAAAATCCTAAAATCGCCAGAATATTAACTTTTTCTGATAATTTTTTACAGCAAGAGTGATGCTTTTATATATCTTTAGTTAGCTTAAAGTTTTTTGATTTGAGCTGCAGAAGTGCCTTGAAAAATTCGATCTTTACAGACTGTTCAGATTTTGACAGATTCTGCTTTTATTTCGTATTTGTCTCTTTACCATCGTCATATGTGATACTCTAGGGGTAGAGTGCCACATTGAGGATTAGTAAACAGTAGCTAATGTCTAATGAAATTGGTTTGCAATTTGTCATGAGTTGAACACATGTGCATTTTAATTTATGAGCACTAACCCTGTAATCAAATTATGAGAAGTTTTGTTTGAAGGGAGTTTTTAAGTTCCAAAGGAGAGGAATATGAAGAAATCGAGGATGGATCAGAGCTCAAGCTTGGGGATGCCCCCATGGCACCCCCTCTGAATATCAAGAACTATCAAGAGTCAAAGCTTGGGGATGCCCAAGGTATCCCCTCATCTTCATCGACTATCATAAGGTCGTCTTCGTTGAACTTCGTTTTTATCACTTTACATATTATGTGCTATGCTTGGAGCATCTTTTTAATTTCAGTTTTGTTTTGTTTGTTTGCTGGTCATATGCTTGTTGGATCCTTGCTTTGTTTGTGTGGGAGAGAGACACGTTCCACTTTTTCATTTGAATACTCCTTTGCTTCGCTTATATCTTGTTGAGTATTCTTAGCTACTATTTGTTTGCTAGTAAGCTCTCGCTTTTAGCCTTTATCTTGTTTAGAGCTGCTAGTTGTTGATGTTAAACTCTCTTGTTCTTCACTTATATTTTTTATAGAGTTGCTATGGTTGCTTGGTTAATGTGTTAGAACGGTGAAATGCTATTCATGTGAAATTGGAATGAAATGCAATCCTGCATAGTCTTGTAGATCATAGTGTGGATACTTCTCATTTGTTTTGAGATATTAAGATGAATGCTTAAACTTGCTGGTTATTTGAGTGGAATTGATTAGTAAAGAAATATTGTTAAAAACTTGAAACGGTGTGGTGTTTCGTAGTTGTTAATTCATTAAGCTAATCTTTCCATCAAAAGAATTGTTTGGTCAACATTGGAGACGATGTGGAGCTTTTATGGTTATGATTGATAAATGTTTTATGCTACTCTGTTACCGGTTAATTTTAGATGTTTGCTTCAAATACCTTCTTTGCTAAGCCCAAAAATTCGTACTGAGTGTATGGTTCACTCGTGCATCCAAATCCCAAAGCCAAACTATCTTGCCAGCTGAGTCTACCATATCTACCTATGCATGGTATTTCCTGCCATTCCAAGTAAATTTGTCATGTGCTATCTTTAAAAATTCAAAATACTACTTTTTGTACCTCTGTTTTTAAGCTCATGAGCGAGCAGTAGAGAGCTAGATATAAATCGTGACGAGCAAGGTCATTTCCCCCCTTTCACCCGGTGTCGATGGATTACGTCTTCACTTGAATCAACCCGAGAGAAGCTTAAGCAAAATATAAATATAACTCACCATTCTCCTCCGCGCAATGAAAATCTGAGAAATCAGCTCAAAACGTTGGACAGTGGTGAAATCAAGGAGAAAGAGGAGTGTACTCACTCCTCTAAAAACCAACTGCTCTCACAAGTCTAAAATCCTTTCTTGTTATGGGGGACTAGATAGCTTCTCTGTTGTGAAGTTGTTGATGAAAGCATGCATGTCTCAAAATTGTTTTACTTCTGTTTCATAAAAATGAAAAGCTCTAGCACATGACTAATCCCTGCTTCCCTCTGCGGAGGGCCTTTCTTTTACTTTTAATGTTGAGTCAGTTTTCCTCTTCCTTCTATCTCCACCAAAGCAAACATCTAGCATTGACCCTGGGCATCATTGATCATATTGCATTGCCAGATTAAACATGAATCTTTATATTGACTTTACCGTTGGAAGTTGAAGCTTTTTGCTAAAACTTGCATCTTCTTTGTTTTGATTCTCAAACACTTTTGTCATGGAATTGTTACCTTTGAGAATTAATCAAGTATGTGGATCACATTGCTTTCATGTCTTTAACGTACTATTTATGAAAGGTTTTGCTTGAATGATTCAACTTGGTTGTTCATTGCTTTCTTGCTATCAACTATAGACAATTGTTTTGTATCACTTCATTCACATCCTATGCTTTACATTATGATCTTGATCATGTTGTGTTGGTTGCATGTCTCATCAAAAATTATTTTGTTATCACTTACCTACTCGAGGACGAGTAGGAGTTAAGCTTGGGGATGCTGATACGTCTCAAACGTATCTAACTTTTTTGAGGGATCCATGCTAGTTTTGTGATATTGTCACATGTTTTTGCCATCTTGTTATATCATTTTAAGGCATTTTATTGGACTAACCTATTGACAAGATGCCAAGTGCCAGTTCTCTGTTTTTGCTGTTTTTGTATTTCAGAAAAGTCACAACAGGAAATATCGTCGGATTGCCCTCAAAATTTACGAAGATTTTTTATCCGACAGACGACACACGTGGACCAAAGGGCGACCTGGGGGGGCCACCCAGGGGCTAGGGGTGGGTGGCAGCCACGGCCCCACCTTGACCCGTGAGTGGGGCCCGCCCCTGCCCTCTGGGCACCGCCTCAGCCCCCTCCGATGCCTATAAAATCCCTTTTGACCTAAAACCGAGAGGGCGGCGATTATTTCCGGAGTCGCCGTTGTGATCACGGTATCTCGGCCCCCTCCGATGCCTATAAAATCCCTTTTGACCTAAAACAAAGTAAAGAGATTGAGAGTATGAGACTCCCCATGCTGTAGCTCCAAAGTCCCTGGCAACGGCGCCAGACAAGAGCTTGCTGCTGTATTAAAATAAGTTGGGTGGTGCCCCAAGCGAAGGCGGAATTGCAGCTAGTAGCAATTTTCCCTCGTTTAACGAACCGAGGTTTATCGAACCAGTAGGACTTTGAAATCAACAACGAGGTGAATGTTGAATATCTTTGGCGCTTGACCTTCAATAGACGTGGACCTGCACACACTCAACCAAAATACTTTGCCCCCAACGGCGGAAAGGTTGTCAATCTTTCCGGTCTCGCAGAAAACAAAGCGGTTAATTGTATGATGAAATAGATGAAATATGAAAAGTGACCAGTGGAGTAATGATGATTAAAATCAAGTAAATGAGGTTGTAAACAATGTAAAAAGATGGACCGGGGGCCATGGGTTCACTACTGGAGTCTCTCAAGTAAATAAAATATGCATGTGATGGGTGAACGAATTACAGCTAGGCAATTGACAAGATCATGACACAAACCCAATTTAGCTATGACAAAAAGGACATGATAATATTTATGGAGGCATCATGACAAGGAACAAAGACCGTTGAGTCCAACTGCGTCTTTGTCTAAAAAGTCCACCGTGGGATCGCTATCCAGCCCGTCACCCAACGGTATTAAGTTGCAAGCAACAGATAATTGCATTAAGTAAAGTGCATGAAGTAAGCAATACTAATATCAAAAGAGACATTAACACCGTTGTTTTACCCTTAGTAGCAACAGAACACCCTCGCCCTTAGATGTTTCCGTCACTCCTGCCCAGGAACAAAAGGGGGCATGAACCCACTATCTAGCATAAATACCCTCTCTTGGAGATACACACAATCACTTGGCCAAAGTAACTACGCACATCGGAGAGCATGCAAGAACATAAATTACTCATATAAGAATCATGCACAATCTGAGCATAACTTCATAATCCATCGGATGCCAGCAAACACATCACATAGCATTACAATAATCGATCTTGATCATGTTAGGCAGCTCACAAGATCATAAGACATGAAGCACAAGAGAGAGACTACCAACTAGCTACTGCCATGGACCCGTAGTACAAGGTGAGACTACTCACAAATCATCCCGGAGTAAGGCATGACGATGAAGAGCCCTCCGGGATCGATCTCCCCTCCGGAAGAGTGCCGGGATCAGCTTCAGATTGGACCCCGAACTAGGGTTTTCGGTGACGGCGCGTCGGGGTCGAGTTTCTGGAAAATAATGGCCGCCTCGACGTTTTTAGGGTAAAAGGCAATTTATAGGTGTCGGAGGGCGTCGAGGCGAGGTCCCAGGGGCAGGGGCGGGCCCCACCCGCGGGTGATCCTTGACCCGCGGCAGGGGGCGCACCTACCCTGTGGGCCTCCCCTCCAACTCTCCTTTGGTCTGGTACTTCGTCGTGGCAAATAAAAATTCCCCATAATTTTTCATCCAATTCCGAGAATATTTCCAGAAGTAAATTTCTGAAACAAAAAGACAGCAAAAACAGGGAACTGGCACTTGACATCTTGTCAATAGGTTAGTCCGACGAAATGCATAAAAATGATATAAATGACAGTAAAAACATGTGACAATATCACAAAACTAGCATGGATCACTCAAAAATTATAGATACATTTGAGACGTATCAGCTACCGTAGCGGCCGCGCGAGCGAGAGAGAGAGGAGAGAGAGAGAGAGAGAGAGAGAGAGAGAGAGAGAGAGAGAGAGAGAGAGAGAGAGAGAGAGAGAGGCCGTACCGATCAGGATCAGGATCTGGAAGGGATCGATCCATCGAGGCCTCAAGGGAGGAGCAAATTGCACATAACACCAACATTTGGTGATGTTGTTGCACAAAACCACAACCACAATTTTTTTTTGCACAAAACACATAACCTCTCCTTAGCCCATTTAACAATCATTTAATCATTCGGGCCCACTTTCTTATGCCTTAGGACGAACTAGGCTGACTAGACCCGTTCAACTCAGTCAGAAAATAGAGAGTAGCGGAGAGCCGGGCTAAGGAGAGGTTATGTGTTTTGTGCAACGTATTACCCCAAAAGTTGGTGTTTTGTGAAAAACGTTTCGTGGTTGTGGATTGTCCAACAAAATCACCAACTGTTGGTGTTATGTGCAATTTGCTCTCAAGGGAGGGGATAAGGTTCTGCCGTTCGAACCTGAAAAGATCGTAACGGTTCATTTATCTCCTGGACTCACCGATTCTTTCCACGTTATGGATCCATGGCAGACGCTTCCATCCAATTAGAATATACGTATCTTTGCCAATTGTAAACTCTTGGCAAAGACATCTTCCCTATTTTTTACTTCTTCTAGAACACGTTATAACTTTGGTAAAATTCTCACCTCCAAGCACAATCCTCCAAACACACTGGTATATATATTAGTGTATTATCCAAAACAATATGGACTACATTATGTGAAAAATTAGATGGGTGCCATTTTGCACCATATTTTTTGTACTTACATCATAAAAAAAGTCATTTTTGGCACTTAAAAATGAAAAATGATATTTATAAAAATAATTTGAAAAAACTTATTTCGGCAACATTGTTTCCATACCAAGCTACACATATGTGCCAAATATGGGCACATTATTGCAAACTATGCCACGGAAATGTTCACATCTTGATCGTTTGGTTTGAAACCTATACATGTTTATAGATGATAGAGCTTTTTGTGAAGAATTGTTTTGAAATGTTTGTCAGAACTCAAGTTTATGATTTTTCCTAGCAACTAGTACACATAAGGGGACTCCATGCCTAAGGATTTATTTTAATGCTTTCTTCATTTTCTTTGAGTTTCTTCAAAAAAAAAGTCAAAATGGAGAGCATGGTTACTCGTTGAAAGAGGTCGAATTGTTCAAAACTATCGACGGTTCTATGAAATAATCACTATTTGTGTATCTTAAAATGATGTTTCTAACACTTGTAGTTCAAATTGGAATTACTTTCAGAAATTCGACATAAAGTCATTTAAATGTGCGAAATTAGGTAGAAAGCGAGAAAATTCCTCATATTTGTTGATTATCCATACAATATGGACTACTTTGTGTCAAAATTAGACGGGTGCCATTTTGCATCATATGTTTTGTACTTACTTAACAAAAAAAGTCATTTTGGCACTTAAAAATGAAAAATGATATTTATAAAAATAATTTGAAAAAAGTCAGTTCGGTAACATTGTTTCTCATACCAAGATAAATCTATGTGCCAAATATGGGCATATTATCACAAACTATGCCATGGGAATGGTCACATCTTGATCGTTTGGCTTCATACCTATACATGTTTATAGATGATAGAGCTTTTTGTTAAGGATTGTTTTGGAAAGTTTGTCAGAACTCAAGTTTATCATTTTTCCTAGCAACTATTACACATAAGAGTACTCCATGCCTAAGGTTTTTGTTTATGCTTTCTTCATTTTCACTGAGTTTTTCAAAAAAAAAGTCAAAATGGAGAGCATGGCTATTCGTTGAAAGAGGTCGATTTTTTCAAAACTATCGACGGTTCTGTGAAATAATTACTACTTGTGTATCTTAAAATGATTTTTTCTAAAAAATTCAGAGCAAATAGTCACACACTTGTAGTTCAAATTGGAATTACCTTCGGAAAATCGGCATAAAGTCATTTAAATGTGCGAAATTAGGTAGAAAGCGAGAAAATTCCTCATATTTGTGGATTATCCATACAATATGGACTACTTTGGGTGAAAATTAGATGGGTGTCATTTTGCATCATATTTTTTTGTACTTACTTCACAAAAAAAGTTATTTTTGGCACTTAAAAATGAAAAATGATATTTATAAAAATAATTTGAAAAAACTCAGTTCGGTAACATTGTTTACCATACCAAGATACACCTATGTGCCAAATATGGGCACATTATCACAAACTATGCCACGAGAATGGTCACATCTTGATCGTTTGGTTTGAAAGCTATACATGTTTATAGATGATAGAGTTTTTTGTGAAGGATTGTTTTGGAAAGTTTGTCAGAACTCAAGTTTACCATTTTCCCTAGCAACTAGTACACATAAGAGAACTCCATGCCGAAGGATTTCTTTTTTTATGTTTTCTTCATTTTCTTTGAGTTTTTTAAAAAAAATCAAAATGGAGAGCACGGCTATTCGTTGAAAGAGGTCAAATTTTTCAAAACTATCGACGGTTCTATGAAATAATCACTACTTGTGTATCTTAAAATGATTTTCCCAAAAATTTCAGAGAAAACTATCACACACTTATAGTTCAAATTGGAATTACTTCAGAAAATCGGCATAAAGTCATTTAAATATGCGAAATTAGGTAGAAAGCGAGAAAATTCCTCATATTTGTGGATTATCCATCAAATATGGACTACTCTGTGTGAAAATTGGATGAGTGCCATTTTGCACCATATTTTTTGTACTTACTTCACAAAAAGTTATTTTCTGAATAACAAAACGAGGGAAATGATAGAAAAAAATCTTTGCCAAGCATAAATCTTTGCCAAGTGTAAATATGACGTTGCCGAGTGTCCCAGAGAAATATGCTCGGCAAAGAACTAAATTGGCCGGAAATAAAAAGTTAAAGCGGGGAAAGTATTACCAAAAAACTAAATCAAAATTCTTTGCCATGTGTCCTGAAGTAATACACTCGGCGAAGAATTAAAATTAGCAAAAACAATTATTGCGGGAAAATTATTACATCGGCGGTAAAATTTGGCGTGAAAAAAAAAATCAAAATCTTTGCCTAGTGTATTTACATTGAACACTAGGCAAAGAGGCGGCCGTTACACTTCTGTCGAAGTCGTGTGATGGAGGACGGCTGTTACAGTTCTTTGCCGAGTGTTTTTATAATTTTTTGCCGATTCCGAGTGTTTTTCTGTTTCTTTGCCGAGCGTATTTCTTTTACGAGTGTTTTTCTGTTTCTTTGCCGAACGTATTTCTTTGTCGAGTATTTTTCTATTTCTTTACTGAGTGTATTTCTTTGTCGAGCGTGTTTTTCTTGGACACTCGGCAAGATCGTTTTTGCCGAGCGCCCGCGAAAAAACTCTCAACAAAGCTCGTGACACTTGGCAAAGTTCGTTTTTCCCGTAGTAGCGTCTCTGAAGCCGAAAGTTCCGTTCCAATATTACTGATTTTTCCTAACCCCTGTCCATCATCCCCGGATCATGATCCTCTTATCTAACCCAACCAGGTCAAGAATCGCGTCTCGCATCTGATACAGTTACCGCACAAGTTGAAACTGAAAGAAGCGTTGAAAGAATCAATCATAGCATCTGTCGGCTGTATTTGGCATCAAAGTAAATGCAAGCACAGGAGATGATATACGTGTTCATCTCCTGAACCAACTGCTAGTCTTCCGAGCTTGTGGTGCTAATCTCAGCTCAGCCCACAATACAGTGTCGGTAACAAATTTGAGCTCGCCCCAAAATAGAATGGTGGTGGGTACTGAATAGTTTGTGCCAGTTCTGACGACTGTATATGAGGTTCATTCAGAGTTCTGGTAACCCCGTAATATATGCTTGCAAAATCTACGTTTCCTACAAATATATGGCTGAAATTTTCAGAAGTAAGAGAAATTGACAGCTTATATGTATATACATACAGCCGAGACAGCCCAATGAAACAACATTTGCTTTGTCTGAATATTTTGTGATAATAACATTCTTATGCTCATTATAGTTCAATTTCTGCCTTTATGAACAAGCCAGCAAGATTCACATGGAGGTGGAGTGGAGCTCCAACAATAATTCGCCGGAGAACAAGGATGAGATTTCGGTCCCACTTTCATGCATTAAAACCCATTGCTTTCTTGCCACGTGACAATGGATGCACAAGCGTGCTGCTTCGTCTGCCCCCATCAATTCATTCCCTCTTAGCCATGAAACCCAACCCACCAACATACATCTCCCCTCCTCCTCCTCCTCCTCCTCCTCCTCCTCCACAACTTCATTATAAACCCCACACGCATGCGCACACTAGCACTACTTTTTCCGACCATCTCAAACATTCAAAATGCAGCGCCGCGCTCGGTACGGCAGCTCCGGCGGCGAGCTAGACGTGTTCGGAGCGACGCGCTACTTCGACGACCTTGCTGCCGGCCCTGCCACAGTCAGGGTGCCTGAAGGCCTGATGATCCATGTGAAAGTTACTCATGACATGAAGCACATGGAGGAAAGCTACCACAGCATCCAGGAGCTGCCGGGACTGGGAGCCAAGTGTAAGAGCAACCTCGCCACCTTCTTCGGCTCCCTCCTGTCCCCGGCAGCGAGCTTTCGTACGGATCCTCTGGCGGCGAGCTTTCGCGTGAATCAGCAGGCGACAAGCAGCACAACCACTACAACGCCGGGAAGCCTCGACGAGCCGCCCCAGGTCTCCTCTTCGTCCTCGCGTGCGAGCAGTGATATTGTCTCAGCTGCTGCCGTTTGTGGCCGTGATTTGGGGGAGGTGGTCGGAGACAGGAGGCTGCAGGGCATTCGTGTTGTCAGGGGCGGCGCAAGTGGCGGCGAGGAGAGGTGGGTGGTGAGATGCGGCGGGCATGCTTTGGAAGAGGAGCACCATGCTGTCAGTGAGAAGATTGTTGATGCGGCATCGGGTGATCATCAGGCTGTCGAAGGAGTGGAAGATGGAGATGATTGTGGTTCAGACAGTGACACTAGCTCTGATCTATTTGACTTGGATTTGGAAGATGCGAATAATCACTAGTTATAGCATCGAACTACATGGCAGTTAGCCCATGCTAGCAGTGAGTGACGTGACAATTTGAGATAATTCTACGTGATTGTGTATGTGTTCTGAACTTCTGATCCTCGCTGTGTTTGTGCTGCTCCTCCCTCCCCAAAGCCTCGTTCAGACCGAGCCAAGCCGGAGCTGGAGCCGTCACGCTGGTTAGCCTGGACCAAACGAAAGGCAGCACCGGCGCCAAGTGGGGAGGGAATAGAGTTAGGAGGTTGGGTAGGCAGGGCAGTGGCAGGGAGAGGCACGCTGTCGTAGGAGTTAATGAGAGCTTCCTCTAAGCACGGGGACCTCTCATTAACTCCTGCTGCGACGTACCTCTCCCGGTCACTTTTTTCATATATGATTTGTTATTGATGTGTGTCAATCATAATTATTGTTAAGATTGTATTCTTACTAGCAGCATGCCCGCGCGCTGCAGCGGAAAAGGAAAAATATTTGACTTGAGAAATACTCCTAATCTTCTATGCATCTATGAAAAACCGCGTTAAGTTTTGCTTGAACATGTGTCAATTGTGCCGTTGGATAGATCAACGACTCATTTGGTTGTGGTGAAGAAGCTGCAAAATCATGAGTGAAACCTCTCCACTCTCAAACTATAACACATAGCATATGTTCTCGGTTTTAAATGTGTTTTAAACACATTTCTAAATGTAAATAAAATTGGACAAGAAAATTCGCGTGTACATCTTGACATTCTATGACGCCACAAAGTGTTTCACAGAAAATATTTCCTGTGCCGTATGTAAAAAAGACATTTAATGCGACATTTGTTTTGTCTTTTTACATATGCCAATAAATATTTGTTGGGAATTTTGTACACGCCAAATTTTTGTTGGGATTTTTTGTCATTTCAAAAATGATTTTGCCTGTGGTAGAGTATATGCTCCCAAGTGCTAAAGTCAATTTCCGCACAATTATTTAGATCTTATTTTCCGGTTGCCCAAAAAGCAAATGATCCTGTCATAAGCCTATAGCTTGACTCTGAATTTCACTTATACTTACCCTGACCTGCATCCAACCATGGCAATGGTGTTTATTTAAACGCCAGCCGTTGTGATTTCATCATATGAATAAAGGACATCAACAGGTAATTCATCAGAGGTAAGCGTTGCACTATTGTCAATGTGGCAAACAAATTGACAGAAAATCGCACAAAATTGCTTGTCACTCATTTGATTATAGTTCCACAATGTTTACAATATACTACTGTACCTAATCTTTAGGATACATTGTCCTGAACCAAATACACCAGACAGGCTCAGTCCCACCAGTACATTCACATCCATACTTAGAATCACCTTGAAATAAAAATATTAGAAGCAAAACAAAAACAGACTACAGAATCATAGTCAGATCACAAAAATACTAATAGCTTCAGACCACCCTAGTCAAGTGGTAGCAGGTACAGAAAATCAAGTGCTTGTTCAACAACCAATACATCACGTCTTCACATATCTCCTAAACTTTCACGGTGAGGTAAATGTGTCAGATTACAAGTATTCTCAGCACCCTTCCGAAGAAGTAGGAGAGGTCTAACTGTATTTTCCTTGTGTCAGATTTTCCACATCAAAATACACCCAAAAAAATCAGACAGTACAGAAAAATAATTCAGAAGTTTTGAGCAATCAATCACATCATCGGCCTATCAGATGTGAAAAGAACTGACATGGTCGCCACAGTAGCTGACCTCTTTGTCATCAACATCAAATGCAGGCAGAGGAGACATCGTCACCTGCTAGCCTCAGGAGAAGTCCGACCTCTTCTATGGTATTCTCACCGGCCTCATGGTCGCCAGCTCCATTTAATGTCCGGTGTGCTGCGGCGCCGTTGGGTTCGTGGACTGTAGCCCGCCAGAATCTGCGAAGGGTGGGGCTGTATCACGGTGGGGGAAAGTGGATCGGGAGAAGATGTACATGGTACTGCCGATCCATGGCCACCAGGATGCAGGCTTGGTTAGTTTGTTGAACCTCCTCCTCGGCGAGTTGCAAGGTACCAGAGATGGCGGGGCCAGCATGGTACACGACGCCATGGATGCAGCAGAGAGGAGGAGCTCGAGAGAGGGTAACATGCTAATGTCCGACACACGACAAAAACCTTACCATGGCCAGGAGTCGGTGGAGGGCGGCCGCGCGCGGCCCATACCATGGCCAGGAGGCGGCAGCCATCGGAATGCTGCGGCCGGCGACGTCGAAGGATGCGGCGGCGGGGCTGGACCGCTCGGGGTCGGGGCGTGCGAGGATCTGGCGGCGGAGAGCTCCGGGCATGCTGCGGCCAGTGACGTCGAAGGATGCGGCGGCAGGGCTGAACCCTGGGCGGCGGCGGCGCTCGGTCGCGTGAGAGGATGCGGGAAGGGCTAAGTTGTGGTGGTGGACTGCGGGATTGATTTCTGTATTTGTTAGGGGGCTTTTGCAAAATGACCGCGACGTACCGTAACGACCAATCCCAATTTAATAGTTTAGATTGTAAAGCTTGCGTTAATATAAAGGGCAGCCCAACACGTCACCCAAGATATGGGGCAAAAGTCTCCCATTTTCCCCACCATCTGCACTGAGAAAGGATACCTCGACTGTCTGATTATCGTAGTAATTCTCATCTGTCAGCACCAAAAAGAAATGTGTAGCATCATTGTACTATTTATTTTCTTCAGCGGTGAGTCCAAAACTCCAAATTGTAAAAAACACAGTATCATTTCGAAAACACCGGTGCAGCAAAAATAGAGTATGTAGCAAAAAAAGATGTGGTGTAGAAAATCTACATCGTAGAAAATCCACCGACCTCGCAATAAAAAGTCAACTCACCTTATGCAAATTCTCTCGCAAGCATTTGCAACTTCTTGCAAAAAACAGTTGTATCATTAAGAAGATTTTGCAGCCGGCCAGAATCATCGCAGAATCTCACTTCATGTTCGTAGCAATATGTATACACGTCCGTAACAACTTGATAGAATGCATGCAACATTGAAAATAAGCAAATTATTAACCTTCGTGTTGGAGCGCCGACCTCGGCGACATACCTCACGACGACCAATTCAGCTCATCGGAGCCTTGTCGGCATCGGTCCGGCCAACCCAAACCCATTCTCCTCAATCTTGCCTTCTCCCATGAGTTTTAATACAATACTCCCATTTAAAAACAATCATGACAGCAAGCTCCATGGCTAGGGTAGAGAAGGACTTGGGATGAAAAAAAGATTACCATGCCAAGAGGAGGATCTCTCTGACACACCTCCGTTGTGCATAGCAGGGGTGGCTTGGCATGCGGCACATGGAGGCAGCAGTGACCCATCCTTGCAAGAGAGGCGGAGAAAAAAATTGCGCGTGAGTCGTGTGCAGGTGACAAGCTGGTTGTACCATAGCATTTTCCCAATACAAATATACCAGAGGACGACCCTAATGGGTACGACAAACCTATCCATTTTGAGTAGTAACTTGTTTACGGTGATGGTGCCTCAAAGTCCAATAAATCGAATACCTCCTGGCTTCAGTTATGAGAGAGAACTCCAAGGCAGGATACAAAGTTCGTGTTGCCGGTTGCATACAAGTATGTTTGTTTATGAAACTAAAAACCTAAAAGTATTTTATGCCTCTTTCTTTTGCCTCTTCTTATGTTTTGCTTTTTCTTTTCCTTTTTGAGAAAAACCAAGAACAACAAAGGATTTTCCTTTTGCTACTTGTTTTTCACTATTTGTTTGCTTCTTCTTGGTTATTTCTTATTTCTTTTTGCTTTTTTTCGTGAGATTTTCTCTGGCGTATTTTATAAAAAAAATTATATTACTAAATAAAGTACCAAGTTTTACCTTTTAAGATTTATTGAATGTTCAAAACTTTTGCTTTTGCTATTTTTCATTTCGTGCTATAAGCTCTTAAAATCATATTTGTTTTTACTGTAGTGGCATATGTAAGTCTTGTGCATGGCTGATTTGTTTTCGTATTTTATGACGAGTTTTAGTGGGGCAAAGAATTTCATTTTCAGTTGCTTTTATTCAAAACAGAATCTAACATCTTGTTGCAAGAGGGTTTTCTGTTTTAAACTTGATTTTTTCGTCTTTGATAATCCAAAGTGCAGGGAAAATTTTAACACGTTTCGATAAGCATTGAGTGTCGAATCCACGAGTAGGTGAAGGTAAACTACGATTCTATAAATCCTTATAACCTACCAATATAGTCGTTCGTGCAATGCAATGCTCTATATGATGCGAAGTTTTATTTTTTACTTGATACAACTAGCTAGAAAACTTGAAACTACGAAAACTATTAAAAAAACTGTATTTAAAATCGGAGGTTTTTTTTATCAGCCATGCATGGAATTTCTCCGGTGACTACAAGGCATGTAACGTTCGTAGCTGATATTAGATCAGATCGGAAAGCTTGATTACAATGTTTTTTCTCTCAAATCGTTGGGACAGCTACCCGGAAGTATGCGACAAAATGTAACCACGGACAGCATATGTTCTCGCAAATGATTATATCATTCTTTCAGGCGGAAATTCATATTGGAGCCCGGGCTCATATGCTCCCGTTATTTTCGGGAGCATTAAAAAATTTGAAAACTTTTCGAAAAATTCCGAAAAACATCATGCACATACCTGAGTATGCTACGCACCACCGTGACAAATTTCGTACCGAAACGACATCGTATGCTCCCTGGGGAAAAAAGACAAATTTCTGACAGCAAATTCAAATTCTCGGATCTCATTTCTGTTAGAAATTTGTCTTTTTTCCCCAGGGAGCATACGATGTCGTTTCGGTGCGAAATTTGTCACGGTGGTGCGTAGCATACTCAGGTACGTGCATGATTTTTTTCGTGATTTTTTGAAAAGTTTTTGATTTTTTAAATTTTGTCCAAAATACCGGGAGCATATGCTCCCGGGCACCAAAACGCCTCTCCCTCTTTCAGGTTTCTTTAATTGAAGCACAATCTTTATATCAAGTAGCTGACAGAGTTCCACGTATGGCGCTTGTCGTGTACCCTTTTTATGTACCTACACTCGACATTCTCACTCGCCTCATGACACGAGAATAAGAAACTTAATGATTAAAACCGCAACGAGATGTCGCCTAGAGGGGGGGGGGGGGGGGGGGGGTGAACAGGCGATTTAAAACTTTTACGCTTAGAGCTTGATAAATGCGGAATAAAACTAGCATTTAATTTATCAAGCATAAAACCTAATATACTAGGTTCACCTATGTGCACCAACAACTTATGCTAGGCAAGATAATTACAAGGATAGCAAGATATAAATACTTTAACCTCGATGGCTATCACAAAGTAAATGCATAAGTAAAGGTTTGGTTATAGAAATAACCGACACGAGTGGAGACGGAGTCTTGTTTCCCGTAGTTCCTTCCCAATGGAAGTACGTCTACGTTGGAGAGGTGTGGAGTCTCCTTGGCACTCCTACAAGCACGCCCGTGCTCACCCTATTCTCCGTGAGCTCCTCCCGTGGGAAATACGTGATGGGGAATTTGCTCATCCACTATGAGGTCTTCTTGAGGGCGTTGACCAAACCCGTACAATTTGCCCGGGGCTAACTTCACAACCTTGGAGGCTCCCGTAGCTTGCCCGAAGCTTCACACCTTGAAGAACTTTGTAGCACCCACCAACCGTCTAGGGTACACAATGCACCCAAGAGGCACAAGCTCTTGAGATCCCTATGCACCCAATAGTAACAAGCTTCTCAAATTTCAATCCCACATATCACCGTGAGGAGTTCAAACCTATGCACCAAATGCAAAAGGCAAGATCACACGAGGTGGTCAAGTTCTTTTCTCTGACATCCAACCAGAGCAACAAATGCTAGGAAGGGATTTGAGAGGAAGAACAAAGGAGAAACACAAAGCAACTCCAACATCTAGATCCAAAGGCTTCCCCTCACTTAGAGGTGATATGGCTTGGTGGAAATGTAGATTTAGATCTCCTCTCTCTTTTTCCTCTAAAAGGAGGCAAGAATCATGGAGGGATGGAGAGGAAGCAAGCTGTCAAAATGTCAACTATGGAGGAGAGAGAGTAAAAAAGGTTAGGAACCATTGGGGAAGAAAGCCCCTTAAATAGTTCAACCAAATATCCAACCGTTACGTCCAGAAACGCGCCGGGGCGGTACTACCGGACTTTTCCCGGAAGTACCGGGTGACCCGGATGATTCTGGGCACCCAAACAAATTCGGTACTGGACTCCCGGAACACTTTTCCGGAAGTAGGGTCGGTACTACCGAACTTGGTCGGTACTACCGGACTTAAAAGCGGTACTTCCGGACTGGTAGAAAACTGCATAAACATCAACATCAAAACGACCATATCTTTTGCTTGCGAACTCCGTTTTCGATGATCTTGGACTCGTTCGAATCGTAACAACGAGCTCTACAAGAATATACAGAGAAAAATCATAGTCCAAAAAGGGAGGATAAAACCAAAAGGGGAAAGGTAAAACCTCTCTACAAAAGATGAACCGATAAACCTCTAAAAACTAAAACGGAATAAGTTTTTCATATGAAATCCGTTTTTTGATGAACTTGGGCTTGTCATGAAGAACACGACAAGCACCAAACACTCATATCGATAAGAGCGAAATAAGAAGCAATAAGATGATGCTAAGGATGCAAAGGTTTGAGCACTCCACGAACGATACGATTAAGATACTCGGTCAAGAGCCCCTCTTGATAGTACGGTTATCTATCATATAACCTGGTCTCTCAACTAACATCATGAGACCGGTAAAATAGAAAACCTATCGATATCATACCTTTGCCTTAAGCATAATCCACTTGAGCTAGATGATGACGATCTTGACCTTCTCAAGTTGGACCACCTTTCTTGATTGCGTTCCGCTTGGTGAAGGTTCACATGTTGCTCCCCCATACACCAATATGGGAGAAACACTTCTTCGACATATCTTCCCTTGGCTTTTATCTTGATGGCTATCACCACGTGACGATATCCTCCATGGGCTACATAGGATCTCCTTTTTGTTGCATGCTTATGGAGAAATACCTAACCCCACATAGAAATACAAGCACGTAGATCATGGGTTAGTTCACAAGTCTATGTTGACAATTGCTTACCATACCATGAGATCATATGATCCCTCATGGTACATCACTAGCCTTGTGTGTTGATCAACTTGCACTTAGCCTTGATCAACATATAATCTTCTTCTTTAAGCATTGACGACAAATGGAGTTCAAGCGTTGCTATGGACCAAACCTACAAATATAGCTCAAAGCACACATTAGTCCATAGAGATTGTCATCAATTACCAAAATCACACATGGGTGCAACCATGCTCTTTCAATCTCCCCCATTTTGGTAATTCATGACAATCCCTTTTAAGAGGGTTTATATAATAAATTATGCAACCTTCTAAGACAAGAAAGCAAGTATGCAAGAGCATTAAAGGCAAATTCTTAAGAACCAAACAAAAGCATAAAACCAAATTCCCTTCAACCCTGTAATCTTCTCCCCCATTGGCATCCATTGCTGAAATGGGAGGAAAAATTTAGAAGGCCAATATAATATGAGTTCCTCCGTAAGGTGTGGATTTCTCAAAATATGAGTGAAATCAAATGCACATATCCAATGACTAATAGTTGGAGGAAATCAAACTATATTGAGGATCCAAAGATTGCAAATAAGATGACATCCCTTTTTTTTAAACATCTCCCCAAAAGGATAAAAGCAATCAAAAAGATCCTAAAAAGTGTTCGAAATGAAAATGGAGAAGCTCCCCAATGTTCATGCACTATTGAAGAGTGCACAAACATGGGATCCTCACTCCCCCAAAATCATCTGGAACACACAACAAGTGCAAGAGTGCATAAAACTAAAATGAAACTTATCACTTGCACCGAAGATATGGCTGAGCCATAAGAAGATAACAATTTAAAAGATTCAACATAAGAAAGGCCCAACCAAGCATATGTGTGTGTGGCAAGACAATTAATTTGGTAAGACAAGTAGCCTTAACCAAAAGAGAGACAAAACGCACATCACGTATTTCCAACACACAAGATGCAAAGAAGATCTTTAAGGAAAAAGAATATGTTCACAAGCTCAAGGATACCAATTGGAAACTAAAACCAATTGAAAAAGCTAAATGCTAGTAAGAACATTTATAGTCAATAAAAATCAACATGCTCACCATTATAAGCATGACGTCAAAGATCTTCAATAACACATGAGTGCGCAAAGATGCAAATAAAAATAAGACAAGCACTCACGAGACAAATTTGGTGCCACCAAAGAATTATAGATAAAAATCAAGGTGACTCGACAGAAATAGGATACCAATTAAAAAGTCACCTCTCTCATATGTATAGGTTTCTAGGTGGACAAATCTTTGAAGATATACATCCACAAAGAAACATGTACATACGAAATGGTTTATGAAGAATAGAACATGGTATCCAAAAGGAGAAGTCATAAATATACAAAAGAGAATATTGCTTAAAAGCATAGCACATAGCTCAAATTTATCTCATTGTATATCAATGAACTTCAAACACATCAAAGGCATCACATGTATCACTAAGGGAACAAGAGATAGTCGAGATGCTTTGAGAAAAGCAACAAGTATCAAAGAGAGAATATCAAAAGAAGGAAGTTTTTAAAATTTCATCACAAATATCACAAAGATACATCAAGTGAAAGAAATAGGTCAAAACCACAACAATTACACATAGAAACTTTCATGCCAAGAAGCAACCTACTCAAGGTTGAAACTAGAGAAGTATGCATGAGGTAGATACTTGTTACCGAGATGTCATTGGTGATGAAGAAGATGAGAGTTCGTTATACATCGAAGCTTGACTCCTATAATCACATGGTGAGAACACCTTCCTTATGAATGAGGCAAGCATCCAATGCATCTCCATTGTACCTAAAAACAAAATTGAAGTACAAAATGGTTCCCAAACTAATTGGGTCCCATAGTAGTTAGATACACTATAATACATAGGAAACACTCCACATAAATATGTACATATAGATATGAAATTGAATTTCATGGACATCTTAGCCGATTTAATATTTGGTGGAGTATACCCTATATATTGGATCAAGAAGGACAAGCATGCCACAAAATATATATATTAGTAAATATGCATGTAAAGAATTTCTAGAACCAAAGAAGATACAATTTGGACACAAACACCAAGTAAACCAAAAAGAGAAACACCAAGGTGTGACACAAAAATGGTTGTCCAAATTATATCAAAATACAAATCAACACACATGATCAAGGAAAAAACAAAACAACAAATGATTGATTCCAAAACACATCAACTCATGAAGTGAGATATCAATAGGAGTCGAATCAAAATAACACATGAGTGATAAGACACCAATAGAAGATAAGATACCAACAAGAGGCAAAGATACCAAGAGAAGAAAATTACTTGAAAGATATCAAGTAAAATAAAATCAAGAAATAAGGTATCAAAGCTCCCATAAGAGATACCAATTGAAACAAATATCTATGGATGAGATATAAAATTTCAATAGATACAATTGAAGGTACCAAGGAAGATCAATGAGCATACAAGATAAGATAAGAGGATAATGCTCAAAGATATTTCTCATTTAAGAGGATAAGACACAAATCAAGAAAAGAGAAAGCAAACTCCCAAAAGAGAGCAAGGTTACAACAAATAAACCAAGCAATCTTTATATTTTTCAAGATGGCACAAAGCCCCAAAAGAAAAAGGTTTGTCTTCCATAAACACAAAAGATAGAAATCATATGCCAAATGAAAGGATCAAATATCGATTGATGAGATAGTGTTCTAAATAATAACGGAAAGCTCCCCCAAGATTCATGCATTATCTTGAGATTTGCATTTGAATACAAAATGCACACACAATGGATCATTACTCTCCATATGTCATTTACAACACTAAACAATTCCAATTGAAAAATAGGATCCATGAAAGAGACAAGGAAGACAACGGGAATCAAAGCAAGAACTTGGCAAAAGATAAGAATTAAAACCAAAACCATATTTGAATAGAGTTTGTTTGTAGCTCCAACTATTCAAACTAACCGGCAATGCCCTGGTTAGAATAGGATGGAGCAAATGGTTTCTCACATAGTATATGGAAATGCATATTTGAGGAAAACCACACCAAGCAACACTCATACAAACAAGATCCAAAAGAAAAGCAAATAAGAAGGTTTAAGCAAGTAGGACCTTGTTTGAGCAAACATGCCACATAGGAACAAGATAATTTGCAATATCAAGTCTAAGTGACATAACCTCAAATGTTCACATTTTCTAGGATTTTAATATGCATATAGCTTATTACTCCCCCATAACGTGATAATCTATTTTTACTAAGCAAGAGGCAAATAAAATCCAACTAGAGAAATTAATGGTCATTATAGAATTTGAATTTATCATGAATATAACATACCACATAGTGACTAGATAATCTTGTTATATCAATACTAAGTGGTATTCCTCATGTACACACATTTTTAGGATTGTGAAGAGCACAAAGCCAATCACTCACACAAAAATGGTATAGTCCATTAATCTCTCAAAAGAGCCAACTAAAATCCACAAAATATTAAAAAGGACTCAACACAAAGTTACATATACATGAGTTACTAATTAACCTAAACATGCTTGATTACTCAAGTTAGGTAAGAAGCACAACATATAGAAGCACATGCTATGAACAAAACTAACACATACAAGGGGCAAGCAACTTTCAATGTAAATAAGTTAAATACAAGTTACCGCAAGAAGGCACATTGGATATAAGATAGATATATGATAATCCAATTGACTTGGCTTGAGACAATCCAATTGATGAAGATTCCTTAGTTCTTCATAAGAAAGCCAAGTCTCCAATGTCCTCCAACAACACCTATTGATCAAGTTTGAGCTTGTTGGTCCCCAACCAAGTTGGGTCCTAAGAGGTTAGTGACAATAGGTTTGGGAGCCCAAATGGTTCTTTTTTCTTGACACCACTTTGAGCTCCCACATATTTGGCAAACACATTGCCAACCCTATCCTTCCTAAGAGAATAAGCATCATCAATTATAATGGGGTTGGATAGGGTACCGTTAGTGCATGAGGAAATCAAGTAACCCTTCTCACGTCATAAGTAGCAACATCGACTCTACCCTTTCTTCATAGTAGGCTCCTCAACTTGGGGGGAAATAGCATGAGTCATGTTAGGAGGTGATAACCCACAAGTGTAGGGGATCGTGTGTAGCCTTTTCGATAAGTAAGAGTGTCGAACCCAACGAGGAGCTAAAGGTAGGATACTTATTCTCTCAAGTTCTATCAACCATTGACACAACTCTACGCACACTAGACGTTTACTTTATCTTGGAAATAAAAGTAGAGGAACAATACAGGTGTGAAACGATAGTTTTGCAATATAATAAAGAACAATAAAGTAAAGTTAGTTGTTGCAGCAATAAGGTAACATAAAGTAACAGAGCATGAGTGTGGAAAAGTGGTGGAAAGTGTGATGGAATTGTCCAAGATTAATTAGTGAAGTTACTTAGTCCATCGTCTTCGATGCAGTTTTCTATGCGGGAGAGGCAAATATACATGTACTCAACTACTTGTGATTATACATACTATATGATTGGAATATTATCAAGCTTCCGCAAATACTAACAATTCATTAAGGTTTTCCCAACCATAGTATTAAGTTTAATGTCCTCTTTATCCCATAAATGTAAGATTGAGGTTCGAGTTCTTAGGCTTCTGTCAATCCGGCAGAACTTCCCCCTTCTTCTTACACATACTACAAACCCTATGATGATGATCCATGCGCGCATAAATATAATGGCACCAAAGTACTGTACCATATCAACTTAGAACTCGAATAAACCAAAGATATTCAACTATCCAACCATAGGACAAAGGAAACTACACAAACATGACATAGATAAAAGGATAATGATTGATAGCATCAAACACCATGTTTACATAGATGGTATAGAGGTGTGTGGGAGGATGAACCACTATAGCTACATGGAGATGGCGGTGAAGATGAAGAAGGGGCAGCGAGGAGCGCAGGGCACCGCCGGCGGCCGGCGGTGGCGCAGGGACTCCCCCTGCGCCGCCGGCCATCTTGGGGTGCGATGCCCCTTAGCCTCCTTCCTTCATGGATTCCTGGTGATGTAGCGAGCCCTCCCCCCATGGAGATGGGATCCATGGGGGAGGCAAAAACGCGGCTTTGGTGGCTGGAATTCGTGGGTCTTGTGGTCCTTCACGGCCTAGGTTTCCTTCCCTTATATACCTTGTCGGATTTCCGTCATCCCATCTAGGCTTTCCGTAGATCGAGCTTATCTCGGCCGTACGGACTCGGATTGGGCCGAATTTTACGTCCAGATTCATTAGGAGCAAATTCCTTACAACTTTCGCGACCAACCTTTTTCCATTTGACATCATCTTCTGCCCGGTACGTGACAATCTTCGAAAAGATTTTTCAGACAGATTTCAGAAAAGTCCCAATTCGACTCCAACAAGGTTTCGTTTTGTATTTTTGATAATTCCTATACATTGAAGTGTAAAACAAGAATATTGTGTACTTTTGCAACTATTAGTAGGTTAGTCCAAATAAATCATAACCTTGATATAAAAACAAGTGTTAAAATCATAAAAGTAGCATGAAACAATTAAAAATTATAGATACGTTTTGGACGTATCAACATCCCAAACTTAATTCCTGCTCGTCCTCGAGTAGATAAATGATAACAAAATAATTTTTGATGTTGAATGCTTTATCAGATTTTTAACAATTGCATGATAAATGATGTATAAATAATGAAACTTTAGCAACCATGTTACCTAATGAAAAGATATCAACGAACTAAGAGTTCATAACATAAAATTTATAAACATCAAACAAGATTGTAATGATCATAATAAAACATGATAGAGTGGTATCTCGCTTGTCCTTTCTGATACTGCAAAACATAAATGCAGAGCACCTCCGAAGTTCAAGTGGAGACTAGAACAAAGATATCAAAGGTAGAAACATCACAACTATAACTCAGTTAACAGTATTTTGCAACAAAGCATATTACACTAAGAATGACAACTATGCTCTCGAAGAAGTGCTCAAAGAAGGATATTGTGACTCAACATAAAAATACAAGACGGGCCCTTCGCAGAGGGAAGCAGGGATTTATCATGTGCTAGAGCTTTTTATTTCTTTATGAAACAGAAGTAAAACAATTTTGAGATATGCATGCTTTCGTCAACGACTCCACAATAAAGAAATCCGTCGGTCTTCTGTACCAAGCAAGGCTTTTAGACTTTTGAGAGCGGCTGGTAATTAGAGGAATGAGGTCACTCATCGTTCTCCTTTGTTTCACCACTGACCAATGTTTGACTGATTTCTCAGGTTTGCATTGTGCGGAGGAGAATGGTGGGTTATATTTATATTTTGATTAAGCCAGCTCTCGGCAAATTCATGGGAGCACATAATCAATCCTCACTGGGTGAAAAGGGGTTAATTACCTTGCTTGATACAGACTATGAAAAACTTCTTTACTACTTCCTCATGAGCTTAAAAACATAGGCACAAATTGGAATATTTTGAGAATTTTAAAGATAGCACATGACAAATTTACTTGGAATGGTTTAGAAATACCATGTGTAGGAATTTATGGTGGACGCTTTGGAAAGACTGGTTTTAAGGATTTTCTATGCACGAGCAGTATTCTCGCTCAGTACAAGTGAAGGCTAGCAAAAGACTGGGAAGCGACAACTAGGAGAGCAATACTTTTCATAATCATGCTTTGCGACAAAACAATATTGAACAAGGCATAAAAGTGATATCAATACTTTGAGGCAAAAAGTTCATCGAGGCGTGAGACTTTCTATTTAGTCAAACATGTGTAAGCATGTGCCAAGTCAATCCAACATGAATTATTCAAAGGAGGATCCCAAACTACCATACCATCTTATGAGTAAAACAATGCATGTTAACATCAAAAATAACATATTATGCACTCCTAATTAACTAATTGATACTATCCATAAGAAAAACACAAATTTCTAAACAAAATTATTCACACATCATTTTTAAGTTTCAACAAGTAATCCAGCAACCAAATAGACTCCCAACCAACTCTCCAAACAGGGGATAAATAAAAGATATGACAATCAGCTCATTTATGTAAACGTTGTTTTGATACTAAGATAAATAAATAATAAGATACACACGCTCCAAGTTAATCAAGTTTCTATGTTGCTCAAAAACAAAGTTTGAAGGTTTGCAAACCAAGTGATTGTTGATGTAGAGGGATGCGGTGACATCCCCAAGCTTATTGCTTTGACCATCCTGGATATCTCTCAGTTCGGTGTTCCTTCATTTCCTATGACAAAACTTCAACACAAAAACTCTTCCATCCTTTTCTGCGGTTAGACATTAGTGCAATAGATAATATTTCCAATGTGCTGCCATTAAAATTAATCAAATTTTGTTTTCATGCTACAGAGAGGTTGCTGAAGTGGCAAACTTCTAAATGAAAGGTCAGATCCAAAAAGAACCAAATGAAAATGAAAAGAGGCCACTCTTACAACAAAAGTCAAAATCTGTCCAGAAAAACAGCAGCTGGAAAACGCAATTTTTAAGTGCACTTAAACATGTCAGGAATTTTTGCCAATATTTGTGCGTGCAGAGGATTAGATGATACTTAAGCTGTTAAATTTTTTGTGACTTTTAGAGTTTTCAGTAAAATATGAAAAATCACACAGTAAGCAGCAGATGATGAAAACCGAAAAGCCCTTAAATATGCATCAACTAAAACTAAATGGGTAAAACTTGGTACTTTATTTTTGAAAAACTAAAAGACCAGAGGGAAAAACAAAAACAAACTGAAAGTAAAAAACAAACCGATGCTCCAAGAATAGCACATATTATGTGAAGCAATAAAAATATAGTACCACGGGTGAAAACTGATGATTGTTGATACGTCCATTTTGCATCACTATTTTATATCATAATTTACTAATATTCATTGATATATTTTGTGTTTAGAAGTGATACTTATGTTATTTTACCTATTTTGCATGTTTCATTATCATTGGGGAATTATTCACCGGAGGCTGAATTATGCTGGAAAAAGGACCGTCAAGATACCATATTTCTGAAGACCAACGGAGTCCGGAGCAAATACAGAAGACCTTATATTTGCAAATAAGGGCGTGAGCCAAAAGGGGAGCCGGAGGAGGGCTGCCAGTGGCCCACACCATGTGGTGGCGCGACACCCCCCTGGCCGGCGCCACCAGGTGGTGTGGAGGCCCTGGCCCACCAACAGGCCTCCCCCTTCGCATACTTGTTCACCCCGAAAACCTAAGACGGGGAGAGGCATAGAGAGGTATTCCGCCGCCGCCACGAGGCGGAAACCAGAGAGAGAGAAAAAGCTCTCCGGCAGGGAGAAATCTGCCGGGGGAATTCCCTCCCGGAGGGGGAAGATCGTCACCATCGTCATCGTCATCGAGCTAGGCTTCATCGGGATCATTATCATCATCGTCTCCACCACTGAGCACCATCATCCCCATCACGCCACTCCGTTCCGCTGTAACATCTTGGGTAGAATCTTGTCTAGTTCATAGGGGAAGCTTTCCCGGTGTTGATTACCCCTTGTGATTGATGCTATTGAGTGAAACCATTGAATTAAGGCTTATGTCCAGATTGTTATTCATCATTATATCACCTCTGATCATGATCCATATGATGTCTTGTGAGTATTTCATTTAGTTCTTGAGGACATGGGAGAAGTCTAGATGTTAGTAGTGAACTGTGTTGAGTAATATTTATTAGTCTGATACTTAAGTTGTGGTGTTATTCTTCTAGTGGTGTCATGTGAACGTCGACTACATGACACTTCACCTTTTAAGGGCCTAGGGGAATGCATTGTGTATTTGGTTTACTAATTGTGGGGTTGCCGGAGTGACAGCAACCTGAACCCCCTTTGGTACATCATTGCATAAGGGATAGCAGGATCTCACAGTGTAAGGCTGTGGTTAGATTTATCTTAATTACTTTCTTGTATTTGCGGTATGCTTATGAGAGGTATAATCACAAGTATGTATTAGTCCTAGGAAGGGCGGTGCATTAGCATAGGTTCACCCACACAACAATTATCGAAACAATGAAGATTAATCAGCTATAGGAAGCGAAAGCACTTGACTAAATTCCCGTGTGTCCTCAAGAACGTTTGGTCATCATAAGTAGAACCACCGGCTTGTCCTTTGCTCTAAAAAGGATTGGGCCACTTGCTGCAATTATTATTACCGCATTTTATTTACTCGTATTTTATTATTCTGCATTATCAAAAACCACTAAAAATCTGTCTGTGAGCATTTACAGTGAATCCTTGATTGAAACCACTTGTCAACACCTTCTGCTCCTCGTTGGGTTCGACACTCTTATTTATCGAAAATACTACGATACACCCCCTATACTTGTGGGTCATCAAGACTATTTTCTGGCGTCGTTGCCGGGAGTGAAGCGCTATTGGTAAGTGGAATTGGTAAGGGAAGCCTTTATTGTAAGTGCTGTTTTTATTTCTGTCTGCTATTTTATTTCATTATGGAGAGGCTATCTATTGATTACCTCTTAAAAAGTCTACTACTACTGCTATTGAAATTGATGAGGCACCAGATGAGGAGGTAACCCCATATAAGATACCTATTAAAATTGCTGAGCGTGTAATGGATAATCGCTATGATGGAACTGCCCGTCCTGGAGATCATTTGTTATATTTACATGAATTATGCAGGTTGTTTAAGTGTGCAGGTATTACAATGGGAAAGGTGAAGAAGAAATTATTTTCTCTGTCATTGTCTGGGAGAGCTGCACATTGGTATAAACTGCTGCAGAATAGTCGGTCTCTTACTTGGGAAGAAATTGTGCCTCTATTCTATTTTAAATTCTATCCTCCAAGTGAAATCCACAAGGATCGGAATCTTATATATAATTTTTGGCCTCATGATGGAGAGAGTATTGCCCAAGCGTGGGGGAGATTGAAGTCATTATTGCTCAAATGCCCTGTTCATGGACTTCTAGGTAATATTATTATTGATAATTTCTATGCAAGGCTTTCTTTTCAGGATAAAACCTTGTTGGATACTGCTTGTGCCTGGTCATTTTCAAGCAATAAAGAAGAGTTTAAATGGGAACTTCTTGATCGCATTGAAGAGAATGCTGAAGGATGGGAAAGCGACAAAGGTAGAGAGTCAGGTATAAAATATGATTACGAATGCATTAAAACTTTTATGGATACTGATAATTTTCAAGATATGAGTAATGCTTATGGTCTTGACTCTCAAGTTGTTGTGAACTTTTACAAAGCCTTTGCCTCCTATTTCGAATTGCCTAAAAAGAATTTTGATAAGTATCATGAACCTTATAAGGATAAAGCTAAATTGCCTATTGGTAGGACTGTTGAGGTTAATACTGTTGATCACATTTTGCCTGAAGCTTATATTGAAAAAATTCCCTTTCCTGCTAAAGTGAGGGAGTACTCTGTCATAACTAGTGTGGTTAATAAAAGTGCAAAGAAACCGACAGAACCTGATGAGCAAATAACTATTAAACCTGCTGTAGGAATAATTAAAGACCTTGTAACTGAAAGTGTAGAAGATGGGCACATCATTTTCTGTGAAGAAGCTTCTAATATTGTTTCACATCCTAATAAAGCTAGGAAAAATAGTGTCCATGTGCTTTCTGTTAGAATAGGTGATCATTGCTATTATGGTTTATGTGATATTGGTGCAAGTTCTAGTGCTATTCCTTATGAGCTCTACAGGGAGATTATGCATGAAATTGGTTCTTGTGAGCTTGAAGAAATTGATGTGGTTATTCAGCTTGCTAATAGAGAAACTATCTCTCCAATTGGAATTGTTAGAGATGTTGAAGTCCTCTGTGGTAAGGTTAAATATCCTACTGACTTTTTAGTACTTGGTTCTGCTGCTAGTAAAACTTGTCCTATTATATTTGGTAGACCTTTCTTGAACACTTGTGGTGCTATTATAGATTGTAAGAAAGAAAAGATCTTTACTAAATTCGCTGGTGAATCTTATGAGTTCAACTTTTCTAAATTTACTAAAGTCCCTTATGAACCTGAATTACCTAATGAAGACTTTAGAGTTGAAAAGCTTGCATATATTGTTCTTGCTCCTAATGATCCTTTGCAGCAACATTTGGAGGATCATGAAAGCGAGGTCTTTAGGGAAGAGAGGAATGAGCTTGAAGAAGTTTTTCTTCGGCAACCCATTCTCAAGCATGATTTACCAGTTGAAGATTTGGGCACCACACCACCACCAAAAGAAGAGCCGGTTTTTGATTTAAAACCTTTGCCTGATAATCTTAAATATGTTTACATTGATGATAAGAAAACATATCCTGTTATTATTAGTTCTAAGCTTTCAGATATTGAAGAAGAAAGATTATTGGAAGTGCTAAGGAAACACCGAGGAGCTATTGGATACACTCTTGATGATCTAAAGGGGATTTCTCCCACTATTTGCCAACACGCCATTAACATGGAAGAAGACGCAAAGCCTGTTGTTGAACATCAACGCCGTCTAATTCCTAAGATGAAGGAAGTGGTAAAAAATGAGGTATTAAAACTCCTTGAAGCTGGCATTATATATCCTATTGCTGATAGTAAATGGGTAAGCCCTGTGCATTGTGTTCCTAAGAAAGGAGGCATTACTGTTGTGCCTAATGATAATGATGAGCTTATTCCTCAAAGAGTGATTGTAGGATATAGGATGTGCATTGATTTTAGAAAGGTCAATAAAGTTACTAAGAAAGATCATTACCCTTTACCTTTTATTGATCAAATGCTAGAAAGGTTATCTAAGTGACGGGGATATACCCTTTGGGTCCCCTATCATTGGTATACCTGGTGCGATCCAATCTACGGCCCACCTGGCAGGCCCAAAGAAGCCCATGAAGCACGACTTGGAGTACAATACAAGAAAACATGTAAACCCTACCTGGCTCCCTTTATAAAGCCAGGCAGGGGATCCCCCACAGACAGGGACAGATAGGCATAGCCCTAGCGAGACCACGTCTCATACCATCGCCCTTGCGGCCACCATGTAACTCCACATCGCCATCTATACAGATCAGACAAGCAGGATGTAGGTCTTTACCTCACCATGAGGGGCCGAACCTGGGTAAAACGCCTCGCTTGTCAGCCGATGGAACTACCAGCGCGCCATCTCTCTCCCCTCAATCAACCCGGGGTACTCAATCCAGGGATTTGCCGAGCCCCAACCTCGACAATTGGCGCCGTCTGTGGGAAGAACGTGCGCTAGATTCAACGTTTCGGCGGCTCCAATCTCCATCGACAACAGCGACCAGATCGCATCTACTTCGACACGTACGTCATCATCAACAATTTTCATCAACGTTCAACGGTGGCGACTCCGCCGCCACACCACGTCCGCGTCCGCGTCCGGGGCTCGACAACGGCGACCAGATCCCATCTGGCCGAAACATCGACTTCACGCGATCAACTTCATCACCGCGGCCAGATGCTGGCCGCCCCATCCTCTTCGTCGCAATCGAGTTCATCACGGCGTGCAAATCACCCTCACGTGGTGAATCATATCGATCTACGCGCTGGCATGCGCGCGCACGGCTACCTACAAGCTGGCGCGAGTCGTCGATCAGCGGCAGCCCGAAACAGCAGTCGAAGCACGATCTATGGGCGGCGGCAGCAAGCAGCCTTCGGCATGATCCAATCAACTCGATGCATGGTACGATCAACTCGATACGAGTGTGTACGTGTGTTGTTGCTGGGTGATCAATCGTTTGATCAAGGAAGCTAGTTAATTGTTTGGCCTTCACATGGATCGAGGCAAGGAATCATAGAAAAAGGGAAAGAAGCAAACTATAGCAAGCTAGCTACGATCGTGATATATGCTCAGCTCAAGCAATCAGCTAACACATGATGATTACGTGCGATCATCGCGGACTCGCCGTCGTCGACTCCGCCCCATCGCGGACAACCGCGATCGACATCAACCCGTCGCGGACAATTTCGGCATCGCCAACATCCTCTCCCACTGCACCGACTCCGTCGTGGACATCAACAACACGTTGCTCTGGCTTAATCACCTTCGTCGACTCCGCCTTCGTCGACTCCACCTCCGACACTCGGGGGCTGGCGACTCCGCCTTCGTCGACTCCGCCTTCGTCGACTCCGCCTCCGACACTCGGGGGCTGGCAGCCCCGCCTTCGTCGACTCCGCCTCCGACACTCGGGGGCTGGCGGCCCCGCCTTCGTCGACTCCGCTTTCGTCGTCTCCGCCTTCGTCGACTCCGCCTCCGACACTCGGGGGCTGGCGGCCCCGCCTTTGTCGACTCCGCCTTCGTCGACTCCGCCTTCGTCGACTCCGCCTTCGTCGACTCCGCCTCCGACACTCGGGGGCTGGCAGCCCCGCCTTCGTCGACTCCGCCTTCGTCGACTCCGCCTCCGACACTCGGGGGCTGGCGGCCCCGCCTTCGTCGACTCCGCTTTCGTCGTCTCCGCCTTCGTCGACTCCGCCTCCGACACTCGGGGGCTGGCGGCCCCGCCTTTGTCGACTCCGCCTTCGTCGACTCCGCCTTCGTCGACTCCGCCTCCGACACTCGGGGGCTGGCGGCCCCACCTTCGTCGACTCCGCCTTCGTCGACTCCGCCTCCGACACTCGGGGGCTGGCACTTCACCTTTACCACCTCCGCGCGTTGACTCCAGTCCGCTGCGTCGACTACTTCCGCTGCGTCGACTACCTCTGCGCGTTGACTCTGGTCCGCCGCGTCGACTACCTCCGCGCGTTGACTCCGGTCCGCCGCATGGAAGCAAAATCGCCTTGGCCGCACCCGATGCTCTCCCGGGTGCTGCGCCACACAGGCCACAGCATACTCGCCTTGGCCGCACCCGATGATCTCCCGGGTGCTGCGCCACACAGGCCACAGCATACTCGCCTTGGCCGCACCCGATGCTCTCCCGGGTGCTGCGCCACACAGGCCACAGCATACTCGCCTTGGCCGCACCCGATGCTCTCCCGGGTGCTGCGCCACACAGGCCACAGCATACTCTACTTGGCCGCACCCGATGCTCTCCCGGGTGCTGCGCCACACAGGCCACAGCATACTCGCCTTGGCCGCACCCGATGCTCTCCCGGGTGCTGCGCCACACAGGCCACAACATACTCGCCTTGGCCGCACCCGATGCTCTCCCGGGTGCTGCGCCACACAGGCCACAGCATACTCGCCTTGGCCGCACCCGATGCTCTCCCGGGTGCAGCGCCACACAGGCCACAGCATACTCGCCTTGGCCGCACCCGATGCTCTCCCGGGTGCTGCGCCACACAGGCCACATCATACTCGCCTTGGCCGCACCCGATGCTCTCCCGGGTGCTGCGCCACACAGGCCACAGCATACTCGCCTTGGCCGCACCCGATGCTCTCCCGGGTGCTGCGCCACACAGGCCACAACATACTCGCCTTGGCCGCACCCGATGCTCTCCCGGGTGCTGCGCCACACAGGCCACAGCATACTCGTCTTGGCCGCACCCGATGCTCTTCCGGGTGCTGCGCCACACAGGCCACAGCATACTCGCCTTGGCCGCACCCGATGATCTCCCGAGTGCTGCGCCACATAGGACATAACAAATTCGTCTTGGCAATTCACAGTCATCGACAAAACAAATCATTCAGTAGGCCAACAGGCTGTACGAGCATTCGCCACCAGGCTGAATAAAAATACATAGTAAGCCACCAGGCTGAGTAAAAATACACAGTAAGCCAACGGGCTAATGGAGCACCCGAATAGTCCTTTCGAGTGCAATAAAGATACAGTAAGCTCTGAGAGCTGAGTCGACTCGACAAACTCATTCGAGTGCCAGGGAAATACAGTAAGCTCCACGAGCTGAGCAAAATAAAACAGTAAGCCAGACTGGCCGAGTACAAAGTAAGTCATGGAAAGCAAGTTGCGACTCCGTCAACTCGAGTCCCTTCTTCACTCCCATCGGGAGCGGGCTTTTCGACTGAAGGAAAAATTGAGTTTAACCTCAATTGCAAGCAATTCAGCTTAATCTCGGGGGCTACTCCCATCGGGAGCGCTGTACGCGCACCCGATAGACTCAGTCGAAACATTGCCGACTAAAGCATCCTCTGTGAGCCCTCAACGGCTGGAGTCGAATTTGTATAAATTATCCTTTTCAGGAACAAGACGGCGCACCCGTCGGAACAGTGATACCCGACATACCCGCATCTGCTTCGACTACATCGTCTGCGTCTCCATCGACTGTGTCTCCATTGACTGCGTCTCCATCGACTAAGACGATCGCACCTTCTTCGACTATGCCTGCTCGACATGCTGCTCTTAGTCTCTGCCCGATTCTTCGAATCGACCAGACACTCGGGGGCTACTGACGGGGATATACCCTTTGGGTCCCCTATCATTGGTATACCTGGTGCGATCCAATCTACGGCCCACCTGGCAGGCCCAAAGAAGCCCATGAAGCACGACTTGGAGTACAATACAAGAAAACATGTAAACCCTACCTGGCTCCCTTTATAAAGCCAGGCAGGGGATCCCCCACGGACAGAGACAGATAGGCATAGCCCTAGCGAGACCACGTCTCATACCATCGCCCTTGCGGCCACCATGTAACTCCACATCGCCATCTATACAGATCAGACAAGCAGGATGTAGGTCTTTACCTCACCATGAGGGGCCGAACCTGGGTAAAACGCCTCGCTTGTCAGCCGACGGAACTACCAGCGCGCCATCTCTCTCCCCCTCAATCAACCCGGGGTACTCAATCCAGGGATTTGCCGAGCCCCAATCTCGACACTAAGAATACTCATTTTTGTTTTCTTGATGGTTATTCTGGATTTTCTCAAATTGCTGTTAGAGCTAAGGATCAAGAGAAAACTACTTTCACTTGTCCTTATGGAACTTATGCTTATAGGCGTATGCCTTTTGGTTTATGTAATGCTCCTGCTACTTTTCAAAGATGGATGTCTGCTATTTTTCATGGTTTTTGTGAAAGGATTGTAGAAGTGTTCATGGATGATTTTTCTGTCTATGGGAATTCTTTTGACAACTGTCTGCGAAATCTTGATAAAGTTTTGCAGAGATGTGAGGAAACTAACCTTGTTCTTAATTGGGAGAAATGCCACTTTATGGTTAATGAAGGAATTGTCTTGGGACATAAAATTTCTGAGAAAGGAATTGAAGTTGATAGAGCTAAAGTGGAAGCAATTGAGAAAATGCCCTATCCCAAAGATGTTAAAGGTATTCGTAGTATTCTTGGTCATGCTGGTTTCTACAGAAGGTTTATTAAAGATTTCTCTAAAATTTCAAAGCCCCTTACCAATCTTCTTCAAAAAGATGTACCTTTTGTTTTTATGACGATTGTAAGGAAGCTTTTGAAACTTTGAAAAATGCTTTAACCACTGCTCCTGTTGTTGAACCACCTGACTGGAATTTGCCTTTTGAAATTATGTGTGATGCAAGTGATTTTGCTGTAGGCGCTATTCTTGGACAGCGAGTAGATAAGAAGTTGAATGTTATTCATTATGCTAGTAAGACTCTTGATGCTGCTCAAAGGAATTATGCTACTACTAAGAAAGAGTTTCTAGCTGTAGTTTTTGCCTGTGATAAGTTTAGGCCCTATATTGTTGATTCAAAGGTCATTATTCATACTGATCATGCTGCTATTAAGTACCTTATGGAAAAGAAAGATGCTAAGCCTAGGCTTATTAGATGAGTGCTGCTTTTGCAAGAATTTGATTTGCATATTGTAGATAGGAAAGGTGCTGAAAATCATGTTGCTGGTAATTTGTCTAGATTGGAAAACATTGCTTATGATCCTATACCTGTTAATGATAGTTTTCCAAATGAACAATTGGCTGCAATAAAGGTGAGTTCGCGAGATAGTCCTTGGTATGCTGATTATGCTAAATTTATTGTTTCCAAGTACTTGCCTCCAACCTTTTCAGCTCAGCAAAGAAGGAAATTCTTTTATGATTTGAGGTATTATTTTTGGGATGACCCACATTTATATAAAGAAGGAGTGGATGGTGTTATGCGAAGATGTGTTCCAGAATATGAGCAACAAGAAATATTGCGAAAATGTCATAGTAGTGCTTATGGAGGACATCATGCTGGAGATAGAACTGCACAGAAAGTTCTACAATCAGGTTTTTATTGGCCATCTCTCTTTAAAGATGTAAGAAAGTTTATTTTATCCTGTGATGAATGTCAAAGAGTTGGTAATATTTCTAGACGCAATGAAATGCCTATGAATTATTCTCTTGTTATTGAACCATTTGATTGCTGGGGATTTGACTTTATGGGTCCTTTCCCTTCTTCAGAAGGTAACACTCATATACTTGTAGCTGTTGATTATGTCACTAAATGGATAGAAGCTATACCAACTAAAAGTGCTGATAGTCAAACCTCTTTGAAAATGCTTCTGGATGTTATCATTCCTAGGTTTGGTGTGCCTAGATATCTTATGACTGATGGAGGTTCTCATTTTATACATGGTGGTTTTAGAAAGACCCTTGCTAAGTATGGTATTAATCATAGAATTGCTTCAGCTTATCATCCCCAAACCAGTGGGCAAGTAGAATTATCTAATAGAGAAATTAAATCTATCTTGCAAAAGACTGTTAACAAATCTAGAAAGAATTGGGCTAGTAAGTTGAAGGATGCTTTATGGGCTTATAGAACTGCTTTTAAAAATCCTATGGGAATGTCTCCTTATAAAATGGTTTATGGAAAAGCTTGTCACTTGCCTTTAGAATTAGAACACAAAGCTTATTGGGCAGTGAGAGAGCTTAATAGAGATTTTAAACTTGCTGGTGAGAAAAGGTTACTTCAACTAAGTTCTTTAGATGAATGGAGAAGTGAAGCTTATGAAAATGCTAAGCTCTTTAAAGAAAAGGTAAAGAGACGGCATGATAGGAGAATCATTAAGAGAGAGTTTAAAGTTGGTGAGAAAGTTCTATTGTATAGGTCTCGTCTCAGATTTTTTGCAGGAAAATTACTCTCAAAATGGGAAGGACCTTATGTTATTGTGGAGGTGTATCGTTCCAGTGCTATCAAGATTGCTTCATTAAAGGATAATGGTACACAAGTGGTGAATGGACAAAGACTCAAACATTATATTGCTGGAGATTCCTACAATGAAAATGTTGATGTTATTCAAGTGATAACCCCGGAGACTTATATCAAAGAGCAAATCGAGGGGACAGCAGAGTCTGTTTTCAAATAGGTAACAGTTTCGGTAAGAAAAAGTTCGCGTTTGATCCGTTGAAAGATATTTTAGTTATTTATATTAAATATGGAAAATTATGAGACCGAAAAGGGATGGAAACGGTGCCCGGAGGCACCACACCACCCCGTGGCGCGGGCCCACCTCTGGCCGCGCCACCACGTGGTGTGGGCGCCTCGGTGCCCGACTCCGACCATGTTTCGTTCACGTACCTTCCTTTTGGCGTTAATATTTCACCTATATAATCACCCGGATCCCCCGAGGTCCGTATATTGTCTTTTCGTCGCGTTTTTGTTTCGACCTGTTTCTGCCAGATTTCATCTTCAGATCTAGAGCCATCATGTCTTTGCCTGGATCTCCCGAGGATAGTTTCTTTAGGAACGTCGTCAACCCATACATAAATGAGTTGAAGACGCACCCCAAGGAGCTGTCGCTTAAGGACGGAGAGTTACAGATAGAAGACGTCCAAGGTCCAAGAGAAGAGGGAGACCTGCAAGTTAGGATGGAGAAGCTAGAGCAACAAGTCTTTTCATACAAGAAGATGGCTGAACGTGAAGTGAATATCTTCCACAAGTTAGTGTCTGAGCTTATTGCTGAGCACAAGAAGGAGGCTGCAAAGCTGTGGGATGATATTCTCTCACTTCACCACACCACCAACAAATTACAGGCGCAGCTCTATGATGTTCAAAATCAAAACTGTGAGTATGAAATCAGATTTAAACGCATAAGCTCTACTGCAAGTTTCAGGATACCCGAGACCAAGTCGTCATTCCTTGATGGAGAGCCTCTTCCTTGGAAGCTTAATGACGAGGATTCACCATCACCACCAAAGGAGTAAATCATCATCGGTATTGGCATCCCCTTGGCTTGTTCCAAGCTTGGGGGGAGTGCCGCGGTATCACAATTTTTATCTTTTACCTATTATCTTGTCAGTGAGTCATATCATGAGTAGAGAAGTTATCATATAGGATGGTTTGCAGTGTGGAAGTATCTCTCTTTTAGTTGCTTATCTATGTATCCCTTGGTGTGAGTTTGCCGGTTATGAAATATTAATGAGAAGTCTTATCTTTTACTTTTTGCACATCTTATTTTAGTTTGCAATTTCTTGTCATATGTATGATCTTGTGTGGGTATTGGCATCACTTTGGGAGCTTTAAGTAAATCTACTTGGTTAGTAAACTTGGCATTGGTCAGAAACGACAAAAATCTGAAGAAGTTACATGTGGATATACTATTCTTTTCATATATTCGACTCGCACACTCGAGTGAATTTTTTTTTAAATAATACACGAAAATTACTTAATTCCGAAAATAGTGCGCACATTTTATTTTTTTCAGAAATAGGATCCAGTCGGTTTTGTCGAAGCCGACTGGAGCCTGTCGTCCACGGCGAGGACGAGTACGGACTTGTCGGTGTCGGCGATGACGAATACGTTGCCGACGACGTCGACCGACGCGGGGAGGCCTGTCGTCTTCGGCGAAGACGACAAGGTGGGCCTAGTCGGCATCGGCGAAGCCGACAAGTACTTGGCCAGCTCTCCTTTCTCTCTTTCCTCTCTTTCTCTCTTTCGGACGATAAGAGCTTTTCCGAGCTACCATACTTCTCCCGCTTCCCGTGCTCATTTCTCCCGCTTAGATGTCCCGCGTTTTTGCTCCCGCCCATATTCACCTCTCCCGCCCTTTTGTTCCCGCCGTTTTCCTACCGCGTTATTTTTCCCGCCCTTATGGCGGCGCGCTTTTTCCCGAGTTTGCCTTGCTAAGACCAAGCTATTAGGCCGAAAAAGATGAAGGATGCGAGTCTCCCGCAGGGGGTGGAGGTCGTGCGGTGTTGGTGAGGTAGTGAATGCAAGGTGAAGGAGGTTGCCGATTTCTCTGATATGTTTGGCATGAAGTTTTTCAGTTGATACGGTACAGAATGACAACAGTGGATCAGTTGTCCTAACAATCTTAGTCATACTCCTGTCTAGGCCTATAATACTCGTACTCATAGTCGCCATCATCGTCGTCGTCGCTGTCATCGTACTCATACGACGCTCGTGGCTCGAACCTCGACGGGTGAGCACCCCCGGACTGCATGTTAGGGTAGCATAGGCGGGGGTTATCGCCAGCCATGATGTAGTTCATAACGCCCTGGAGAGTCCGGCCAGCCCACCACAGCCGACGGCCGGCCTCGTTGAAGTCCGAAGGAGGAGGGCCATCCCCCTCGTACCTGGCGAGCGCCCTCTCACGCCGATTGATGAAGAAGGCTTCCCAAGTCAGGCGGTAGTCGGGATGCCAGGCCGGATCCATCCGCTGCTCCAGGTGTGAGCTCGAGGTAGTAGTGGTTCGTGATGGCCGCCCGGCGCGCCACACCTTGAGGGACAGGAGGGACCGGCACGCCTCCGGCGCTCAGCCTCCAGCCGGCGGGGACGCGGTAGCCGGGCGGGCAGGGGTAGTTCGAGGCGGAAAGCTCCTCCGCTTGACGGTAGGTTAGTACGGTGGAAGCCATGGGAGAGTGATGAGGTTGCAGATATGAGTTTAGATGTGATATGGCAATGACGGCCAAGCCTTCGTATATATAGGAGAAGCTAGCACACGGATCGTGTGTTTCCTTCGAGCGCTTGTGAGCCGTTGGATCAGAGTTGTGTTTCTTTCGAGTGCTTGTGAGCTGTTGGATCGTATGCACACGGATCGTGGAAGGAGAAGAAAAGGATAAGAGAGGAGGAACATGGAGGTGTCGGCATGGTAGGAGTAAGGACGTGCAGACAGGGCTGTTTCGGCCGCCAGTGCGCCGAAAGCAACGATTCGGCCTTCAGCCGGCCGAAAGGCTGGGGCCCACACTGTGTAGTCGGCTTCGGCGAGGACGATAAGAGGTTCTACATATTTCTCCCGCGTCCGCCCATTTTCACCTCTCCCGCCCTTTTCCTCCCGCGTTTTTGTTCCCGCCCTTCTGGTGGCGCTCTTTTTCCCGGGTGAGCCTATATATACCCCAGCAGATGTTGTGATGGAGGGGTGTGGTGCGTGGTTATTTCCTCAGTCGGATAGAAACGATGTCTGGTAGTTCGGGTCCTAGTTCGGAGCATAGGTCGTGGTGTGTTTTGTATCATGCCGCTATATGGACAGAAGGTAGTATTAGGGAGGGTAGGCCGAAGAGCTGTTATATGGAGCTAATTAGTGAGTGGGGCAACATTCGTGAGGTGGGAGAAATTATAGCCAAAAAAAACAAAATCCAGATGACCCCTGAAGAAATTTCAGATGAAATTGATGGATGGCGGTGGAAGTGGCAGAGAATTAATGAGCTAAAAGCTATTGAGGCGGGGCTTAGGGACATGCCTATGACACCTAAGTCGAAGATAATCCATTTTTCGCCGGAGGCCTATGCATATCACGTGAAGGTAACTGAGTATCGAATTTATATTATGTTCGAATCTATTGGTATCGTACTAACTTATTTCCCTGATTTTGTGAATGTCCAGCACTGGCCTGCGGATGGACAGTTTGTGAACAAAGAGATCCCTCATTTTGGTTGGATGGAAATGCTTTTTGGCGCATGTCCTGATGGGCCTGGAAATCTCCTTCACGCTGAAGCAGTGAAGAGGGCTATATCAAAGGCGAAGAGTGGTGGATCATCCAAGAAAGCCGTTCAAGATGATAGTGATGATGATTTCATGCCTCCTAAACGAGCTAACTCTAGACGTAAGTTGAAGACTGTTCGTGCATCGAAGGCTGTCGTCGATGAAATAGTGATGACGACTTCATGCCTCCAACACGAGCACGTGGCAGAGGGAAGTGAAGTCGTTGATTCGAATTAGTTATCGTTGAGTTGCAGGTAATATTTGTACCAGTAGTTGTTCTATGCAGTGTTTACAAGTAGTGAACTTTGTAACGTGGACGTGTAGTGCTGTATGTTAAATTAATTTATGCAATGTGGAATGTTTCAAAACTAAGTTCCACACTTATTATAAATTCAAACATAGTTCCACACTTATTACAAATTCAAACATAGTTCCACACTTATTACAAATTCAAACATAGTTCCACACTTATTACAAATTCAAACATAGTTCCATACTTAATAGAAATTCGAAAGTAGTCATTCCTAGTTTCTTCCTCTCGCTCTCGTCATCCATATCATTCCTGATGCGACGACACTGTCGTCTGCCTACCCCATCACGCAAAAGCTCAGGAGCTGGAATGTACCGCCTCTCACCAGGGTTACACTATTGAAGTTACCCATTAATCGAAATCCCATCATCTCACCTGTCCAAGTATTGACAACTGCCTCTTTCATATAATATGGAGACACGAAGGAGATTGCGTTCAACCGTAACTGCCTGCATGCCAGCGAGGACATGGGAGCAAGGAAGGTGAAGCAATTTTGGTTTGTTGCAGGTGCACTCGCAAGTAGGCCTAACCTCATTACCAATCTTCACCTCATGCGTCCTCACTTCGTTTGCACATCCGAACTTGTTGTGGGCTAACCGGACCTCAAACCTCATTTCTTGATTCCCAACGGCAGTTACACTGTGGGAGGTACATTTTTCCAGCTTCTCATTCATGTATTTCGTAACCTTCTCACAATAAGGCGAGGTCGGGTTGTCCATCATATGCTTCATAGCTCTTTCTAAGTAGGTCTATCTAACTGCGAGTAGAGTAGCACCAAGATGGCGCATGCACCAACGGCTCTGCATGTCCTGCCATGGAGTCTGTTCCTCAGACGCAGGATTGGTGAGTGTCTTTATCGCGCTGAGTATACCTGCATGCCTGTCATGAAGGATGCACACGTTCGGCTTATCCTTCACAACTGCTATTTTCAGTTGCCTGAAGAACCAAGTCCAATTGTCAATGTTCTCGCTCTCCACAAAAGCAAATGCGAGGGGCACAACCATATTGTTACCGTCTTGACCAATTGCAGTCAGGATCTGTCCCCTATACTTGCCTGTGAGAAAGGTGCCATCTACACATATCACCGGACGACAGTGTCTGAAAGCCTCGATACATACGGCGAATGAGAAAAACACTCGATGCAGCACCCTCACAGTTGGGAACTCTGGCCTGAACATATCTTGGATATCTACATAGGTGCCTGGATTCCGGTTCTGCAGAGTATGCAACAGCCGGATAACAGAGTCATATGCGTCCAAATATGAACCAAATCTGTTCTCAAGCGCCGTATGCTTAGCCCTCCAAGCCTTGCCGTAAGATATTTCATATTTAAATCTGACAGCCACTTTTGTCTGGAGGGCACTGACTTCCATCGCAGCGCATGACACTATCTCGCTGTACAGCAACCGAGCTATAAGCGTAGAAGAAAGGTTACGGTGCTCTTCGGGGATATTATCAATTTCGCACGAGTGAGGTACGAAGTCACTTATCCTCCAACTATAGCCATTCTTTGGGAGATGTCCATGCACCCTGCCGGGACAAGTTATTGTCTCGCATTCCATTGTCAAATATTTTTTATTCGACACGGTAGTTCTCATAACCCTGTGGGTCGACAATGCCCATTTAACGACTGCATCCCTCAAAGCTTGCTTGTCAGTATACAAAGCACCCTTCGCAATGTTATTCTCATGATATTCCCATGCCGAATCATGACCATCGTTTATGGTCATCGCCGAAGAGTGGTCCTGATTCCATGCTGCAGGATTAGGTGCCTCATATGCGTTATCTTCCCCGTCTGACTCATCGGAATCATCGTCTTCACCACTATAGCCATCTGCATCTTCATGTTCCATCTCGTTCTGCATGTGCCCATCTACCTCGTCGCCATCCGCCTCCGCACTGTCATATACCTCAGTGTCCCCTCCTTGTACTTGACTGCTCTGCCCCGACTCGTAACCACCACCACCAAAATCAGACCCATAATTTGACATAGAAATGTTAATCTCTTCACTTCCCTGACTAGGATCATAAGCACCCTCACCTTCATGGGCATTAAATTCCTCCTCAGGGGCAGTGACCTCGTTCAAGGCGGGAAGAACTAGGGCACAGGGAGAGCAATTCCTTTTTCCGCAGCCTTTTAACCATCGCACCCAATCAGAATCACACTCTAGTGGTCTCAAAACGAAGTAAATATTCGTCCTTGAATGGCTCCACCAAGCATGAACACTGACGGTCTGTGTCTGACTATCAAGCCCTAAACTTCCCACCAACCAATCTTTTACCTGACTTAACGACCATGTTTGAGGAGCTGGCAGGTCCACATCTATATACTGAAAATCTCTCAGATCAGCTCCCGTATCACACATTTGGACTCTACCAGGACCATAGAAAAACCTGATCTTCACTAAATCAGACATCTGCACTGACAATATTTACTACCGTCACAAACTATTTTTTAACAACACATTTAAATACATTCAAAAAATATAGCACCTCCACGAGCGTGAGAGGCGAATTATACCCTTGAAGCGTGAGAGGCAACGGCGTCCGGCGGTCTCGAATCAACGGCGCACCTCCACGAGCAGCACCACCACGCAGCCCTGAATCAGCACCACCACCCGCAGCCCTCCATCACCACCACCACCCGCCAACCATCACCACCACCACCACGATCTATCCCATTAGGAGATCGGAGCTCCCCTAGCTTCCCTCAACCTTCTACTACCGATTAATGCTGACAAACGTGAAGATTGTTGGTCTAAATCGGTAGTTTAATTCGGTTTTTGTGGAGAGTAGAGAGAGGAAATGAAGAACACGAAGAAGGCAGCGCAAGTGAGAGGAAAGAGAGAGAGAGGAAAGAGTAGTAAGAGAGGAAAAGAGGGAGGGGGATCAGGGCTGGGTGCTGGCCACGTACTAGTCGGCATCGGCGATGCCGACTAGGCCCACCTTGTCGTCTTCGCCGAAGACGATTGGCTCCCGCGTCGGTCGACGTCGTCGGCATGCATGCCATGCAGTTATCGTCGTCGGGCGTACGAACACAGGACGTACTCGTCCTCAGTAAAGACGACAGGACCGTAGTCGTCCTCGCCAACGACGACAGGCTCCAGTCGGTCTTGCCAAAGCCGACTGGATTCTATTTTTGAAAAAAATAAAATGTGCGCAACATTTCCGGAATTAAGTAATTTTCGTGTATTATTTAAAAAAAAATTCCACTCGAGTTGGGTGAGAAGCTGGTATGAACTCTACTTGTCCTCATTTTTATACATGTACTCTTCTATGTGAGCATGCTTAGTTGGTTCATGTGAGGTATATGTGTCTTTTAATGGATGCTTAGTAGTTTGTGTTCTCTCATGGTTAGTTCCAATTGATTGATAGTGGATAGCATGCCATGTTAATTTGCTTGCATTGTATTGTTCATAACTGGTATGGCATAGTGGTATCCTCCTCTGGAGAATTCATTTGATTGACTTGGCACATGCTCATGCATGCGTATGACTGAACAAAAGTCAATAAGACTTGATGAGGTACATTATTTCAAAGTACTTGTATCACTTTTATGCCTTAGTTAATTTTATTCTGTCGCAAGTATGATTATGATGGTTATTGCTCTCTAGATTGTCGCTTCCCAGTCTTTGCTAAGCCCTCACTTGTACTAAGCGTATGGTTCGCTTGTGCTTCCAAATCCTTAAACCAAGTTATTCCAAAGTGTCCACCATACCTACCTATCATATGGTATTTTCTGCCATTCCAAAACACTTCTCATTTGTGACACTGTTCTTAGCTCATGAAGAAGTAGTAGTTGGCTATGTCATCTTCCATACTGAATTAAGTACCCCTGACTCGCATGCTTCATCAAGCTTGTCATTAATTTTGCAAAAGAGCTGGTTAGACCATTATAACATCAAAAAGATAATTTAAAATAGACACTCCTCCATGGTATGAGAATGTTGGCAGGCACCCGTGGATTCGGCTAGCCATGGTTTGTGAAAAGCAAGGTTGGGAAGAGTGTCATAATACAAAAAGCATGCTATAAGTGCTTAATACAAATTTGGAACCGCTCTCAACTTGTTTAGTGTGGAAGATGACAGAAACTCTATTACCATTCGTTGACAAAAACAATCACCTCTCAAAAACATTTTATCTCTGTTTAAAAAAAATAAAAAGCTCTAGCACATGATAATCTCTGCTTCCCTCTGCGAAGGGCCAATCTTTTACTTTTATGTTGAGTCACCATCTTTTTCCTTTTAGCACCTTCTTGAGAGCATAACCACCATTCTTAGTGAAATGTACTTGTCCCAGAATACTGTTAATTGTGGTGTAACTTTGATGCTTTTATCTTTGATGATATGTATTTCTAGTCTTCTTTTGAACTTCGGAGTGCCTGGGCATTTATGTTTTGCGTGATTAAAAAATAGGCAAGCGAGAGACCACTTTACCATGTCTTATGAGCTTTGCAATCCTGCTTATAGATATGTCCATGTTGTTTACTATTGAGATGTTGGTATCTTTTCATGTTTGGCATAGCTATTAGGTGACATTATTTGCATATGTCTTGCTTTGAGTTGCCTATGCAGTTTGCTCATATAATGAGAACATTCTCATCACTTTAAGCATATAAAGGCTCTGATCAAAAGATAAGTACAATCTTTTAATTGTTCTCTGACCAAGAACAAAGTTTGCTATTACCAATTATGATTTTCTTTGTGCACCTTTATTAGTGATTTCCTCTACTTGTTTCAAGTTAAGTTATATGAGAGGAGAATTGTTGTCTATAATGACTTGTGTATTAGTAAGTGTGATGCTTCTTGTCCGTATTTTGTTTTATCGACACTTCACTCCATAAACATGTGGTCCTGTTTACTGAGTTCAGATTCGCTTGGGGACAAGCGAAGTCTAAGCTTGGGGGGAGTTGATACGTCCATTTTGCATCACTATTTTATATCATAATTTACTAATATTCATTGATATATTTTGTGTTTAGAAGTGATACTTATGTTATTTTACCTATTTTGCATGTTTCATGATCATTGGGGAATTATTCACCGGAGGCTGAATTCTGCTGGAAAAAGGACCATCAAGATACCATATTTCTGAAGACCAACGGAGTCCGGAGCAAATACAGAAGACCTTATATTTGCAAATAAGGGCGTGAGCCAAAAGGGGAGCCGGAGGAGGGCTGCCAGTGGCCCACACCGTGTGGTGGCGCGGCACCCCCCTGGCCGGCGCCACCAGGTGGTGTGGAGGCCCTGGCCCACCAACAGGCCTCCCCCTTCGCATACTTGTTCACCCCGAAAACCTAAGACGGGGAGAGGCATAGAGAGGTATTCCGCCGCCGCCACGAGGCGGAAACCAGAGAGAGAGAGAAAAAGCTCTCTGGCAGGGAGAAATCTGCCGGGGGAATTCCCTCCCGGAGGGGGAAGATCGTCGCCATCGTCATCGTCATCGAGCTAGGCTTCATCGGGATCATCATCATCATCATCTCCACCACTGAGCACCATCATCCCCATCACGCCACTCCGTTCTGCTGTAACATCTTGGGTAGAATCTTGTCTAGTTCATAGGGGAAGCTTTCCCGGTGTTGATTACCCCTTGTGATTGATGCTATTGAGTGAAACCATTGAATTAAGGTTTATGTCCAGATTGTTATTCATCATTATATCACCTCTGATCATGATCCATATGATGTCTTGTGAGTAGTTCGTTTAGTTCTTGAGGACATGGGAGAAGTCTAGATGTTAGTAGTGAACTATGTTGAGTAATATTTATTAGTTTGATACTTAAGTTGTGGTGTTATTCTTCTAGTGGTGTCATGTGAACGTCGACTACATGACACTTCACCTTTTAAGGGCCTAGGGGAATGCATTGTGTATTTGGTTTACTAATTGTGGGGTTGCCGGAGTGACAGCAACCTGAACCCCCTTTGGTACATCATTGCATAAGGGATAGCAGGATCTCAGAGTGTAAGGCTGTGGTTAGATTTATCTTAATTACTTTCTTGTATTTGCGGTATGCTTATGAGAGGTATAATCACAAGTATGTATTAGTCCTAGGAAGGGCGGTGCATTAGCATAGGTTCACCCACACAACACTTATCGAAACAATGAAGATTAATCAGCTATAGGAAGCGAAAGCACTTGACTAAATTCCCGTGTGTCCTCAAGAACGTTTGGTCATCATAAGTAGAACCACCGGTTTGTCCTTTGCTCTAAAAAGGATTGGGCCACTTGCTGCAATTATTATTACCGCATTTTATTTACTAGTATTTTATTATTCTGCATTATCAAAAACCACTAAAAATCTGTCTGTGAGCATTTACAGTGAATCCTTGATTGAAACCACTTGTCAACACCTTCTTCTCCTCGTTGGGTTCGACACTCTTATTTATCGAAAATACTACGATACACCCCCTATACTTGTGGGTCATCAATTGTCGATGAAGAAGGGGATGCCTTGGGCATCCCCATGCTTAGACGCGTGTGACTTCTTGTATATTTCAGAGGAGGTCCATGGGAACCTCCCCAAGGTTGAGATTTTATCCCTTCTCGATCTTTCTTCATCACCTCTCTCTTGAATACTTGAAAACTTCCTTCACACAAAACTTCTAATAAACTTCATTAGAGGGATAGTTCTCAAACAAAATAATCCACCTTCAGTTCTCACTTAACAAATTAAATGCACCTGTTCCGAAACATTATCTACTGCCACAAAGATCTAAGTGATGCTCTGGGATCAAAAGAACTCCACTTTGCCCGTAAAAGAAGCAATGCAAGAACAAAGACAGAATCTGTCAAAAACATACCAGAATGTAAAGATGATTTTTTTCGGGATACTAGGACACCTCGAATCAGAAAACTTAAAACCAATGCAAGTTATACAAAACCCTGATGCTTACTTTCAAAAAATTTCATACCCAAAAATTTAACTTTCCTGGACAGACAAAAATCTGTTTCTGGACAGCAGCTCAAAAATTTAACTTTCCTCTCATTAGAGGCTATTCTTGGCACAAAAACCAAAACAAAAAGGATACAAGTGAGTTTCTACAGAGGCAACAACACCCAAACACAAAGAAAAACAAAAAAGAAACAGAAAGTAAAAATAAAATGGGTTGCCTCCCATTAGCGATTTTCTTTAATGCCTTTTAGCTAGGCTTATTTTAATTATGCTCTCATAATAATAAGAGTTGAAACAATAAGGAGAGCATCAATGAGTAAATATCAAACACATTTAATTCTAACCCTCTTCCTATGCATAGGAATCTTGTAAGAAAATAAATCATAGAAACATAATGTGACTAGCATAGGAAGGCAAAACAAATGCAACTTCAAAAAATTTAACTTAAAGAGAGGAGACTTAATACTATTGAGGTATTTAGAACTATGTTTTCCTCTCTCATAATAACTTTCAGTAGCATCATAAGAAAATTTAATGGTATAGCTGTCATAATATTTTTGTTTACAAAAGTACACATGCATACAATTATTATCATTACTCTCCACGTAAGTAGAATCTTTCTCATTAGTAATAGTGGGAGTAAAACTATCATAACCATCATAAATTGGAGGCATAGTATAAACACAATAAATTTTCTCCTCAATAGTAAGTGGACTGAAAATATCACATTCATCATTGTAATTATCCTATAAGGACAATACGAGTAATATAGATCATGAACGAGACAACCTGATATTTGTTGATGAATAAGGAGGGATGCCTCGGGCATCCCCAAGCTTAAAGGGTTGAATCTTATTGAATATGTTCTTGGGGTACCCCTGGGCATCCCCAAGCTTGAGCTCTTGTGTATTATCGTTCGTCTCACATATCTTATAGACTATATCCACATAAAACTTCACAAAACTCATTAGTAGGGTTAGTACTTGTTAAATAAAATCTACTCATGTTCAAACATTGGAAAAAGTTTCATAATCTTTATTCAACATTAGCCACTATATATAGAAATTGTTCAAATATTCCTTTGTCTGTCGATAGCTCAAGAAGCTAAGAACACTTAAGTACAATATTAAATAAAGATAGAAATCTACCAAAACTGAACAGTCAGAAAAGATCGATTTTTTAGGTGCACCTACGTAACTCAAATCAAAAAAGGTATAACTAAATAAAGTTCGATAACAAGCTCAGGTTTACGCACAAAAATTTACAGATCAAAATAATGTTCTGGTGATTTTAAACATTTTATACGGTGAAGCACAGAAAATCTGTTTCTGTGCAGTAAACCAAACTTGTGCACTTTGAAATAACTAGAGACTACTATTAACACTTTATTTTTATGGTACAGAGGAATATACACAATATATACATGTTTTTAGCTGAGAAGCTTTCATGGAAAAATTTGCTTTGGTTTCATAGGCATGAACACAAGTGTTCAAGGTCGACCCCCACTTAAACATTGCACCTTTTTCCAATCACTTCTCTTTTTGAAAAAGTTTTAGTTAGCAAGTACAACTAATTTTTTTATAATTCGCATTCCCTATCCATACTAAGATAGAAAATAACTTAAAACTGAAAGTAAAAATTACTTAGAGATAAAGCAAACAAGTGCACGCAAGAATATCTACCCCACGCTATAGCTCCCCGACAACGACACAAAAAAAGGTCTTGATAACCCACAAGTGTAGGGGATCGTGTGTAGCCTTTTCGATAAATAAGAGTGTCGAACCCAACGAGGAGCTAAAGGTAGGATAAGTATTCTCTCAAGTTCTATCAACCATTGACACAACTCTACGCACACTAGACGTTTACTTTATCTAGGAAATAAAATTGGAGGAACAATACGGGTGTGAAACGATAGTTTCGCAATATAATAAAGAACAAGAAAGTAAAGTTAGTTGCTGCAGCAATAAGGTAACATAAAATAACAGTAGCATGAGTGTGGAAAAGTGGTAGAAAGTGTGAGGGAATTGTCCAAGATTAATTAGTGAAGTTACTTAGGCTATCGTCTTCGATGCAGTTTTCTATGCGGGAGAGGCAAATATACATGTACTCAACTACTTGTGATTACACATACTATATGATTGGAACGTTAGCAAGCTTCCGCAAATACTAACAATTCATTAAGGTTTCTCCAACCATAGCATTAAGTTTAAGATCCTCTTTATCCCATAAATGTAAGATTCAGGTTCGAGTTCTTAGGTTTCTGTCAATCCGGCAGAACTTCCCCCTTCTTCTTACACATACTACAAACCCTATGATGATGATCCATGCACGCATAAATATAATGTCACCAAAGGACTGTACCATATCAACATACAACTCGAATAAACCAAAGATATTCAACTATCCAACCGTAGGACAAAGGAAACTACACAAACATGACATAGATCAAAGGATAATCCCCCTTCTTTTTACACATACTACAAACCCTATGATGATGATCCATGCGCGAATAAATATAATGGCACCAAAGGACTGTACCATATCAACATACAACTCAAATAAACCAAAGATATTCAACTATCCAACCATAGGACAAAGGAAACTATACAAACATGACATAGATCAAAGGATAATGATTTGTAGCATCAAACACATGGTACAGAGGTGCGTGGGAGGATGAACCACTGTAGCTACATGGAGATGGCGATGGAGATGGCGGTGAAGATGAAGAAGGGGCAACGAGGAGCGTAGGGCGGCGACGGTGGCCGGCGGTGGCGCAGGGACTCCCCCCTGCGCCACCGGCCATCATGGGGTGCGCCGCACCTCAGCCTCCTTCCTCCATGGATTCTTGATGATGTAGGGAGCCTTCCCCCATGGAGATGGGATCCATGGGGGAGGCAAAAACGTGGCTTTGGTGGCTGAAATTCGTGGGTCTTGTGGTCCTTCACGACCTAGGTTTCCTTCCCTTATATACCTTCTTGGATTTCCGTCATCTCATCTAGGGTTTCAGTAGATCGGGCCTATCTCGGCCTTCGGATTCGGATTGGGCCACATTTTATGTCCAGATTCATTAGGAGAAAATTACCTAAAAATTCCGCGACCAAGCTTGCTCCATTTGACGTCATGTTCTGCCCGGTACGTGACAATCTTAAAAAAGAGTTTTCAGACAGATTTCAGAAAAGTCCCAATTCGACTCCAACAAGGTTTCCTTTTGTATTTTTGATAAATCCTACACATTAAAGTGTAAAACAAAAACATTGTGCACTTTTTCAACTATTAGTAGGTTAGTCCAAATAAGTCATAAACTTGATATAAAAGCAAGTGTTAAAAGCATAAAATTAGCATTAATCAATCAAAATTTATAGATACGTATTGGACGTATCAGGAGGTGGCCTTTGTTCAACTCGTGGTTGAGCATTAGATTGAATAAGAGGTCGCTTCCCTAGTTGCTTCTCACTATGAGGCTTCTTCTCCATAGGGCAATCTCTAACATGGTGTACTTCAATCTTGCACTTGAAGCAAGTAATCTTGGCCAAATTCTTGACTTGTTCTTGTCCCTTCTTCTTGTCGATCTTGGACTTGTTCTTTGCATCAGAGTTGAATCCAAATCCACTCTTGTCATTGGGGATTATTTCACACTCAACATGTTGTCAAGTGTGGACTACCCTTGATGACGCTTTTCCAATCCTTTCTTCAAGGAAGTGGCTTGGGCCTTGGGCTCATTTCCTTCCCCTACATAGTTAGTGACAACACAAGTGCTAGAGGAGGTAGATGCATCAGTGTTAGAGCAACAAGCCATGGAAAGTAATTCATCACGAGATGCGCCAACATTGCGTGTGGATGAACTACTAGGATTAGCACATGGCAATAGAGCATTGTTAATTGAAGTTGTGCCATTGTCCACATGAGGCTCATAAGATGTTACTTTGGTGGTGAAAGCCTCATGAGCTAACTTTAGCCTATCATGGGATACTAGAAGATCATCATGAGAGCTAAATAGCTTCTTATGACTTTCTTCCAATATCTCATAATTGCTAGTTAGCAATTCAAGTTGAGCCCTTAGCTCAACCTTCTCCCTTAAAATGGATGCTTCACAAAGGATAGAGTTAATAGAATAAGCATCACCATTAATAGCAATAGGAGAACAAGTAGGAAGCTCTTTTAGCATTTGAGCTTGAAGTTGATCATGATATTTAGTGAGACTTGCGAGAGAACTTTCGAAGGACTTGAGATCCTTTTCTAGTTTCTCATTAGCCTCAAGAAGTCTAGCATTTTCAACAACAAGCTCACTATTTTTAGTTTGATGACTTTAGCAAGAGCTTGAGCATGATCATGTTCTTTTCTTAGTTTAGACATATCTAGATTATTAGTCTCCTCAAGATTCACAAGAGTTTCCTCAAGAGTCGACCTACGACCTTGCTCTTCTTCAAGAGCTATAGAAATATCCGCAATCTCATTGGCGTAATCACGCTCACGAGCTTCCATTTTGGTGTCTTCATACTCATCAATAACATTCTTACTCTCATCAAAAATAGACATGATGTTCAAGAAAGTAGAGGAAGCATTATCATTTTTACGAAGAGCATGAAGAACAATTTTTCTCATCTTACTTAAGGTAGCATCATTATCAACATCTTCATTATTATTGTCATCATCATCATTACTTGAAGATTTAGCCATAAGGCTAAATATAGTTGATGAAGATGAACCATTAGTTGATCCATCACTTAAATTCATATCTTGTTTCATAAGGAGTTGGGTTTCCTCTACATTATTTGGAACACAATAACTAGAGGAACCCCAAGCATTTTGATCATGGCAACAAGATATGGCAAGCATATATCATCATGAGATTTATTCATGCAATTACACATGACATGCAAGAACTATCAACACAAGCATGTATATCATTTATTTTGCTAGATGTGTTTAAGTCCATAGATGAAGCATTGCAATAAGATAGAGACAAAGGATTATCACAAAAAGATCGAGTCACTATCATCATTGCAAAGCGTATCACCACCCACCATCTCATTAGTTTGTGGCTTACCACATGTAGGTGAAGTAGATGAAGTTGAGAGCTCATCACGTCCGGAGGTGGATGGAGAGCAATCATCCTTGATAGCCATGGACTTGCCATATTTATCTTGAAGCTTTGTCCATAGCTCATGAGCACTGTCAAAAGGAACGATTGACCCAAGCACTACATCACTCAAAACATGGACAACTGCATTAGATACTAGAGAATCGAGATAAGAGATTTCCTCATCCACTGAAAAGGGACCCACCATATCAAGTCCCCAAACTGCAAATGGCCAAGTAATAGGAATAGTCCTGAGCTCCTGTGCTGGCACGTGATCTTGTCGCGCATACCTTTGACATCCATCGCAAACTTGAACTATGTTCTCTGCGTCTAAGTGTGTTGTCAGCCAGAAGAAGCCATGTGTTCGCACCCATTTTTGGCACCTATCCAGTTTGACCCTGGATATTCTTGATCAAGGCGAGATGTATAGGGAGGACGCCAAGACATGGAGAAGGAACAAGAAGACGAGCTATGTCCCAATCGGCAAGCCACCAGGCTTTAGGCCACCATGTCTCAAGACCCGGCATTTGGCCATTTTCCAGAAGTCAGCATCGTCCAAGGAGCCGACATTCTCCCAGGAGCCGGCCATTCCCGAGGAGTCGGCATCGTCCAGAAGCCGACATTATACAAGGAGCCGACCATCATCAAGGAGCCGGCATTTTCCAAGGAGTCGGCTTCATCTAGGAGCCAGCATTATCTCATTGAGCCAGCGTTGTCGAGTTTAGAGCCTGCATACTGCCACAGGAAGACGCCACTATCGTCCTAGAGGAGAAGCCGACGCCAAGCCGGCATGTCATCATATCTCAGAGAGAAGGCGTTCCATCATGGATCCGGGTCGTGCTATAATTAGGCTTGTTAGCCGGTTGAGGTAACTCAAGGAGGACCCGGGAAGGCTTGGCAACCCGGCAAAGACAGCACCCAGGGAAGGCGACAGGCCGGGAAGGACCTTAACTCGTACCACGGCGCCATAAAGGATACCTCAGATGGAGGAATGCTTAATACGGAAGTTGTGCGTGTCGTCGAGACCTACAACTATGCTTTTGGAGTCATCACGATCCGGGTTAAGGTGAAACCTGCAGAGTCATGACGGAGAACGGCCGGCTTAACCTATCACCTGCCAGATTTTGACCAGCAGATCAAGATGGAGCCGGAGAGTGGTCAAGAAAGCTTCGGATGGAAAAGTGATCATCGCAATAGTTGTTCGTCTCATCGAGGCGTACAAGTTTAGTCTTTGGGCCATATTCATCCGAGTTAGTATGCAACTTCGGCGGAGATGACAAGAAGCAGGACAGGAGGTGATGCGACTTTGGACAAGAGTTTGACTTGGACTAGGACTAGGGTTTAGGATGGGATTTTGATGTACTTTTCTTGTAAGGAAAGCCTAGATGAGTCCTATGCTTGTACGGGAAGACCAGCTGCCTCATATATATGTGAGAGGTGATGGCTGATTGAAGAACAACACCAATCGACATATCAATCAATCTATCTTTTTCGTCTACCTTTACCCGTGTACCTATGCTTCTAGTTCCTCCGTAGTTAGCTAGCTATGCCGGCGATCTGCGAAGCCACGAGGCTCTAGGGGTGGTCAGGCCGACCTAGAGCAGCCAATCGTCGCCGCGAGTCCTGATGGGGTCCCTCCCGGGTGAGCGGGGCATCTGGTCTAAAAAGCGTCCACCGAATGTCCTGCGTATCGCGCTTCCGGACGGATCTCCTTCGATGTGAGCTGCGGTGCATCACCCTCAGCGTCAAGGTACCCGGATCTTAGGTGTGGTTGATCAAACACCTTGGCGACTCCCGATTTGCGAGTGTGGGGCCCCGTTTAAAGAGCAACATCGTGCCTAAAAGCTTTTGATACTAAGGACCTCATTGATGCGTGGTGGCCACAATCTCCTGCGTGAATTTCCTGCAGGATTTGTTGACCTCGCTGATGTAGTAGACATGACGCTGTACTGGGCACTCCTTTTCTTCCTCCTTGCATTCCACAACTACCACTGCGCTGACGACTCTCTCGTTGGCAGCTACATATAGTAACGTGGGCTCCTTATTAGTAGGAGCTGCAAGGACTGGTGTTGTTGATAAAGTTTTCTTCAGCTCCTCAAAAGCATCGTCAGCTTCTTGGTCCCAGAGGAACTTGTCTGACTTCTTCAGGAGTCGATAGAGAGGTCTTGCCTTCTCTCCGAGTCGTGATATGAACCTGCTCAAAGCTGCCACGCAACCTGTGAGCTTCTGGACGTCTTTTAAACAAGTCGGCTTCTTCAAGTTGTGGATAGCCTTGATTTTCTCTGGATTTTCCTCAATGCCTCTCTTTGAAACGATGAAGCCAAGGAGTTTGCCTGCGAGGACTCCAAATACGCACTTGCCTGGGTTGAGCTTCATCTTGTACTTGCGCAAATTGTCAAAGGTTTCTGTCAAGTCGGCGATCAAGGAGTCGCTCTTCTGTGACTTGATGACCACATCGTCCACATATGCGTGAACATTCCTCCCAATTTGCTCCTTGAAACAGTTCTGAATGCATCTCTGGTAGGTTGCTCCCGCGTTCTTAAGTCCAAAAGGCATTGTTTTGTAACAAAAAGCTCCAAAAGGTGTTATGAAAGAGGTCTTCAACTCGTCTTCCTTCTTAAGTCGAATCTGGTGATAGCCAGAATAAGCATCCAAAAAACAGAGCAACTCGGACCCTGCTGTGGTGTCAATAATCTGGTCGATGCGAGGTAGGGCAAAAGGATCTTTAGGACATGCTTTGTTCACCCGGTGAAATCAATGCACATGCGTTGCTCCCCTGTTTTCTTTGGTACTAAGACTGGATTAGCCACCCACTCTGGATGGAACACTTCTTTGATGAACTCAGCCGCAAGGAGCCGGGCCACCTCCTCTCCAATAGCTTTCCTTATATCATGTTGAAACTTGCGCAGTCCTTGCTTTACAGCTCTTGCGTTAGGGCTAACGTGTAAGCAGTGCTCGGCGAGTTCTCTCGGTACACCTGGCATGTCAAAGGGCTTCCATGCAAAGACGTCCCGGTTCTCACGGATGAACTCGACGAGCGCGCTTTCCTATTTATCAGACAGGTGTGCCCCGATGGTGAACTGCTTGGAGGACTCACCGGGGACGAAATCGACTTGCTTTGGGTCCTGTGTTGACTTGAACTTCATCTTTTCTTCTGTGGCCGCCTTCTTGAGTACCGAGTTGTCTTCCGAGTCCACATGTTCCTTGTAGAACTTGAGCTCCTCCTGAGTACAAGCCGTTTCAGCCATAGCCGCATCTCCTTGCTCACACTCGAGTGCCATCTGCTTACTGCCATTTAGTGTGATAACTCCTTTTGGTCCCAGCATCTTCAGCTTTAGATATACGTAACACGGCCTTGCCATGAACTTGAATATGCAGGCCGACCAAAGAGAGCATGATATGGACTTTTGAGGTCCACAACCTCGGAAGGAAGAATCTCTGACCGAAATTTTTCAAAAGTACTGAAAGCAACTTTCAGATAAATCTTACCAATGAGCTTTGCCGACTTTCCCGGCACTATCCCATGAAAGACTTTCTCTGTGGGTATGAGCTGCTTGTCCTGCAACTTGTGGATGCTACTGCCACCATCCATACGTACTTTGTTGAGCGTGTAACCTCCGACTTGTGGCGCTACCACTTAGGCTAGCTGCCCTGGGTCCTCAATCCTTGGTGGATGATCTGCCCGACTCCATGTGATAGGTTGTTCTGACCACCTTAACCATTGAGGTATTGCCGGCTCGATGGCGTTGACTGCGCGAACTTTTAACTTCCTTGCTCTCTTTGACGTACTGGTGGTAAAAACGTGATATATAGCTGCCCTGACTCGGATGATGCGGCTGAGTTACTATGTAGTACTGCCCTCGACTGTCATGATGTTGCTTGGGGTTTTGCTGGAACCCACCTTGAGATCCTTGTTGATTACCACCTCCTTGGCTAGGTCCTGGATTGTTTCCGACTCCTCTGCCATTATTGCCAGGTCCCCCGCCATGATTGTTTTCGCTGTATCCGCCATTGTTTGCAGGAGAATTTCTCCAACTCTACAAGTCCACGCACTGCTCCAGGGTATGTCCGCACCTTCCGTTCCTTATATGGCGAGGTTTGGCCTACGCCCTTGATAACCCTGGGAGTTGTTGTCCTTGCGTCTGTAGCCGGAATTGGTGTTAGCCACCAAGTCGGAGCCGTCTCCATACGGTTTCTTAGTGCCTCCATGGTTTTGATTCTGGTTTTGGTTCTGACCACTGCCGCCTTGTCCTTTGCCGACTTCTTCCTGATCCTTTGTTTTATCTGTGGCAGCATGTTTGTTAGCTCCTGCCATGATTTCTCCAATGGTGATGGGTATTCCTTGATTCATACTTTCCTTCATACGTCCCAGCTTCCAGCTCACTGGATTGAAACTGCAATTTCTAATCCTTGTGAGGAATTGATGATTTCTGACACTCGTCTCATCCAGTGCCTTGCGGACTTGCCTTTTCTCTGGATGCACCGCTACAGGTCCTCAATAGTATTCAACTTCTTGCAGGTTCCCTGAAATTCTGAACGAAACCCGTTTTCAACTGCTCCCAAGAGTTGATTGACCTGGAGGGTAAGTTCCTCATCCAAACCTTGGCTGCCCCGTCCATCATGAGATACATGAATTTGGCACATAAATTTCCTGTGGCGTTGTGAATACTCATTGCCATCTCGTAACTGCTAAGCCAGGAAGTCGGATCCATGTTGGGCTCATAGTTGACAATTTTACGTGGCTCCTTGAAGTCGCTGGGGAAGGACTCGGCTCTGATGGCTTCCGATAAACACTCTGGTCCTGTCAATGAAGGCGAGCCTCCAGGTGAAGTTACCTCCGTATGCGCCTGGGTTGCCTGCGACTGGTTAACTGCTCTTGCTGGCGGTGGTCCTCCGGCCCTTCCAGCATCTGGGACTCTAGCCGTGTGAGCTTATCTCCGATTTCTCCTCTGAGAAAGTCGGTACGTGTGGTTGGTTCCTTGCCAACTCATGGCGCCTTGCGCTCGTCGACCCGGCCGGATGTGACTCGTCGTGCTGACTCCTCATTCGGGAGTTGTATGGAGTTGAATGAAGTCTGCTGGCATCTGGGAAGTTGGTGTAAAGAGCTTGCTGAGCCATTACTGTTTTAAGCATGTCGATGGCGGTCGTGCCTCCTGTCCCATTGGGTTTTCCATAAGTGGGATTCTCTCTAGAGCCATAGTTGCTGCATATACGTTGTCCATTGTGTTTGAGTAATCTCCTACTGGCGTGTGGAACCTTGGTGGTGGCGGTGGTGGTGGTCCCATGCCGCCGGCTCCTCCTTCAGGTGGTGGCGGTCCATTGGGCCCATTGGCTCCTCCTTCGGGTGGTCTTCCGTTTCCCTCTGGTGGTGGAGGAAGTGGAGCTCCTGCTCCAGCTCCAGTTCCGGGTGCTGATCCTCCGGCTCCAGCTCCTGCAGTCAGACCTGAAGGTGTCTGAAAGAGATTGGTAGGGTTTATCATGGCTCCTTGCAACCGACTCCTTGTTCTCCTATGCTGGACCGAGCTCCTCTTGACGATTGCGCACCGCTAAAGCCTCAGCTTTTACGCGATCATGTTCTGCTTGCACGCGAGCTTGTTCTGCCTGCACGCGAGCTTGTTCTGCCTGGACACGGGCTTGATCTTCTACTAATTTGCGACTAGCCTCTGTGACATCCGCTAACTGCTTTTCTATAGCCTCACGAGCTGTGATCAACTCCTGTGCATTTCCTTGGTCAATAAGTTAGGATCAAATTGATTTCCCCCTGACATGTACACTCTAACATGACGTGGGCGTACTAGCGATTGCACATACTCCTCCTCAACTCCATATCCAAGACGATCTTCAAATAAGGGAAAAATTGATTCCGAATCAGCATCATAGTCTGGCTCCGAACCCGGCTCTGACAGCATCTCCGACTCCTTGGTGGGGATCTACTGCTCCTCTTGTTCATCGATTATGCCGACTTCTGATGTGCCAACGGACTCCTCTCCATCGGACTCGGCGATAGTTGTTGCTTCTGAAATAGAATCTAAATCATTAACTCGAGTACCTAATACATTGACCATGCCAACAAACACATTGATCTTGCCGAAGATGAACTGGTAGCCCTCCTCGACTTCATCCATCTCCGAGCTCCACCCGTAGTCGTCGATCTCCGTCTCGCCGTACTGGTTGGTGTAGACCCTGCCGATGGGGAGCTTCTCCATGCCTCGGCGAGCTTCTCCCATGATCTCAACTCCTTTCATCACCTGCCCCACGGTGGGCGCCAACTGTCGTGGGGTTGTCACGACAAGTACTTCCTCCGGGAAGCTAAGTTGTGGGGACATTGTGACTAGGAACACAGGAGTTGGTTAATCTCGACGAGGGACTAGGAGTTTACCCAGGTTCGGAACCTCTGGATGGAGGTAAAGACCTACTTCCTGCTTATTCTTTATTGCTTGGTATTGATATCGATTACAAGGTTCCGATCTTGCTAACTCGAGACTCGGCGACTATCAGACTTGAGGGCTACCTGAGACTTGTGTGACCTAGTGATCTAAGGTCCAAGAACCCCCTTATAAAGGCGGTCGGGTCCCTAGACTTGCTGGCTATGCCAAGTTACACATGAACAAGGAGTCCTACTCTAGGTCGTTGCCTTCCAAGTTGGTACTCCGGGTTGTATTGGGACTCTGGTCTTCTCTGTGTCCTTTCCCTTTAGCTAACTCGTGGTGGGCTTGCCGTCTTGCTCCTAGCCCAGCCCATGTTGCTCAAAGTGTAACCCGGCTTGGGCCTTCCTGGTCTTGGCGGGTCCACTTTCCGGCTCCGTGGGCCTACCCGGAAAGTATCCCCCCATCAGACACATTTTGGGAGTCCTTTGGAGGAGGAAATCTCATATCTATAATTCCCTCTATAATTGGACCCATGTCCTTAAAAAGATTAAGCATGCGAATTTTCCAAACATCGTAATTTGTGCCATCAAATATAAAAGTGGGAACGTGCACTAATTTACTAAGCGAGATCTTTACTCTCTAGGCGGTGAAGCCTACCAAGGAGGGACCTTGCTCTGATACCAATTGAAAGAATGAGATGTCGCCTAGAGGGGGGTGAATAGGCAATTTAAAACTTTTACGCTTAGGGCTTGATAAATGCAGAATAAAACTAGCATTTAATTTATCAAGCACAAAACCTAATATACTAGGTTCACCTATGTGCACCAACAACTTATGCTAGGAAAGATAATCACAAGGATAGGAAGATATAAATACTTCAAGCTCGATGGCTATCACAAAGTAAATGCATAAGCGAAGGTTTGGTTATAGAAATAACCGACATGAGTGGAGACGAAGCCTTGTTTCCCGTAGTTCCTTCCCAATGGTAGTACGTCTACATTGGAGAGGTGTGGAGGCTCCTTGGCCCTCCTACAAGCACGCCCGTGCTCACCCTATTCTCCGTGAGCTCCTCCCGTGGGGAATACCCGATGGGGGATTTGCTCATCCACTATGAGGTCTTCTTGAGGGCGTTGACCAAACCCGCACAATTTGCCTAGGGCTAACTCCACAACCTTGGAGGCTCCCGTAGCTTGCCCGAAGCTTCACACCTTGAAGAACTTCGTGGCGCCCACCAACCGTCTGGGCTACATAATGCACCCAAGAGGCACAAGCTCTTTGGAGCCCTATGCACCCAAGAGTAACAAGATTCTCAAACTTCAATCCCACGAATCACCGTGGGGAGCTCAAACCTATGCACCAAATGCAAAAGGCAAGACCACACGAGGTGGTCAAGTTCTCTCCGAAATCCAACGAAAGCAACAAATGATAGGGAGGGATTTGAGAGGAAGAACAAAGGAGAAACACAAAGCAACTCCAAGATCTAGATCCAAAGGCTTCCCCTCACTTAGAGGAGATATGGCTTGGTGGAAATGTAGATCTAGATCTCCTCTCTCTTTTCCCTCTAAAAGGAGGCTTGAATCATGGAGGGATGGAGAGGAAGCAAGCTGTCAAAATGTCAACAATGGAGGAGAGAGAGAGAGTAAAAAGGTTGGGGAACCATTGGGGAAGAAGGCCCCTTAAATAGTTCAATCAAATATCCAACCGTTATGCCCAGAAATGCGTCGGGGCGGTACTACCGGACTTTTCCCGGAAGAACCGGGTGACCCGGATGATTCTGGGCACCCAAACGAATTCGGTACTGGACTCCCGGAACACTTTTCTGGAAGTAGGGTTGGTACTACCAACCTTGGTCGGTACTACCGGACTTAAAAGCGATACTTCCGGACTGGTAGAAAAATTGCAAAAACACCAATACCAAAACGACCATATCTTTTGCTTCCGAACTCCGTTTTCGATGATCTTGGGCTCATTGAAATCGTAACAACGAGATCTACAAGAATATACAGAGAAAAATCATAGTCCAAAAAGGGAGGATTAAACCAAAAGGGGAAAGTTAAAACCTCTCGTAAAAAGATGAACCCATAAACCTTCAAAAACAAAAACGCAATAAGTTTTTCATATGAAATCCATTTTTGATGAACTTGGGCTTGTCATGAAGAACACGACAAGCACCAAACACTCATATAGATAAGAGCCAAATAAGAACCGATAAGATGATGCCAAGGATACAAAGGTTTGAGCTCTCTACGAACGATACGATCAAGATACTCGGTCAAGAGCCCCTCTTGATAGTACGGTTATCTATCCTATAACCCGGTCTCTCAACTAACATCATGAGACCGGTAAAATAGAAAACCTATAAAGATCATACCTTTGCCTTACGCATAATCCACTTGAGCTAGATGATGACGATCTTGACCTTCTCAAGTTGGACTACCTTTCTTGATTGCGTTCTGCTTGGTGAAGGTTCACATGTTGCTCCCCCATACACCAATATGGGAGAAACACTTCTTCGACATATCTTCCCTTGGATTTTATATTGATGGCTATTACCATGTGACGCCATCCTCCATGGGCTACATAGGATCTCCTTTTTGTTGCATGCTCATGGAGAAATACCTAACCCCAGATAGAGATAGAAGCACGTAGATCATGGGTTAGTTCACAAGTCTATGTTGACAATTGCTTACCATACCATGAGATCATATGATCCCTCATGGTACATCACTAGTTTTGTGTGTTGATCAACTTGCACTTAGCCTTGATCAACATATAATCTTCTTCTTTAATCGTTGACTCCAACAAATGGAGTTCAAGCATTGCTATGGACAAAACCTACAAATATAGCTCAAATCACACATTAGTCCATAGAGATTGTCGTCAATTACCAAAACCACACATGGGGGCAACCATGCTCTTTCACCAGGTTGTGCACATGTGTAATCAAAAAGATATACTCCCTCTGTTCCATAATATAAGATGTTTTAGCATTTCTCTTTCGATCTGTATCTAGACATGTTTTAGTGTAAGATTCATTTGAACCTTACACTAAAACATGTCTAGATATGGATGGAAAGAGAAATTCTAAAACATCTTATATTTAGGAACGGAGGGAGTATTAAGGTTACGCCTAACTAACTCATAAGCTATTGATATAAAGATAGGAGTGTATGTTTCTTTTAGAGATGGGCCATAAATAGGTGCAACCACATACATGCACAATTACACCCCTAATGATTGATCTTACGGACATACATGCATAAGTAAGATATTTATTAAGACATAATGTCCAACCACTACCTTATGTTCTAAAATCCGATAATTTACCCCTCTATAACATGCAAACCATAGATTCATACAAAATTTGTTACTCCCACGCGCCCTCCACCAAGAGTGATACCCTTATGCATCAACCAAATGTGCATGTGCACATGTACATGAAAACATCATAAGAGATAACATACATGTATGCGACCAACACAACGAACTAGTTCATGATCGACAAGAAAATGTTACTACTCAAATCTAGACATAGAGACACTATACATCATGGAAAAGATAATATATTCAATCATACATCCTGTTTGACAAGAGGTTATGGTGGGGGATGATGGAGACATTGTTGTAGATTGTTGAGCCACGCCGGGTGCAAAGATTGCAAAAAAAATCCTAGCATGGCAAGCCAACATCCAACTCTGGTGAGAGGCAATGGAGACTTAGCTGCGTGGTTGTGAAACTCAATGAAGCGCGTCGGAGTAGTGCAGTCCTTGTATTTGCTCATCTCGGACAACTCCGCCTCGTTCCGGTGGATCGCCTGAGCTCCAATGCGGTTTGTACACACGTACAATGTATAACCCCAAGTAGTTAGGTTCTAGGCTCAGTCGCCAAGACGGGGACGATGGAGATGCAACAATAATGAGGAACACATTCCTCTTCCACGCTAATATGGCTTTAGTTCCACTATCTAACTCATGTTCTCCACCGGCTCCACCACCCTCTTATATTAGTGGAGATGACATAGACAACTGATTGTCTAAGAGGATAGATGAGGTGGATAGCTTTCATGTTGAGATAGAAAAATAACCTCTTCCATGCTAATGTGCTTTTGCTTCCACTCACTAACTCATGTGCTCCATCGGCTCCACCACCTCTTATATTAGTGGAGATGACATGGACAGTTGATTGGCAAAGAGGATAGATGAGCTGGATAGCTTGCATGTTGAGATAAAAAATAATTAATGCATGTTAGTGAGCTTTTGCTTTATAAGAGATATAGATAGGCGGGTGGTGGACTGGCTCTTGTGCTTTCTCGGTCCACAACCCTTGTGCCCTAGGTAGAAAACCCTAGTCTTATACATTCACGTCTATGCCAAGTTGATTCCAACTCGCTCGCATTGCTTTAGTCGAATGGCTCCAATTCTCTTAAATGTGTAACCCTGCAGGTTTACTTTCTGGAAAGGAAGGTGAAGGAGGAGCAGGGGCGAGCACACATGGTATCAAGGTTATTCAGTTGATTTTTTTGGCCAAAACATTCATATCGTACGGTAAAGTCATACATTCCGATCTAGTTTGTATAAAAACATCATCTAGATTGTAACAGCCCCAGTTTGGTACCCTAAAATTTGAGCCAAATTTTCACTTTTTGCATTGCAACATTGCATCATGGCCTATATTAATATTGCTACGTTAATAATGCAACAGTTGGAAAACAATAAAAAGGGAAGCAAGTCCTTCCCAAAAAAAAAATTCAAACCAAATACATTACTCAAATTGGCAAAACCAATTGTTCTTGAGTCTCCAAATTGTCCAGGAAGCTCAAGGATATATTTTATAAATAATTGTCAAAGGAAATTTCTTGTCAAACAAAGAAATAAATCTGAGACTTCAAAATTGGTTCAAATCAAATTCTATTTTGAAACCAAGTTAAACTTTCCAAAAATTCAAAATAAAACTATGGGGAGCTTCATTAATATATTATGAGCCTCCATAAATATTTTTATTGAAATGTTTAAGTGCTCCAAATAAACACATTTTGGAAATTATCAAATATGACTATAATTAAATCCTGTGAACAAATGTTGTCCAAATATTTTATTCTTAAGCCCCAATTTTTGTGGAGCCTCTACATGATATGGGGAGACTACATAAATTTTTACAGAATTTTTGAAATAGTTTTTGTGCCCCAAATAAATCCCTAAAGGGCTACTGTTTTTAGGAAAGAAATAAAGAAGCCGAGAGGGACCTATTGGTGATGGAAAAGAATTTGCCATGGGGGTTTACGTATTTTTGTGCGTCATCTCACTCCTCCCGCACGGCACGCCGCCGTGTTCCCCGCGTCGCTGCGCCGCGCCACCCAGGCCCCCCGCGACGACACTCCGCCGTGCTCCTCGCTCACTTGCCGCCTCCCGGACCCCCCTGCTCTCCTGTGAGGAGATAAATACCCCGAGGCCTCCTCTGCTCCCTCGCTCTCCTCTCTTCTCCCCACGGACCCGAAACACGGCCGCATCGCCGAAGCCTCCCCGAGCCAAGCGGAGGACACCGCCGTCACCATTGTGTCCCCTTCTCCTCCTCCACCCGAAGAATCGAGGAGGGAAGCCGCAAATCGCCCGCGCCGTCCGTTTCTTCTCCGTCAACGGCCGCAGCTCCGCCGCGACATCGCCGCCGCTACGGTCCTTCTCCGCCGCTGCCGTTGCTTCCCACGCGTCGAGGGTGAGCTGCTCTATCTCCCCGTGCTCTCCATTCTTCCTCGCGCGACTCGTAGCGCTAGTTTACTTGAGCTCACCGCCGGCCGCCGCGATAGCTCATCGCCGACGCTGCTCCGACGACCATTAGCTAGCGGCGCCGCCCCGTGTGTGTTCCCCACGTCCGTGCGAGTCCGTAGCGCCTCGTAGCGCGTCCCCTGGCACAGTAGAACGGCGGGGGCCGTGTACTCGCCGCCGGCGACCATCGCTGTGCGCACGGCCGCACCACCGCACTCCAGTCCAGCGTGGCCGTGGGCTCCATGCGCCCGCGTGGCTGCTGACCTGGCCGCTGGCCCACATGTCGGTGGCACGGGCTAGCCAGCCCGTGAGTGAAAAAAAAACGGTTCGGTTAGAATTTTCGGGAAAATAACTAAAAAGGCAGAAATTTGATTAAACTTAAAAAATCCAGATCTTTTTGAATACATGTCCAAATAATGCAATTAATATATCAAATTGTCAGAGAATTAAAGCTTGTCTGTTGGTATAATTTTTCCATCCAAATGAATTAGTTTAAGTGATGTTTAATTAAAACAATGGAAATGGCAGCAAAGAAATGATTTTTGGAAAATCTATAACTCTATAAATAATGATCCAAAAATTATGTGAGACCCCTCAAAATGTTCAGCACTGAATATACTTCATATTTCACCTTGTTACCAACCATGGATAATTAGTTTCATTGCTGTTTAAAATTATTTGCTAAAATGGCAGATTTAAAGTGGGTTTTAGAATTCAATAACTTATTAATAGTTAACCAGAAAAATGTGCTTAAGACCTCAAAATGCTCATAAAAATATGTACTGTCCATTAACATTGTCGTCATGCATATTTGACCTCAATTACAACACTTCACTTTTAGAAGTTAGGGAAAACACTAAGATAAATTATGGGGTTAATTGTGTAGGTAAATAGAAATATTCCTTACACCCCATTTAACTTGTTAGTTAAATTCAGTGCATTAAAATGTCATGCCATCATGTGTTTGTGCATTGCATTTGTTAAGCATGTGTGTTGATTGATTGTTATTTCTTTCCGGTGTTTTTGTGCATTGGTAGATTCAGGAGTCGAGGTTCCACCACAATACCTCGACGATCCGCGCGACCAGCACTATCAGCAAGGCAAGAGATAACCTAACTTTCTTGGCATCTAGCATCCTACTATTTTATAAACTTATTTTATCCACCATACTATTGCATTCGGTTCTATGTCAATTCTTGGTCAATACTAGAGTATCCTATGAATGCATGTTTTTCCCCGAACCAATACCTGTATCCCTACCTACGAACCATAGGTTTGATGTGTTGGCCTGAGACAAAAATATATTGTTGTATACATACACTTAGCTATGCTAGCATGCTTAGTCGATTGCTATATTGTCCGTTGATAAAATTCCATAATTATGATGTTGGTGGAATGTTTCGGACATGGTGGTTACTTGTGATACTTAATTAAATTGCTAAAAGGCTTGGATGAGTTGCCATCGGGGATGGTGTTTTGCCTCATTCTTGCCGCCTAGGCTGAGAGTGCTTTTAGCTAGAACCAAGAACCGAGCGTGCTTCCAACGGTGGGGGTATGGGCCCCTTACTGACCGAATAATTTGTGAGGGGCTTGTCAAGGGTCCTCTAGTTTGATCTTTCCATTTGCGTGTGAGTGTGTGGGTGGAAGAAGGCTCGATGAGGACGGTGATGTTTAGGATGTAGCCGCGGGGCAGGGTGTTGAAATAGGCACTAAACCTGTCCTTCCGCACACTGATGATCCTTGAGTAAGCCTCATGCAAGGTAAAGGTCTAACCGCGCCCACTCGTCGGCTTTCCCCGGAAGAGAGCTAATCAGGCGAGCCGGACAGTACCAATGGAAAAAACAGTACACCCCTGTAGGGTTAAATCTTTTAGAAAAGTCGTGTCCACGGTTATGGACAAATCTTGGGAAAGGCGGATTAGCTCATAGAAAACATAAACCTTACTTAAAATTTGGCAACTAGAGGTTGCAACTCAACGTGTGATACAAGGTTCATTTCCTCGAGGGTGATTCGAGGGAGTGCCTTGGTGGAGATGAGTGATGAGAAAAGGTTACTATGGGTTCGTTGAGAACCAAAGATGAAAGTTTACTCTCTTATCCCTTTTCGAAAACATTCTGAGTAGACGATGCCATGAGTCTTTATGTCTTTTAAAAAGGAAAACTAGCTTTATGCAAATTAGCTACTATACAACTTTAGAGCCTCCATCATCATTGGGCCTATATCACCCTACTAAACTTGCGAGTACGTCGTGCTCAGTCTCTGTTTGATGCTTATTAATATGTTTCAGAGGAGGACGACACCGAGCAGATAGGTGGGTTCTTCGTGAACATCGACGAGTAGTCTGGGGTTCCTAGGTGGCAGCTTGGGACGTCGGAACGAGCTGGCTGGGATTTGTTTATGTGTAGGCCTCTTAGGCCATATATTTGGATCTTGTTGTAATAGACAACTACCTCGCTTCCGCATGATGTACTGTTGGGTCGGTGACCCATTTTGTGTGTAATTTGTATCTTTCTCATATATGAGTTGCTATATGATTTTGTGTCGTAGAGTCTGCAATGTGCCAGTTGTTCCACAAGTCTTGATCTCTGTTTTATACATTGATAGCTATGCCAGTGTTTATGGCATGATCGATGTGTTGCGTGGGAGCGGTAATTCCATGCCCTTCGACTGTGTAGCATAGCCTGTGGGTTACATAGCCTCTCTGTATAATTCCGGGTCGGGGCGTTACAAGTTGGTATCAGAGCAGGACTGCCTGTAGGAAACCCGTTCTATTGGTCGATGTCGAGTCTAGTGTTGTGAAAATTATTTATAACCTAAAAATGAGTTGTGAAAACCTTTTTAGGATTCTTTTTACTCCTTATCCAATTCGCCCTACTCTGAGTTATCTTATCTCTATTTGTTTTAATTGTGGTGTCGAAGTTTAGGTTCTCGGGGTTGGGTTCTTACCGTCCGGTGTGGTCTCGAATCCTTTACTTTTGTTTGTTACTGCCGCGTTGACGTGGTGTCACTCGTGGTTGTCTTAATCTGTTCTTGTGTTGCTGCCATTTTAAATCTCTATATCAGGAAGGACTCTAATGATCTATCCTAACCGTTCGGAGTTGGTTACTAACTATGTCCTTGTTCCAAATCTTCAGAATGGCTCCTACCCGCCATGGGAACCCAGGTTCTAATGGCTATTGAGGAGAACCGACTGCGCAATGAGCATCTGCTCGATCAGTTGGTGCAACAAGGGGCCAGGAGGAACAGCGACTGCAACACTCTCACGGAGTTCTTGCACTCCCAACCTCCTACCTTCACTGAAGCTAGAGAGCCACTGGATGCTGATGATTGGCTCCGTGCTCTCGAGCGCAAGTTTGCGGCCTTATATGTGCCGGTGGCCGAACAAGTCAACTTCGCCACCTACCTGCTGAATGGAGCCACTGGCTCTTGGTGGGAGAGCCATGTGTCAATGTTTGATGCTGGCCATGTCTTCACCTGGGCGGAGTTTCACACCGCTTTCCGTGCGGCCTATATTCCCAAGCCCATCATGGACCTCAAGAGGAGGGAGTTCCTGGATCTGACCCAGGGACGCATGGACGTCCAAGCTTATGAGCGAGAATTCAACCACCTCTCCCGTTACGCCCCTCGGGACGTGACAAATGATGAGGACAAGCAATATCTGTTCCGCAAGGGGCTTGTACCTCGGCTCCGTTATGAGCTTTTGCCTTTCAAGTTCCAGTCCTACCAGGAGCTCTACAACCAAGCTCTCACTATGGAGCAAGGTAGGAAGGAGCTGGAGTCTTCCAAGAGGCCAGCTCCAGTGGACAACCAGAGCTCCTCTTCTTCTGAGGGCAAGAAGCGCCGGGTCTTTGTGCCCTTCAGTGCTGTGCCTCGTGCTCCTTTCACGGCAAGGCCCTCGGGATATAGGCCACCTCCGCCTCGCCCAGCTACTTCGACCTTGGGTGCGGCTGGAAGTGGTTTTCGTCCTCCGATGCCTGCACCACCGGGGCTCACTTGCTACCACTGTGGCGAGCCGGGTCACTACTCAAGGGAGTGCCCCCAGAAGGCACCTGCTACCGCAACACCTGCACCAGCTCCCTCTACACCAGCAGTCAAGGCTATGAATGTCAGCCGTGGTCGTCTGAACCATGTCTCGGCTGAAGGAGTTGAAGAGGACCCCGGTGTTCTCATGGGTACGCTTCGAATTAATACCTATCTAGCTTCAGTCTTATTTGATTCTGGAGCATCGCATTCATTCATATCCATAGCATATGCACACAACCATCAAATACCGTTTGAGAACATGGACCCCCCCCCCTAGTGGTTAAAACACCAGGGTCTCGTTGGCAAACCAAGTGGGTTAATCCTGAAGTTCAGATCTCCATAGGTTCCATACCCTTTCCGTTCCAGTTGGTAGCCCTAAAGTCAGATGGTCTAGATGTTATTCTGGGCATGGACTGGCTAGTCAAATATCAGGCTAACCTGGACTGTGCTGCCAAGACTGTCACCGTGATCCACCCAACCTACGGACTAGTGCGTTACTGGTCCCCTTCATCCGCAACTCCATCCGCTGTCACGCCTCTCTCTCTGGAGATCAGTCTATATTTCATGGAAGGTGACACCCCGCCTGAAATGCATGAGGTAGACGTGGTGTGTGAATTCCCCGATGTTTTCCCTGAAGAGTTGCCTGGCATGCCACCTGATCGAAGTGTGGAGTTTGTCATTGAATTGGTTCCGGGAATGGCTCCAATTTCCAAAAGGCCCTACCGCATGCCAGCGGAAGAGCTGACTGAGCTTAAGAAGCAACTTGATGAGCTGCTGGAAAAAGAATTCATTCGGCCTAGTAGCTCGCCTTGGGGCTGCCCGGTCATCTTTGTAAAGAAGAGGGATTCAAGTGTTCCTCGTCTGGTTGTTGATTACCGCCCTCTGAATGCGGTGACCATCAAGAACAAGTATCCTCTTCCCCGAATAACTGACCTGTTCGATCAACTAGCTGGTGCAACGGTATTCTCCAAGATGGATCTGAGGTCAGGCTACCATCAGATCAAAATCAGAAAGGAGGATATTCCGAAGACGGCTTTCACTACTCGTTATGGCCTATATGAGTACACTGTCATGTCTTTTGGCCTCACCAATGCTCCGGCTACATTAAGGATGGCAATGGGTAGGGTATGGGCAGGGTAGAGCAATACCATACCCATACCCATATAGTTCATGGGTATAAAATTCTACCCATACCCTTACCCGCGGGGATGAAAGTATAACCATACCCATACCCAGCGGGTACCCGTACCCATTGGGTACCCGTTGGGTAGATCAAATATTACACACAAATTGTTCGCAGTTTCACATTCGTTGGTAGCACATTTGACAAAAAAACAATTATCTCAACTCAGTAATTTATAGATGAATACATAACAATTATCTAACTTCAGAAATCACAATCTCATGGTCATATCTAGTAAGTAAACCGAGTAGGGTACATATGTTAGTATAAACGGGTAGGATATGGGTATACCCATGGGTACAGGGATGTACCCATGCCCTACCCGCGACTTGGCAGGTAGGGTATGGGTACTACCCATGGGTATAAAAATGTACCCATACCCTCCCCATATGGGTACGGTACCCGCGGGTACCCGTACCCATGGGTAAAATTGCCATCCGTAGGCTACATTCATGAGGCTGATGAACTCCATCTTCCACGAGTACCTCGACAAGTTCGTCATAATTTACATCGATGACATCCTTGTCTACTCCAAAACCGAAGAAGAACATGCTGAGCATCTTCGGCTAGTTCTGACCAAGCTTCGTGATCACCGCCTCTATGCCAAGTTCTCTAAGTGTGAGTTTTGGCTAAAGCAGCTCATCTTCCTAGGTCATGTGGTGTCAGCTGCTGGAGTAGCGGTGATACCTGACAAAATTCAGGCAATCCTGGATTGGCCTACTCTCAAGTCCGTCAAAGATATCCGTAGCTTTCTTGGGTTGGCGGGTTATTACCGCCGATTCATCGAGGGCTTTTCCAAGATAGCCAAGGCATTGACTGATCTTCTCAAGAAAAATAAACAGTTTGTGTGGACCGACAAAGCTGAAGAGAGCTTCCAAACTCTCAAGGTCAAGCTCACCACCACTCCGGTGCTTGTCCTTCCTGACACAGCCAAGGACTTTTTGGTCTATTGTGATGCCTCTTTGCAAGGCTTGGGATGTGTGCTAATGCAAGAAGGCCATGTGGTAGCCTATGCCTCCCGACAACTCAAACCGCATGAGCAAAACTATCCAACTCATGATCTAGAGCTTGCTACTGTAATCCATGCTCTGAAGCAATGGAGGCCCTACCTGTTGGGCAACCGTTGCGAGATATTCTCGGATCATCAAAGTCTGAAATATCTCTTCACCCAGCCGGATATGAATCTGAGACAGAGAAGATGGTTGGAATTAATCAAAGACTATGATGTGACCCTCAATTATCAGCCCGGCAAGGCCAATGTCGTGGCAGATGCTCTGAGTCGCAAGGCTTATTGCAATACTCTGATGGTTGAACAGGCCCAACCTGCTCTCCATGAGGAATTTGCTAGGTTGAATATGGAAATTGTTCCCTACGGATATCTAGCTAACCTGGAGATCAAGTCCCCTCTTGAAGATGAAATCAAGGCAGCCCAGCAGCTTGATACTGAAATCCTCGAAATCAAAGAGAAAATAGTGAATGGGAAGTCCAATTGTTTTTCTGTTGATGACAACGGCGTTGTTTACTTTGGTGACCGTTTAGCGGTGCCCAAGAGTGGGAATACAAAAGAGTTGATCCTCTCAGAAGCTCATGAGTCACCCATCTCTATTCATCCGGGTAGTACCAAAATGTACCAAGATCTTCGCCGTCAATTCTGGTGGTCTTGCATGAAGCGCGAGATCGCCGAGTATGTTGTTGAATGCGACATCTGTCGCCGAGTGAAGGCTGAACATCAAAGGCCAGCGGGTACTCTTCGCCCCATAGCCATTCCCGAGTGGAAGTGGGATGAAGTGGGTATGGATTTCATCACCGGTTTTCATAGATCACCAAAGGGTAACAATGCCATCTGGGTAGTCATTGATCGTCTATCCAAAGTCGCCCATTTCCTTCCTGTTCGCGAGGATATCAATTCTGCTAAACTGGCTGAGCTGTATATGGCCCGGATTGTTCCTTTGCATGGGGTTCCACTGAGGATCATCTCAGACCGTGGTAGTCTGTTTGTGTCCAAATTCTGGCAGAGTTTCCAAACCGCTTTGGAAACCCGTCTCAACTTCAGCACGGCTTATCACCCTCAAACTGATGGTCAAACTGAAAGGGTGAACCAGGTTCTTGAGGACATGCTTCGGGCATGTGTCATCTCCTTCGGTAAGGGTTGGGAAAAGTATCTCCCCCTCGCCGAGTTCTCCTACAACAATAGCTATCAGGCTAGTCTGCAAATGGCTCCCTTTGAGGTCTTCTATGGGAGAAAATGCCGGACTCCTCTAAATTGGTCTGAAACCGGAGAGAGGCCACTCTTCGGTCCTGATGTGATCAATGAAGCCGAGGAGAAGGTCTGTATCATTCGGGATAATCTCAAGGCTTCTCAGTCAAGGCGAAAGAGCTACTATGATAAACACCATTAAGAGGTTCACTATGAAATTGGTGACAAAGCCTATCTTCGTGTCTCTCCCCTCCGAGGCGTTCGTCGTTTCGGAATCAAGGGAAAATTGGCACCTCGCTATGTTGGTCCCTTCACCGTCCTAGCCAAGCGAGGAGATCTCTCCTATCAGTTGGAGCTCCCCGAGAAATTCTCGGATGTGCATGATGTGTTCCATGTCTCCCAACTCCGTCGTTGCTTCAAAGATCCTATTCGTGGGGTTGATCATGAGGTGTTGGACATTCAGGAGGATTTGACTTACCGTGAGCATCCTATCCGCATCTTGGATGAAGCGGAAAGAAAGACCCGCAACAAGACCATCAAGTTCCTCAAAATCCAAGGGTCTAACCATTCCGAAGAAGAAGCAACTTGGGAACGGGAAACTAGTCTTCGTCAGGAATATCCCGCCTTCTTCACACAAGCCTAGAATCTCGGGACGAGATTCCTGTAAGGGGGGTAGATTTGTAACAGCCCCAGTTTTCACTTTTTGCATTGCAACATTGCATCATGGCCTATATTAAAATTGCTAAGTTAATAATGCAACAATTGGAAAACAATAAAAAGGGAAGCAAATCCTTCCAAAAAAAAAATCAAACCAAATACATTACTCAAATTGGCAAAACCAATTGTTCTTGAGTCTCCAAATTGTCCAGGAATCTCAAGGATATATTTTATAAATAATTGTCAAAGGAAATTTCTTGTCAAACAAAGAAATAAATCTGAGACTTCAAAATTGGTTCAAATCAAATTCTATTTTGAAACCAAGTTAAACTTTCCAAAAATTCAAAATAAAACTATGGGGAGCTTCATTAATATATTATGAGCCTCCATAAATATTTTTATTGAAATGTTTAAGTGCTCCAAATAAACACATTTTGGAAATTATCAAATATGACTATAATTAAATCCTGTGAACAAATGTTGTTCAAAATATTTTATTCTTAAGCCCCAATTTTTGTGGAGCCTCTACATGATATGGGGAGACTACATAAATTTTTACAGAATTTTTGAAATAGTTTTCGTGCCCCAAATAAATCCCTAAAGGGCTACTGTTTTTCGGAAAGAAATAAAGAAGCAGAGAGGGACCTATCGGTGATGGAAAAGAATTTGCCAGGGGGGTTTTCGTATTTTTGCGCGTCATCTCACTCCTCCCGCACGGCACGCCGCCGTGTTCCCCGCGTCGCTGTGCCGCGCCACCCAGGCGACGACACTCCGCCGTGCTCCTCACTCACTTGCTGCCTCCCGAACCCCCCTGCTCTCCTGCAAGGAGATAAATACCTCGAGGCCTCCTCTGCTCCCTCGCTCTCCTATCTTCTCCCCACGGACCCGAAACACGGCCGAACTCGCCGCCGCATCGCCGGCGTTTGAAGCCTCCCCGAGCCAAGCGGAGCACACCGCCGTCACCACCGTGTTCCCTTCTCCTCCTCCACCCGAAGAATCGAGGAGGGAAGCCGCAAATCGCCCGCGCCGTCCGTTTCTTCTCCGTCGCGACATCGCCGCTGCTACGGTCCTTCTCCGCCACTGCCGTTGCTTCCCACGCGTCGAGGGTGAGCTGCTCTATCTCCCCGTGCTCTCCATTCTTCCTCGCGCGACTCGTAGCGCTAGTTTACTTGAGCTCGCCGCCGGCCGCCGCGGTAGCTCGTCGCCGACGCTGCTCCGATGACCATTAGCTAGCGGCGCCGCCCCGTGCGTGTTCCCCACGTCCGTGCGAGTCCGTAGCGCCTCGTAGCGCGTCCCCTGGCGTAGTAGAACGGCGGGGGCCGTGTACTCGCCGCTGGCGACCATCGCCGTGCGCACGGCCGCGCCACCGCACTCCAGTCCAACGTGGCCATGGGCTCCACACGCCCGCGTGGCTGCTGACCTGGCCGCTGGCCCACAGGTCCGTGGCACGGGCTAGCCAGCCCGTGAGTGAAAAAAAACGGTTCGGTTAGAATTTTCGGGAAAATAAATAAAAAGGCAGAAATTTGATTAAGAGAGACAATTTGCTACCCGCATGGGTAGCTACACACCCATGCGTTATACGGAGATGCAAGCCGTATGTATATGTTTTAGCATGTTTTCCTAGTAAAACACGGATAGTTGGTGTACAAAACTGATTTCGGAATTTTCAAAAAATATTTTTGGTCGTCATTTTTAGCTTTTGTTCATAGTTGACTTTTTTGTTGACTTTTGGGTCAAACTTTACTAAAAAAATCACAGCGGATGGAAAAAAAATCGAAAAAATTTCAAAATACTTTTTAATAATTATATCAACTCTACTAGTGACATCCCCCTTGTCTACCTGAGTAATATCATTTTACCATTGCATATACGTTTCGGTCAAACTTAGGGTGTGTAGCTACCCATGGGGGTAGCAAGTCTTTTCTGATTTGATTAAACTTCAAAAATCCATATCTTTTTGAATACATGTCCAAATAATGAAATTAATATATCAAATTGTTCAGAGAATTAAAGCTTGTCTGTTGGTATAATTTGTCCATCCAAATGAATTAGTTTAAGTGTTGTTTAATTAAAATAATGGAAATGGCCGCAAAGAAATGATTTTTGGAAAATCTATAACTCTATAAATAATGATCCAAAAATTATGTGAGACCCCTCAAAATGTTCAGCACTGAATATACTTCATATTTCACCTTGTTACCAACCATGGATAATTAGTTTCATTGCTGTTTAAAATGATTTGCTAAAATGGCAGATTTAAAGTGGGTTTTAGAATTCAATAACTTAATAATAGTTAATCAGAAAAATGTGCTTAAGACCTCAAAATGCTCATAAAAATATGTACTGTCCATTAACATCGTCATCATGCATATTTGACCTCAATTACAACACTTCACTTTTAGAAGATAGGGAAAATACTAAGATAAATTATGGGGTTAATTGTGTAGGTAAATAGAAATATTCCTTACACCCCATTTAACTTGTTAGTTAAATTCAGTGCATTAAAATTTCATGCCATCATGTGTTTGTGCATTGCATTTGTTAAGCATGTGGGTTGATTGATTGTTATTTCTTTCCGGTGTTTTTGTGCATCGGTAGATTCAGGAGTCGAGGTTCCACCACAATACCTCGACGATCCGTGCGACCAGCACTATCAGCAAGGCAAGAGATAACCTAACCTTCTTGGCATCTAGCATCCTACTGTTTTATAAACTTATTTTATCCACCATACTATTGCATTCGGTTCTATGTCAATTCTTGGTCAAATACTAGAGTATCCTATGAATGCATGTTTTTCCCCGAACCAATACCTGTATCCCTACCTACAAACCATAGGTTTGATATGTTAGCCTGATACAAAGATATACTATTGTATACATACGCTTAGCTATGCTTAGCCATGCTTAGTCGATTGCTATATTGTCCGTTGATTAAATTCCATAATTATGATGTTGGTGGAATGTTTCGGACATGGTGGTTACTTGTGATACTTAATTAAATTGCTAAAAGGCTTGGATGAGTTGCCATCGGGGATGGTGTTTTGCCTCATTCTTGCCGCCTAGGTTGAGAGTGCTTTTAGCTAGAACCAAGAACCGAGCGTGCTTCCAACGGTGGGGGTATGGGCCCCTTACTGACCGAATAATTTGTGAGGGGCTTGTCAAGGGTACTCTAGTTTGAGCTTTCCATTTGCGTGTGAGTGTGTGGAAGAAGGCTCGATGAGGACGGTGGTGTTTAGGATGTGGTCGCGGGGCAGGGTGTTGAAATAGGCACTGAACCTGTCCTTCCGCACACTGATGATCCTTGAGTAAGCCTCATGCACGGTAAAGGTCTAACCGCGCCCACTCGTCGGCTTTCCCCGGAAGAGAGCTAATCAGGCGAGCCGGACGGTACCAATGGAAAAAACAGTACACCCCTGCAGGGTTAAATCTTTTCGAAAAGTCGTGTCCACGATTATGGGCAAATCTTGGGAAAGGCGGATTAGCTCATAGAAAACATAAACCTTACTTAAAATTTGGCAACTAGAGGTTGCAACTCAATCGTGTGATACAAGGTTCATTTCCTCGAGGGTGATTCGAGGGAGTGCCTTGGTGGAGATGAGTGATGAGAAATGGTTACTATGGGTTCGTTGAGAACCAAAGATGAAAGTTTACTCTCTTATGCCTTTTCGAAAACATTCTGAGTAGACGATGCCATGAGTCTTTATGTCTTTTAAAAAGGAAAACTAGCTTTATGCAAATTAGCTACTAGACAACTTTAGAGCCTCCGTCATCATTGGGCCTATATCGCCCTACTAAACTTGCGAGTACGTCGTACTCAGTCTCTCTTTGCTGCTTATTAATTTGTTTCAGAGGAGGACGACACCGAGCAGATAGGTAGGTTCTTCGTGAACATCGACGAGTAGTCTGGGGTTCCCAGGTGGCAGCTTGGGACGTCGGAACGAGCTGGCTGGGATTTGTTTATGTGTAGGCCTCTTAGGCCATATATTTGGATCTTGTTGTATTAGACAACTACCTCGCTTCCGCATGATGTATTGTTGGGTCGGTGACCCCTTTTGTGTGTAATCTGTATCTTTCTCATATATGAGTTGCTATATGATTTTGTGTCGTAGAGTCTGCAGTGTGCCAGTTGTTCTACAAGTCTTGATCTCTGTTTTATACATTGATAGCTATGCCAGTGTTTATGACACGATCGATGTGTTGCGTGGGAGCGGTAATTCCATGCCCTTTGATTGTGTAGCATAGCCTGTGGGTTACATAGCCTCTCTGTATAATTCCGGGGTCGGGGCGTTACATAGATCTAGCACAATCACGCATTGATATAGTTGGTTGTTGCTACTGTACGTAAATATCTTAGTCATAGGATCAATTCTTGCTTCCTGCACATATCTTGCTGTTTCTTTCACAAATTATTTTTTACTTTGAATACCTATTGTCAGAATTCTGAGCCCGCCACTGAGGAGGAGGGGCTAGTGCTTTCACCCCCAAGTTACCTCTTGAGAGATGACGAGATGACACGGTGCGAGGGAGGGGGGGAGCCTCCTGTCCTCCCATGAAAGCACCCATGTTGGAGCACTGCTCTTAGAATAACCTACTATAAAATTAAAGGTGATACGTAATATGAGCGAATGGATGATTTCGTTCAGAAATTTTTACGCACATGTGTGGCCCCATTAGCTTGAAAAAGGACACTTCCATGTACTTTTTCTTACGGGTGAAGGCCCCGAATGACCTAGGGTCTGCATTGATAAGGTGGAGGGTATACACTTCTACAAACAGGGCCACAAAGAATATAGAAATTACAATAAGGCCATGAACTTCTATAGGAAGCACCATAGAAGGGAACGCAGAAGCACGACCCGGTCCTTGCACATCGCCGCCGCTATTCAGCCTCCATGCACAATCGGTCCTGTTGCCGTCAGGGACGCCACCACTTGGCGCATCAGGAACCGTAGATGTCTAGTTGTCATATGCTTTTGTTTTTTTACCGGTTTATTCATGTATCTACCCTATGCGACCCCTGAATTGTAATATATGATATTCGAACTAAGTAATAGAAGGTTGTGTGTATCCGAGGATGTAGAGGTCGGGAGGCCGTGCCAAGACCTGAGAAGATCTTCCAGTGAAGGAAGAGAAGCTCGTGTTGTGTAGACATCCGAGCATGGCGAGGCCATCCGTTTGACCAAACATGGCAATGGCAATGAAGCGCTACCGCTAGGGATGCCATCACACCTATAGATCTCGCATCTGCACCCGTTCCTCCCTGCCCGACGGTTGCCAAGCAACTCCCTCCATCTCCCTCGCTACCAACGTCGAGGAGGAGGCCACAATGTTATTGAAGGAGCTAGCTCCCAGGACCTCCAACATCTTCCTCATCCGTGGAAGCACGCTGGAAACGCCCAGCAGTCGTCATCCCACGACGCGTCCAACGTGGAAACGAACAAGCTCGAAGGCTCGGCCTTATTGATGGAGATCCCCGATCCGAGTGTCGCCACCTGCACCGGCTCTCGCCATCAGAGCCGCACAACAACGAGGATCAGAGACAGACTGCACCATATCTTGTCGGCGGGACTTCGTGCCCTACTCCTAGACGCTCCTACCGTACCAAACCTAAACCTACGTTGTACATAGAGGAGGCCGACGCCTTGCCTCAGCCTCCACTGGCAGCATCGCCGGCGAGGAGGGCCTCAGTTTGGCCCCGACCCAGAGGCACTCTCAAAGTACTATTCACAGGAGAAAATGGAGAGGATATAGCTATCAAGTTGTGTAACAACGTCGATATATGCAGACGTATAGATCACAAGAGAAAAGCTAGGCAACGCACAAGGGCACATAATATGGCTTGCGTAGCTAGCACTGTAGCGTACGGAGTGCATATTGCGAGTTTGGAGCGTGTCTTGTGTCGTACGACCATATGGGTGAATCTTGTCCCTTGTGAAAGCAATGGTGTTTTTTCTTGGGAGGAAAGCAATGACGTATCACGTATGGTCCACATGCCCAGCCATTGTGCAGCTATTAAGCAAGTGTCTCCCCTCGCCGAGACACGAACGAATACCACATCTTTTCTGACTATAGAGTTTGTAATAGTGATTTTATTTATGGTACATTCTTGTTGTTCTTATTTCTTTTTTTCCATATATATACGGCCCTTTTCACAGCCCAGCTGGCTCCACTACATACTTTATTCTGTCTGCAAGAAAATGGTATACGTTTTCACGGGAGGAAGTTACAAATGAACTGAGAGATGAAGGTCGAATCAAGTAAAATGTAAATAATAATAAAACAACGAAGTCGTTGTTGTATAGTGGTAAGTATTTCCGCCTGTCACGCGGGTGACCCGGGTTCGATCCCCAGCAATGGCCCTTTTTTTGTTGAATTATTTTTATTTTCTATATATATTCAATACTCAAAATTGTGTTTCTTTTTCGCCTTGTTCTGGTCCTTCTTTTGTGCTGGGTTAGTTGTTCTGATCCAGTTTACCATTTTGATATATCCCGGTGAGATGTGAGCACGAATATCAGTGTCCGTATCAAATTCGAAGGGGGACAAATAAAATTTAGATAAAATATATCTTATAGTACTATGAAGTTCTGAGAACAGGATATTCCATTGCCTCTTTTTTTTTTTTGAAGTGGTTGAGTGAAACAATGCCGGAGGATTAGTAGTCCGGTTGTAACATTTTATTTTGGCTTCCTGACTTTTTGTTGAACTCTTTCTTAATTAATAGATTGGGGCAAAATTTTATCTTCGTTTAAAAAAAATTGCCTCTTGTTTTCCAATGGGCTGACGTCATACCTTATCTTTTCTCTCATTTTTTTTCTACAAAATAATCACGTTATGTTACATATGCTGCATCAATGTCCGTTAGTTGCACATATAACGCCTTCCATATTGATTAACACTTGGTAACCAGTAAACTATGGGGGGAATTTCGTCCATAGAAGAACACTGACGGATTGCAATATATTTCTTGATTTAGTATTTCGTTACAATGAATCTATCCCGAACATTCCCAAGAAATACAATTCCTCTGAAAGAATACTATGTTGTAAAATCCTCCGCACCATTGTAATGTACCATCCATCATGCTCCTTTTTTTTTGCGAAAACCGCCATTTCTGAACTTTCAGCTCTTCAGTTTCATTTAATTTGAATCCTAAGTATCATCACTGCAGGAATTTGTTAAAAACTCAGGTCAGCCTATGAAGAGCTATAGGATCCCAGAAGCTAATGTATTTTTTTTTCAAGAAACAGAACAAGCCTGATCATTTTTTTGTTGAATTATTTTTATTTTCTATATATATTCAATACTCAAAATTGTGTTTCTTTTTCGCCTTGTTCTGGTCCTTCTTTTGTGCTGGGTTAGTTGTTCTGATCCAGTTTACCATTTTGATATATCCCGGTGAGATGTGAGCACGAATATCAGTGTCCGTATCAAATTCGAAGGGGACAAATAAAATTTAGATAAAATATATCTTATAGTACTATGAAGTTCTGAGAACAGGATATTCCATTGCCTCTCATTTTTTTTGAAGTGGTTGAGTGAAACAATGCCGGAGGATTAGTAGTCCGGTTGTAACATTTTATTTTGGCTTCCTGACTTTTTGTTGAACTCTTTCTTAATTAATAGATTGGGGCAAAATTTTATCTTCGTTTAAAAAAATTGCCTCTTGTTTTCCAATGGGCTGACGTCATACCTTATCTTTTCTCTCATTTTTTTTCTACAAAATAATCACGTTATGTTACATATGCTGCATCAATGTCCGTTAGTTGCACATATAACGCCTTCCATATTGATTAACACTTGGTAACCAGTAAACTATGGGGGGAATTTCGTCCATAGAAGAACACTGACGGATTGCAATATATTTCTTGATTTAGTATTTCGTTACAATGAATCTATCCCGAACATTCCCAAGAAATACAATTCCTCTGAAAGAATACTATGTTGTAAAATCCTCCGCACCATTGTAATGTACCATCCATCATGCTCCTTTTTTTTTGCGAAAACCGCCATTTCTGAACTTTCAGCTCTTCAGTTTCATTTAATTTGAATCCTAAGTATCATCACTGCAGGAATTTGTTAAAAACTCAGGTCAGCCTATGAAGAGCTATAGGATCCCAGAAGCTAATGTATTTTTTTTTTCAAGAAACAGAACAAGCCTGATCATGGCACATACCTTTGTTCTATATATGTGATGTTTCTATAGATACTATTTTCAGAGGACTCATGCAGAGCACACTACAGAAGATCCTTGCTGCAAAATGGCCACAAGAAAATAAGGTTAAGTTAATGTCATGATTCACATAATATAAAAATGGGACGACAAAGAAGGAAGCAATTTTTTCAGTCTCACCGGGCAAGCATTAACGTCCTGGCATCCGCACAGGAGCCTCCCATTGAGCAGATCTGTGTCTTGGAACACGCCACCTCCGTCGCTTCTCTGAATTAGTTCAGTTCAGAAACATCACTGAATCATCGCAACAATATAACCTCGGTTGTTGTTTTGTACTGTAGCTAAACTGAAAATGCTGGACAGTACTTCTACACTCCACCAGTTTGACGTTTACCTTGTAGTAATCAACTGCAATGAAATTAGCCCATCGATTTCCAGCTGCGCCGTAGCACGTATTCACCATGTCAGTGAGGCTGTTAGAGTGCTGCAAACATGCAGTTAGCTTCACAGGGACCGATGGGAAGTAGTTCATCAGAACCAGCGACTTCGTCTTGTCGTTGAGAGCCGCCGACTCTGCACGATTTGAGCATTTCCCAGCATCCATTCCATCGTCACCATCTGCGACAGAAGGAAAACCGTAAATTTCGTACAAACAACACGTATGGATGCATGATCATGAATTGCATAGCAAGGTCCAGTATGGAGGAACTGTTGCCTCACAATTGTTCTCAACCATGAAGTTCCATTGATACGCTATTCCTTCTGTGGCTTGCTTCGATTTCTTGGATGTGAACACGAGGAGGCGTTGGCTGCTTGCGATCATGTCTCTAACAAGAGGCCAGTCCTGACCGTTCTTCGGCATTTTTGACACCGGAAACCAGTACTTCTGCAGGCCAGAAGCCTTGAACACTTTTGTCAGGCCTTTCGGTGCATTAACGTAGTCTTCCAGGATCAACGTGACGATTTCGGATGGGTTAGATGAAAGAAATGCCTCGATTTCCTTGAGTGTGTCCAGTGCCGGTTCCTACAATTAAGCACCACTTATTTATAAACTGTATTCTGAAACTCCTTCAGTTGGAGATAGGTGAGGAAGGCAAACTCAGTATATACTCACAAATGCAGTAAAATCGTTGCATTTGCCTCCATTGGAATGGCACAACCATACATCTCCTTTGAAGTCATACATGTCGAGCATTAGCGCGCGAACGCCGTTCTGCAGAACATTGCAACTGTGATGAGAACTACTGTTGATAAGATAGCACATGTAGAACAACAGAAGAATCTTATGAGATGACGCAAAAGGTACATTTAACTGGTCAGTGACTGTATCCTCCTGGTTGTCGAAGGTGATGCGTGGAATTCCGGTGTGCGAAGGTTCCCCGACGATCGCGAATGAATTGTGCGTCGTGAGATAGGCGTACTTGTTGAACGGCAACGAGTTATTCTGAAGACGAAACCAGAAACAAGACTAATTCAGAATAAGACATTAGGACCATGAAGAGAAGCTGTTTCCATCGGCAGCATGATATCCCTGACTACCTATTCCAAAAGAGCGCTATACGCATAACAGATTATTTTGAGATTTGGGGAGAAAATTAGTTCATAACGCCCTCTCGTGTGTCCTATGTAACTGAAATCCCTATGCATACTGAGAATCTGACGGCAATATACAGGCAGTATGTATCCTAACCAAAATTGCATCGTTTTCTCAGCATGAACTGAAAAGGACAAAAATAAACAATCTGCCTAACTCATGGGATCGCATTCTGTTTGGTCCGGAAACAGATCTGGTCAGCCCAGAATTTGTGAAAGAGGAATACGGGAACTCAATATCCTAAACAAACACATGCATAACTACTCATCCTTATTCCTCACAGGAAAAACAGAGGTAAACAGCATAGGAAGAAGCGAGCTCTTACGACGAGTCGGAAGGGGTTGGTGGCGGTGGAGCGGACGCAGTGGGAGCCGGCGAGCTCCGGGTCGCAGTCGAAGCACCATTGGCCGGCGCTGCAGTCCGCGCTCGTCGAGCACGTGTCGCCTACCTGAATACAATACAAACCACACCCAAATCAAAGGCTCGATTTTAGCAGAGACGATCCCGAGGAGTTTGATGGATTGAGAGAAAAGGGGGATTTCATCACAGTTCTTGCGTGCAGCTTACATTGGCAGTTGCAGCTCTCAAGAGGCCAGCCACAACTAGAACTACTAGCGTAGATATGCGCCCCATCCGAAAGCTAGGGAGAGAGAGGAACAGGAAAAGGATAGCGCCGTGCAGGACTCCGACCAACTGAGGAATCAATGCTCCGGAGAGTTGGTGAGGGGTGGTTGCGGCGCAGGATATGGTAGTACTAGCATTGTCACGCTACTTATATAGACTGGATCTACTTGTTCCTTGCAGCAACAAGATAGACATCTCCAAATTAGTGTATGAATGCAGCATTGAACTGCTTCTAAAGAACGGCATGCCAAAGAAAGCAACTGATTAATAGACGACCCTGCATGTTTTTTCTTGTTTGGCGGAAAAATTGAACGGCAGAGAGAGACTGGAAACGGAAAAGAAATGTGCGTGTGTATCCGGAGGGGACGGCGGGTTGGTGTGCCAAGGCCCAAGGAAACCGGGGTGTTCTTGTTAGGAGGCCGGGGGATTTGAAGAGGGCAGCTCCTCGGTGTTGCTTCCAAGGAGCTTGATTTGTTTGATCGGTGGCAGGGGATTTGGATGAAGAAGTCAGGTTGTTTGTACGATGTTGACAAGGTCAGGGCATAAGAGCCGCCGTCCGCGCAGCAGGTCAACGCTATACAGAAAGAGGCAAACATTAGTTAATTAATTAATGAAGTATACATCAAATTTGGAGTGAATCCTTGGTACAGATAACTTTCTGGTGGTCTAATATGGTGTAACTACCATAATCTGATAATCCTGAACATGGCGGTGACAATCAGCCACGGCCGTGATCACAATGAAATACCGCAGACCTCTCTCAAAAAAAAAAAAAAATACCGCAGACCCTAACAAACAAATATTTAACCATGTGTTTAATAAAATATATAGAGAATAAGTGTATCTAAATGAAAAAAATTCATGGTCTCTCGGCTATATTAGTTTCACATGCAGTAGCTTAGCCGAAACGAAATATTCTAAAATGAGAGATTAGTATTAAAAATAGATATTCAAGGAAAATAGTAAAACTATTTTCTGGAAATCAGATTTTTTTTAAAAGAAAACAGTTAGAATGTAAAAACAATATAGATGTCACAAAATATTGAACCAATATAGGATTTAATCAAAAAATAATTAATGAAGTATGGATATGTCAAATGGAATCCATTATACATACTCCCTCTGTTTCTAAATATAAGATGTTTTAGATCCCTAATATGTTGACTAGGTGTGGATCTAAATGAGTGAACATACACACAAAAACATGTCTAAATACATGTAGACATATGTGAATGTGGACAAAAGCTAAAATACCCTACATTTCGGAACGGAGGGAGTATTTTTGTGGTGGTCAAATATGAGCGTAACCCACAATTTTAGTTTGCACTTTCCTAACTCCACGACGTGCCACTGGCATGTGAGTCGTGTGGGTTATGATGAAATCCGCGAATATTTGTGTAGTACCGTATTATTTAACACGATTGTGACAGTGGCTATGGTAGTGATCACTATTTGAGTAAATACGACATATCTAGACATATACGTAGGCACATGTTTAAAGACTAAAGAGAATAAATTTTGCTAAACCAAGATTTTCATGGTTCGTCACCGATATGTTAGCTAGATTTGGTTCATAAACACTACTAGCACTTTTACAGGCCCAACCCCCAAGTAAACAATAATAATATTGGCTATCTCGAACACTAATGTTTAAGATAGTGCAATAGTATCTTTGAATGCACTTATAGTAACCGAAGGTATGTTGTTGGTTTCTCACATGCGATATGAAAGTGCATGGTTGCCCCCATGCATGGTTTTGGTAATTAATGACAATCTCTATGGACTAATGTGTGCTTTGAGTTATTTGTAGGTGTGGTCCATATGCATTGCTTGATCTCCATATGTTGGAATCAAGGCTAAGTGAAGAATATAATATGTTGATCAAGGCTAAGTGCAAGTTGATCAACATGCAAGGTTAGTGATGTATCATGAGGGATCGTATGATCTCATGGTATAGTATCTTGTCATGAGGTTGCATCAAAAGGAAGATCTCGTGTAGCTCATGAAGGACGGCGTCTAGTGGTGAACGCCATCAAGGTTGTGTGGTGCAAGTTCAATATGATGAACATGAAGATATCACATGCTTGAAGCTTGCCATCCACTTGAAGATAATGGCCATGTGAAGATATTCTGAAGAAGAGGCTCTCCCATGTTGGTGTATGGGGGAGCAACATGTGAGTCTTCACCAAGCGAAGCGCAATCAAGAAAGGTGGTCCATCTTGAGAAGATGAAGATCGTCATCGTCGACCTCAAGTGGATTATGCGCAAGGCAAAGGTATGCTTGATAGGTTTTCTATTTTACCGGTCTTGTGATGTTAGTTGAGAGACCGGGTTATAGGATAGATAGCCGTACTATCAAGAGGAGCTCTCGACCGAGTATCTTGATCGTATCGTTCGTGGAGAGATCAAACCTTTGAATCCTTGCAATCATCTTTCTTGGTTGTTATTTGGCGTTTATCCATGTGAGAATTTAGAACTTGCGTTCATCTCCATACCAAGCTCTAGTTCATCAAAAACGGATTTCATGAATATCTTGTTGCGTTTTTTATGTTGGAGGTTTTACCGGTTTGTCTTTTCTAAGAGAGGTCAAACTCTCTTCTTGTGGTTTTCTCCTCACATGATAGACTATGATGTATATATGCATGATATTGTAGGGCTTGTGATTATCTTCGAAACAAGCCTAAGATCATAGAAAACGGAGTCCGGATGAAAAACTTGTTGGGCTCTTTATGTTGCAGGATTCACCATTTGTTCTTTATACAAAGATTTACCTTTCTACATTTGGTTTTATTCTTCCTTGTTGGGCTATGATGTTTCTCTGCATGATCTTGTAGAGCTTTTCGTTGCGATTTCAACGGGCCTAAGATCATCGAAATCGGAGTCCGGATGATTAAGTTATGATTTTTCTCGTACCGGGTGTCCTGCAGTTTTTTGTCTAGCGGTAGTGCCGTACCGGTACCGCCCGGGTACCGCCGGGAGTCCAGTACCACGCATGTTTGAGCGCCCGAAATCACCCGGGGCGGTAGTACCGCTGGCCCAGCGATAGTACCGCTCCCTGGGCGCGTTTTGGCCATAACGGTTGGATTTTGGGTGACCTATTTAAGGGGCCTTCTTCCCCAATAGGTCCCCAACTCTTGAGCTCGTGTTTTGCCCCCATTGTTGACCTTCTTTGAGCTCGTGTTTGTATATGATGTGCTTTCTTCCTACTTATCTTGAGAAATCAAGTATGCTTATGTTGGTCGTGTATCATGTATGTGTAAACTTCGTGTTGAGTCTCTATTGAAATCTTGTGTGGTTTTTAGTTGGCTCTTTTGAGATATTAATGGACTATCCCATTTTGGGGGAGTGATATGCTTCGTGCAATTCACAATCCTAAAATGTTTATACATGAGGAATACCACTTAGTGTTGATAATATCAATATTAACTATGTCTCTATATGGTATGTCATGCTCATGAGAAATTCAAATTCTATAATGTCCATCAATTATCTCTAGTTGGATTTTATTTTCCTCTTATTAAAAAAGAAATGGATTATCACGTTATGGGGGAGTAATAAGCTTTGTGCATATTACAAGCCTAGAAAATGTGAACATATGAGGTGTTGCCACCTAGAATTGATATTTAAAATTATCTTGTTCCTATGTGGCATGTTGCTCAAACAAGTTCCATCTTACTTAAAAATGATTTTATTGCTCATCTTTTGGATCTTGTTTGTAATGGATGTTCTTAGTACGGTTTTCCCCAAGTATGTTCTCATATATCTTTTGGGAAACCGATTGCTTCAAGCTACTCTTCATAGTTGCTTTGCATAATCGCATAATTATTTGAAGCCATCAAGAATATCTATCTATCTAAGCATTGTGTTTAAATCTTATCCTTGCCATATGCTTATTTGTTGTGAAGTTGGTCTTGTATATCATTCCTATATACCACCGAGAAATATCTCTATATACTCCTTGTCTATGACAAGTGATACTCATAATTGTGGTGGATTTTGCAGACCATATTCATATTGGCTCTTGCGTTGATTTGCCTTATTTATTGCCAAGTGTTTATTTTGACTCCCGTTGTCTTCCTTGCCTCTTACGTGGATCGTTTTGACTTATTGATCATGTTTAGTGTTGTAAATGACATATGGAGAGTAATGATCCCTTTCGTGTGCATTTTGTATTCAAATTCAAATCTTAAGATAATGCATGAATCTTGGGGGAGCTTTCCTTTATTATTTAGAACACTATCTTATCAATTAATATTTGATCTTTTCAATTGGTACTTAATTTCTATCCTATGTGTTTATGGAAGACAAACCTTTTTCCTTGATGCTTTGTGCCATCATGAAAAGTGTAGAGAATGTTTGGTTTATTTGTTGTAACCTTGCTCTCTCTTTTAGGAGTCTTGCTTTCTCATTTCTTGTTTTATGTTTATCTTTTTGAATGAGAAAAGCCATTTGAGCATGTCTCTTATTTTTATCTTATATGCTCATTGACCTTGCCTATGTACCTTCAATCGGTATTAATTGGAATTTGATATCTCATCCATAGATATTTGTTTCAATTAGTATCTCTTATGGGAGCTATGATACCTTGATTCTTGACTTCTCTTTTACTTGATATCTTTCGAGTAATATCCTTCTTTTGGTATCCTCGCTTCTAGTTGGTATCCGTTTCAATTGGTGTCTTATCACTCATGTGTTGTTTCATTTGATTCCTTTTGTTATCTCACTTCATGTTTTGATGTGTTTTATTCTCGATCATGTGTTGATTTGGATTTTGATATAATTTGGACAACCTTTTTGTGTCACACTTTGGTCTGCTCTCTTCTTGGTTTACTTGGTGTTTTTGTCCAAATTTTATCTTGTTTGGTTCTTGAAAGACTTTGTATGTATATCCTTTAACATATATATTTTATGGCATGTTTGTCTTTCTTGTTCCAATATATAGGGTATTCTCCACCGAATCCTAAATCGGCTAATATGTGCATGAAATTCAATTTCATATCTATATGCACATATTTATGTGGAGTGTTTCCTATGTATTGTAGTGTATCTAACTACTATGGAACCCAATGAGTTTGGGAACCATTTTGTACTTGAATTGTGTTTTAGGTGCAATTGAGAAGCATTTGATGCTTGCCTCATTCATAAGGAAGGTGTTCTCACCATGTGATTATAGGAGTCAAGCTATGGTAACTAACAAAATCTCATCCTCTTCATCACCAATGTCATATCGGTAACAAGTATATATCCCATGCATACTCCTCTAGCTTCCAACCTTGTGTAGGTTGCTTCTTGCCATGAAAGCCTTTATGTGCAATTGTTGTGGTTTTGGCTTATTTCCTTCACTTGGTATATCTTTGTGATATTTGTGATGAAATTGCAAAAACCTTTTCTTCAATTGGTATTCTTTCTATGTGATACTTGTTGCCTATCTCAAAACATCTTCACTATCTCTTGGTCCCTTAGTGATATGTGTGATGTCTTTGATGTGTTTGAATTTCTTTTATATACAATGAGATAAATTTGAGCTATGTGCTATGATTTTAAGAAATAATTTCTTTCGTATATTTATGACTTCCCTTTTGGATACCTTGTTCTCTCCTTCGCGAACCATTGCGTATGTACATGTCTCTTTGTGGATGTATATCTTCAAAGATTTGTCTACTTAGAAATCTATACATATGTGAGAGGTCACGTTTTACTTGGTCTCCTATTTCTTTCGAGCTACCTTGATTTTTATCTATAATTCTTTGGTGGCTCCAAATTTGTTTCATGAGTGCCTATCTTAATTTTAGCTGCATCTTTGCACACTCATGTGTTTGTTGAAGATCTTGGTCCTCATGCTTACCTTGGTGAGTATGTTGATTCTTTTTGGCTAGGTGCTCTCACAAGTTTTTGGATTTTTCAATTGGTTTCATTTTCCAATTGGTATCCTTGAGCTTGCAAACATCTCTTCATTTTAAAGATCTTCTTTGTATCTCGGTTTGTCCTATCTTATGATTGAGTCGTTTAAATTGGTATCTTCTTGGCTCAACCATATCTTTGGAGCAAGTGCTACGTTTTTTTAGTTTTTATGCACTCTTGCACTTGTTGTGTGTTCTAGATGATTTTGGGGGAGTGAGGATTCCATATTTGTGTACTCCTCAATAGTGCATGAACATTGGGGAGCTTCTCCATTATTTATTTAGAACTCTCGTTTTGGATCTTTTCGATTGTGTATCTCCTTTGTGGAGATGTTTAGAATGACTTCATCTTATTTGCAATCTTTGGATCCTCAATATAGTTTGATTTCCTCTAACTATTCATCATTGGATAAGTGCATTTGATTTCACTCACATCTTGAGAAATGCACACCTTTTTGAGGAACTCATGTTATATTGGCCTTCTAAAATTTTCCTCCCATTTCGGCAATCGACGCCAATGGGGGAGAAGTTTAGAGGGTTTAAGGGAATTTGGGTTTATGCTTTTTTTTGTTTCTCAAGCATTTACCTTTAATGCGCTTGCATCCTTGCTTGTTTGTCTTGCAAGGTTGCTTAATTTTTTATATAAACCCTCTTATAAAGGATTGTCATCAATTACTAAAATGAGGGAGATTGAAAGTGCATGGTTGCCCCCATGCGTTGTTTTGGTAATTAATGACAATCTCTATGGACTAATGTGTGCTTTGAGTTATTTGTAGGTGTGGTCCATATGCATTGCTTGATCTCCATATGTTGGAATCAAGGCTAAGGGAAGAATATTATATGTTGATCAAGGCTAAGTGCAAGTTGATCAACACACAAGGCTAGTGATGTATCATTAGGGATCGTATGATCTCATGGTATGGTATATTGTCATGAGCTTGCATCAAAAGGAATATCTCGTGTAGCTCATGAAGGACGGCGTCTAGTGGTGAACGCCATCAAGGTTGTGTGGTGCAAGTTCAAGATGATCACATGAAGATATCACATGCTTGAAGCTTGCCATCCACTTGAAGATAATGGCCATGTGAAGATATTCCGAAGCAGAGGCTCTCCCATATTGGTGTATGGGGGAGCAACATGTGAGTCTTCACCAAGCGAAGCGCAATCAAGAAAGGTAGTCCAACTTGAGTAGATGAAGATCATCATCGTCGACCTCAAGTGGATTATGCGCAAGGAAAAGGTATGATCTTGATAGGTTTTCTATTTTACCGGTCTCATGATGTTAGTTGAGAGACCGGGTTATCGGATAGATAGCCGTACTATCAAGAGGAGCTCTCGACCGAGTATCTTGATCGTATCGTTCGTGGAGAGCTCAAACCTTTGCATCCTTGCAATCATCTTTCTTGGTTGTTATTTGTCTTTTATCCATGTGATAATTTAGAGCTTGTGTTCATCTCCGTACCAAGCTCTTGTTCATCAAAAACGGATTTCATGAATATCTTGTTGCGTTTTTATGTTGGAGGTTTTACCGGTTTGTCTTTTCTAAGAGAGGTCAAACTCTCTTCTTGTGGTTTTGTCCTCACAGGATAGACTATGATGTATATATGCATGATATTTTAGGGCTTCTGATTATCTTCGAAACAAGCCTAAGATCATAGAAAACGGAGTCCGGATGAAAAACTTGTTGGGCTCTTTATGTTGGAGTATTTACCGGTTGTTCTTTATACAAAGATTTACCTTTCTACATTTGGTTTTATTATCCCTTGTTGGGCTATGATGTTTCTTTGCATGATCTTGTAGAGCTCTTCGTTGCGATTCCAACGAGCCCAAGATCATCGAAATCGGAGTCCAGATGATTAAGTTATGATTTTTCTTGTACCGTGTGTCCTGCAGTTTTTTGTCCAGTGGTAGTACCGTACCGGTACCGCCCAGATACCACCGGGAGTCCAGTACCACGCGCGTTTGAGCGCCCGAAATCACCCGGGGTGGTAGTACCGCTGGCCTAGCGGTAGTACCGCTCCCTGGGCGCGTTTTGGCCATAATGGTTGGATTTTGGGTGAGTTATTTAAGGGGCCTTCTTCCCAATAGGTCCCCAACTCTTGAGCTCGTGTTTTGCCCCCATTGTTGACCTTGTTTGAGCTTGCTATCTCTCAATCCCTACAATGATTTCGCTACTTTTTGAGAGAAAAGAGAGAGGAGATCTAGATCTACATTTCCATCAATCAATCTCTCCTCTAAGTGAGGGGAACCTATTGGATCTAGATCTTGGAGTTTTTTTTTTGGTTGTCCTCTTTGTTATTCCTCTCTTATTCCCCATAAGCATTTGTTGCTTTGTTGGAATTTAAGAGTGAAGGATTTGAGCACTTGTGCTCTTGCCATTGCATTAGTTGCATCGGTTAGTGCTCTCCACGAAGATTCGTGGAAGTGAAGTTTGAGAGCTTGTTACTCTTGGGTCTTTGGACCCTAGACGGTGTTGTGGTGACTTGGGAGCCCCCGATTGAGTTGTGGGTGTGTGCCTCAAGAACTTTGTAAAGGTTCCGGATTCCGCCTTGAAGGATTCCGATAGTGGAAGGTGAACCGAGCCTTTGTGGTGAGGTTCATCGGAGAATAGGGTCAGGCCTTTGTGGCATTGAGTAGGCCTGTGGTGGCGAGCTCACACCCCTCAAACGAGACATACTCCCTTAACAAGGAGGAACTCGGGAATACATCCTCGTCTCCGCGTGACACGATTATTTCTATACCCGATCTCTTTACTTATGCACTTTACATTGTCATAGCCTTCGTGCTTGAAGTACTATATCTTGCTATCACCTTGTTGTTATCTTGCTTACCATAAGTTGTTGGTGCACATATGTGAACCTAGTATATTAGGTTTTGTGTGCTTGATAAATTAAACGCTAGTTTTATTCCGCATTTATCAAGCCTAATCGTAAAAGTTTTAAATAGCCTATTCACCCCCCTCTAGGCGACATCCTTGTCCTTTCAGATATCTTAGTCAACACATATACTAAAATAAAATATTACTAAGTAAAATTATATTCATGGAAAAGGTAAACTTATATTTCTTGGAAATTGGAAAAATAAATATATAAAATAAGAAACTTTTAGTAAAATATTAAACAAATAGATTTTATGAGTAACTTCGTAGGAATATACATAAATTATTTATGATCCGGTTTTTCATTACATTCTAGAATATTTTTCTAGATTTTTTGTATTTGTATTGACATTTTCGTTTTTAATCTGTGGTGCGGGCTAAGCCCTCTAGGGTGGCCCGATCTTCACGGATTGACGAACGAGTGGGCGAACGCACACAAGAACACGAAGAATATGAAGAACACGAGAACACAAACCTGATACAATTAACGTGTTGCCCTCACCGGTCGGTCCAACCGGCCCAATAGAATCACACAAGGGAGAGACTGTGAGGTAGAATCCCTATGTGAAAGATCGGTGAGCGCGAGGTAGAATCCCGTGAGTGAGAGACGGTGAAGTAGAATCACACACGAGAGAGACTCCTCGTAAAGAGGGGCTTTGATTCACTCCAATAGTGTCGTGTCTTGGATCACGGACATCGGGAGTAAAGGATACCCCATTTTTAGGTTCGGTATGGGGCGCGAAGGAGGCCGGGAAACGTCTTCCGCCGGGGAGACTTCGTCTAGGCCTGAGATCTACGTACAAGCATGCACCGCAGAGACACAAGGAGTTTACCAGGTTCAGGCCGCTCGGAGGCTAACAGCCCTAATCCTGCATGTCTGGATTGAGTGGAATATCATGGTGTAGCTTACATAGGTGGTTGCGGGTGCGAACCCGGGAGGTGTCGGCTAGAGGTTGAAGACGAGCAGATCCTGACCCGGAGGAGATCACCTCTCGCCTATGCTACTCTCAGTCTTGCGCTACCTAGCCTAGCCTCCGACTCTCTGGGCATCTATCCGAAATCCGGTCCCTTCCCTCAGGTGCCTTGGTCCTCCTTTTATAGGCTAAGGGGATCCCACAGGTGCACCTCTGGGGGGCGGAGGGGTTTTGGCGGGAAAACCCCTCCGGGTTCTCCATTGGGGGTGACATGGCTTCTTCTCGTCCAAGTATTCTTCTGAGGGGGGTAGGTGTGGTCGCCCACCTTTCCCTGGCGGGCGGACAGGGGCTGACACATTTTTCGTCCCTGTCCCCCTTCGGCGTCTTCGTCTTCTTGGCGCCCAAGTCTTCTAGGAGCTTCCAGTCGGGGTTGGCAAGCCTATCCTCTTCGCGCGTGTGGTGGTTGGTTCCCGGGGGTGAGCCTGGCCTCCTGCCGGGCATCAGGGTCCACGGGACCTCCGCGTCGTCTTCCGGGTTGAAGGGGGCCCCGGGGGGTCCCCTGGTCCTTAGCCGTGGTTGTCGATGCCGTGCTTGTCTCGTCGCCGTGGGGCAGATGGGGGGCCCATCTGCCAGTCTTGAACCTTGGCCTTGCTCAACTTTCTGGTGGGCCCACAGGCGGTGGACCCACTTTGACCGCATCAGGGGAACCCCATGTTCCACTGTTGCGACAGTAGCCCCCGGGCATAGTCCCGGCGGCTACGCCCTTCTGCCGCCGGGGCTATGACCAAAAAAAGAGTCAAAGTGGGTCCCCGGCGTCAGGTCTTGACTGTCTTGTCCCATCCGTCGGGGCCGCGCTTCGCGGAGGCGCGCGCCTCGATCCCCGCGCCGGCCGGAGCGGCGGGGCCACGACACGACGTGTGGTGTGCCTTATAAGCCACGGTTCCGGAGAGCTGTAGCCGTTACTTCTCCCCAATCGCAGAAATCCCAAGCCGTCGTCCAATCGCACTTCGTCTTCCTCTGCCTTGCCGCGCGACGTGAGCTCCGCCCCCTTCCCCCGCCCATGGCGCCCAGGCGGGAGAAAATAGCAGTGAGGAAAGTGAAGCAGACCGCCGGGAAGAAGAAGACCACGGCGAGTGCCGCTCGGGCCGCCCCTCATCCCCCACCGAGGGTTACACAAGCCTTGTTCTCCCCAAGCATATTCGCAAGCAAAGAGGGGATTGCCCGCGCCCGCGGCGTACTGGCCGCAGAATTCATTGGAGGAGATCAGCTGAAGATTCGGACGGACATAGATCCCTAGCAAGATGGTGAAGTGGTGACCTTCCACGACTTCTCTGTGATTGGATTGCTTCCCCCTTTTTCTGATTTCTTCATGGCGATCCTGGAGGCGTTCGGGCTGCATATGCTCCATCTGCACCCGAACACGGTGCTGATCCTGGCAACCTTCACACACGCTTGCGAAGCGTTCGTCGGTGTGATGCCCTCCATGGCATTGTTCCGACATTTCTACATGCCCCGAATGGGGAGATCAAGGTTGATAGCGGGCGGAGTGTCCTTCTGCCTCAAGCAGGAGAACGCATGCCAATATCCGGAGACGAAGATCCAGGCTGACTGGAGCGAATGGAGGGAGAACTGGTACCTCATCCAGGCAGACAGTCTCAGCCCCCACCTTCTTGTGCCGACTGCCCCGACTGAGAGCTTGGCTAACTCCACAGATGTAAGCTCTCAGGACGAGGCCCTCCTCCCGATCATTAGGAGGTTTGCGGAGCTCTGCAACTGCCAGGTGAGCGGCGCTATGATCACTGGTGATTTCGTCCGACGGGGAATTGCTCCTCTGCAGCGCAGGTCCCAACCGCTGTGGGAGACCCGCCAGGAGATGGGGTCCTGGGTATCGCCAAGGCTGTTGAAGGGGAAGATGCTCTTCCTGCTCCCGAGGGCGTCGTACGACCTTCCGCCGGGAGTTCATTCATTGCTCGACTGCCTCGAGGGCAGAGACGTCGTGCCTCCCATGCCGCGGTGCAACGCTTACGGGCTCCAGGGTACCGAGTTCCTGGATCCGCCTCCGGTGCCCAAGACGACGGCTCGCGGGAGGTCTTGGATGGCGGTGGGACCGCCCTATGGGGACTTTTCCCCGGATGAGCCCGGAGCCCTTGACGATGAAAACGGAGAAGGGGCGACCCCGGAAGAGCAGGGCCATTCCTCTCCCCCCGCACCTCCCCGAGGCGAAGGAGAGGTACCCGCGAGTGGGGGAGGCGCTGGGGTAGAGATGCCCCATGAGCAGCCAGCACCTCTGAACTCGCCGGTGGGGCGGGACTCAGATAGAGAGTCTGAGGCCCTCCCACCCCCAATTCTTGCAGACGATGGCGACGACGAGAGCGTGTCGGCGCCGGATGTCTTTGGAGACTTGGTGGGGAAGCGATGGGGCTTCTCCGGTGCCAAACGGGCCCAGAGGTAAGCCCGACTCCCACCCTGATCCTTCCGAGCTTGCCAGGGACTGCGGCAGTCCTGACCGTCCTTGCGCGCTTGCAGATCCTCCGGGTCCAAAAGCCCCCGGAAACGCGCTCTAGCAGGCGAAGATGAAGAAGCGGGAGAAGCCGTCGAGAGCTCCGCGGCGGTTGCGGACAAGCTCTCGTCTCCCAGCAGGACACCTCCGAGGGCCGGATCCCCAGAGGGAGGAACCAAACGGTCGTCGTCAATGGCGGCCCAGTCAACGCCCCTTCACGGGCTAGAGCGAGCAGCCCCGGGTCGGGACCCGGCAGCCTCGGCGCCGCCCCCAGGTAACTCCACCCGGAGATGACACCGTCACCACGGGTGATCCGAAGGATCCCCAGAGGCTGACACTTCGTTGTTGATGCAGATCTCGAGGCAGGAGACCGCGCCGGGGGCGATGGCGACGTTGAGCCCCCAGCGGCCCGCCCCGATCTTGGAGCCGGAGGGGCGGAGGACCACGCCGGGGGCGAGGACGACGTTGAGCCCCCAGCGGCCCGCCCCAATCTTGGAGCCGGAGGGGCGGAGGACAACGCCGGGGGCGAGGACGATGTTGAGCCCCAGCGGCCCGCCCCGAGCCTGGTGCCGAGGCCGAGCAGGCCTCTGGCGACGCCTACGCATCGAGACCCGCGAGCCCCCAGCCTGACCCGCAGACAACGAACCCGGCACCGGGGTTCACGAGGACGTTCCCCAACGTTAGGGAGTTCTTGGCCTTCGCGAAGGCCGAGGTTGAGCGGCGGGAGCCCTCTTCCTCCTCCTGGGAGGAGGAATTGCGCGCCCGTGAGGAGCGGGTGACAACGGATGAAGAGTTACTTAACGCCCGAGAGCTTAGGCTGTCCCGCCAGCATGAAGAGCTGCAGCAGCGTTGATGCACGTAAAATGCATACATGAACTTTGCATTATATTACTCATATTTCAATCATATTTGCATCATATAATGGTTATATCATTGTTTTATAATGATTTTGGGAAGATTTCACAGTTTTCCTATTTTTCTGGAATTAACCCTGCACTGGCAGAAAACCCTATTTTCTATATTTTGATGTTTCAGGGACCCAAACGACATCCAAATGACTTGAAAATTTACGAGCATAATTTTCTGGAAGGAACAAAGCTTGGGAGTCAAGGAAGCACACGACAGGAGGCCTGAGGACCAAAATAGGTGGTCCCACACGGCCAGATTCCTTGGACGCGTGGGGACCCCTCTTTTGGGCCTCGAGGCTCCTATGCCGTCGATCTTCATCCCCACGCCTCCGTCTTGACTTAAAACGCCTGTAAAAATAGTCCCCCGACGTTTTCCAGAAGGGAGCGCCGCCGAAACATAGAAACCACGAAACAGAGACCTGAAGCTGCAGATTGGAGGGGGAAAACTCCGGCGGGGCGCTGTCGGGGTGGTCTCCATCTCCCCCAATGACATCTTCACCGTCTCCATGATGAGGAGGGAGTAGTCTCCCTCGGGGCTGAGGGCTGATACGTGTCAAACGTATCTATAATTTTTGATCATGCCATGGTTGATTCCTATCATTATTACATGTTTATGCTACATTATTATATCATTTCAAGGCATTTTATTGGACTAACCTATTGACAAGATGCCCAGTGCCAGTTCCCTGTTTTTGTGTTGTTTTTATTGCAGAAAGTTACTTCTGGAAATATTCTTGGAATTGGACGAAAATTTACGACAATTTTTTATTGAAGAAATAAGGACCGAAGCCAGAAGGGCGACCCCGGGAGGGACCCACAGCCCTGGGGCGGGTCCCACCCACGGGTGAGAGGGAGGCGTGGCCGGGGGCCGCCCCTGCCCCTCGGGCACCCCCTCGGGTGCCTCCGACGCCTATAAAATCATCCCCGACGCAAAAACCCTAACCATCGAAGGATTTTCCGAAATACGATACAAAAAAAGAGAAAAATAAAATAGCCCAAAGGAGGCCAAATGAGAGAGCATTCAAAAGAGCCAAGGAGGCCACCCAAAATCCAAAAAAATAGAAAAAGAGAGAGGGAGCAACACTACTATCCTTTTAACCACACTTGTGCTAGTAGCACCTACACTTCATTATAGAGAGTTCTAATGTTGTTTTAGTAGTATAACTATGTGGGGAATTACCGTTATAGAACTTGGCTTGTATATTCCAAGGATGAGCCTCCTCAAGTGAGCTCTAGGTCTTCATGAGTAAGCAAGTTGGATGCACCCCCACTAGTTCCATTGGAGAGCTTTCATACACTTATAGCTCTATGTGCATCTGTTGCATGGCAATCACTACTCCTCATACAGTGTCAACTACGGGACTTCCTTCTGTCTTGTGGTTACCTTCTCCGCTGTTTGAGCCTTTATTTTTGACCTTCCAAACCTCCATTATTGTTCTCTTTGCCATAACATCATGGTGCCAAAGACACTTCTTACTTGCACTAGTTGAGTAGACGTCAAAACAGTTGATTTGTGAAGTAGATGGATTAGGATACTTGACTTGAGTTTGGCTATTTCCATGAATGACTAATTGGATGCTTTGAAGAATGATTGATACTTTACATTGGAGACATAATTTGCAATTCTTCTTTCTAAACCTTATGTATGGTTCCATGTCTCCAACACACTTATTCATGAAAAGTTTCTAGCATTTGTTAGCTAGCGTTTGTTAATCATTGTTTGCTTAATGTCAACTATAGACAATTGTTTTGGATCACCTTATTCACATCATGTGCTTTGCATTACTATCTTGATCAAGATTATGTTGGTGGCATGTCAAGCTCAAAAATTATTTTGATTATCATTTACCTACTCGAGGACTAGCAGGAATTAAGCTTGGGGATGCTGATACGTGTCGAACGTATCTATAATTTTTGATCATGCCATGCTTGATTCCTATCATTATTACATGTTTATGCTACATTATTATATCATTTCAAGGCATTTTAATGGACTAACATATTGACAAGATGCCCAGTGCCAGTTCCCTTTTTGTGATGTTTTTATTGCAGAAAGTTACTTCTGGAAATATTCTCGGAATTGGACGAAAATTTACGACAATTTTTTATTGAAGAAATAAGGACCGGAGCCAGAAGGGCAACCCCGGGAGGGTCCCACAGCTCTGGTGCGGGTCCCACCCGCGGGTGAGAGGGGGGCCGCCCCTGCCCCTCGGGCACCCCCTCGGGTGCCTCCGACACCTATAAAATCATCCCCGACGCAAAAACCCTAACCCCCGAAGGATTTTCCCAAATACGATACAGAGCTCCGCCGCCATCACCGACAAGTTTCGGGGGTCAGATTGCCTGTTCCGGCACCCTGCCGGGACGGGGATTGGCCCCCGGAGCCATCTTCACCGCCACCGCTGGCTCCGGGATGAGTTGTGAGTAGTTCCCCCGCGGACTACGGGTTTGTAGCAGTAGCTAGATGGTACTCTCTCCCCCTTGTTGTTCAATACCATGTTCTCGTGAGCTACCCTACATGATCGAGATCAATCCGATGTAATATGCGTTGTGTTTGTTGAGATCAAATGGATTGGCACGTTATGATCAGATTATTTATGTTTATGAATTGTTGTTGCTGCAATGTTGTTATGCTTAATGCTTGTCACTAGTGCACGAGTGGCATGATTTTAGATTTGGGCGCGTTATGTTTGCATGAATATAATTGATGCTTAGATCGTATCTACAAGTTGTATGCACCTGTTATTAGTCCGGAACCGGAGACCTCGAGTGACAGAAACGGGGACATCGACGGGAATGGTTAGTAACTTGAGGATTACATGTGTTCATTGCGTGTTAATGCTTTGCTCCGGTGTTCTATTAAAAGGAACACCTTAATTGGCATTTGTTCCTTAATTGGCCCGACTGAAACCGGATGGCAGGACAAAAGATGTTATGCAAATTCTCATTGCGAGTAGTTACAACTATATATGGAATACATGCCTACGTATGATTGATAAACTGAATGCTTTGTCATAATTAATTAATTAGTGCAATTCTGTCAATTGCCCAACTGTAATTTGTTCACCCAATGCATGATTATTTGCTTAGGAGAGCCGCCACTAGTGAAACTATGAACCCCGGGCCATATTTCTCCATCATTGCTTTCGTGTTTCTGTTACTATTGTTCTCAAATCACTGTTGCTTTCACCTCTCTCGTGTTACTTGTGCTTCTTCAGGTGTGGCTGAATTGACAACTCAGCTGCAAAGACCTCGAAGTATTCTTTGGCTCCCCTTGAGTCGAATCAATAAATTGGGTTATACTACCCGTGAAGGCTGTTGCGATCCCCTACACTTGTGGGTTATCATGATGCCAAAGAAGGTGGAGGGAGAACAATCATCCTCAATAGTCATGGACTTGCCGTATTTATCTTGAAGCTTTGTCCACAATTCATGAGCGTTCCAAAGAGGCATGATTGACTCAAAAACTACAACACTCAAAAATTTGCAAAACTCATTAGAAGCAAGAGCATCTAGATATAAGTTTTTCTCATCCTCTAAAGTCATACTTTCGTAATCCTTTGGTGGAGAAAAACCTATATCTAAGATACGCTCAATATTGGGGTCCAAGACCCGCAGGTGACTAAGCATATGAGTTTTCCAAACATTAAAATTTGTGCCAACGAATATAAAAGTGTGATCATACACTAATTCTCTAAACGACATCTTTACTCTCTAGGAGGTAAAGCCTTGGTAGTGCCGGCCTGGAGGTAGTACCGGCCTCCGGGCGGTAGTACCGCTCCCTGCAGCTGCAGAATCTTCTTCCTTCTCCGCTTCCATGCGTACGCCTTGGATGGATTCGACTCTTGGCCTCCCTCGACGTCTCCCTTGGCGTCCGTACTTGTCGTGTGACACCTAGCAATGTACAAGGGTAGACGCTTAGGTAGTGTACCATCCAAAGGCGATGTATTGGGGTTCGTAGGGAGGATTGAGTTCACCTTTGATGTCCATGGTGACTTGGCATGTGTTGGGATGCTTGACATGGTGATGTCATTGGGTTGGACTGCATCTACCATATGGTGCGGACTAAGCCCTCTAGGGTGGCCCGATCTTCACGGATTGACAAACGAGTGGGCGAACGCACACAAGAACACGAAGAACACGTAGAACAAGAGAACACAAACCTGATACAATGGACGTGTTGCCCTCACCGGTCGGTCCAACCGGCCCTATGGAATCACACAAGGGAGAGACCATGAGGTAGAATCCCTATGTGAAAGATCGGTGAGCGCGAGGTAGAATCCCGTGAGTGAGAGATGGTGAAGTAGAATCACACATGAGACCGCGCAAAGAGGGGCCTTGATTCACTCCAATAGATACATCTAAGGAGGAGCCTTGAATCCACAAGGGGATCTTCTCCACAAAGGGAGGGATGAGCACAAGCCCAAGGTCTATCTTATCATTGTCTTACTTAAGCCTAGATCTAAGGGAGGAGGGTCCTATATATAGGCTAAGCCAAGAGGGGTAGGTGGGAGGATAAGATACAAGGGAATATTCCCTGGCTGGGCTCGCAGGCCCGAGTGGACCGGTAGTACCGGCCTGGGGCTGTAGTACCGGCCGGGAGGTAGTGCCGGTCCCAGCCCGGTAGTACTGGACCTCCAACAGAAGGCTTTTTCCGGGCAGTCGGGCGATAGTGGCTCGGTAGTGCCGTCCTGGCGGTAGTATCGGCCTCCGGGCGGTAGTACCGCTCCCTACAGCTGCAAACTCTTCTTACTTCTCCACTTCCATGCGTACGCCTTGGATGGCTTTGACTCTTGGGCTTCCTCGGCGTCTCCCTTGGCGTCCGTACTCGTCGTGTGACACCTAGCAATGTACAAGGGTAGACGCTTAGGTAGTATACCATCCAAAGGCGATGTATTGGGGTTCGTAGAGAGGGTTGAATTCACCTTTGACGTCCATGGTGACTTGGCATGTGTTGGGATGCTTGACATGGTGATGTCGTTGGGTTGGGCTGCATCAATCTGTTTCATTTGTGATTTTTTTCCTAATTCGTTGTTTCTAACATCTTATCAAATTTAAGTTTTCATTTTTTATATTTTATATTCTTTATTTATTTTTCTTGAACTGATAGCCAAGTGTCGAAAACCACGGTCATGTTGTTTGTTATTTTAAGGGACCAAAATTGTCTAGTTTTCAAATTTAGCGTGCAAGATGTTCAGCTTTTCGATTTAACGAACCATATTTGGTTTGTGTAGGTGAGCCATGTGTAATAACATCATGATAATTTCGGCATGAAAATGACAAGAGAATAAATTTGTCACCCTTCATGCTCAACACAAGACATTGATCATGCCTTGGAATAAATACCAAAGTAACACGCAAGTTTTTTTTTTTGAAAAATGATAAAATGGTTTCGGAAAAATGGTCTTATTCTATAGTACTACTAAATAGACAAATGCAAACTAAGACGTAATCCTAAAAAACTCTAAAACCTTGATGAAAATTCAAATCTTGTTCTTCTCTTTTAATTTACCTTGTTCTTGTTTTTTGCAACACGCAAACTTTATTGAACATCCACTTTAGTTTTTTAGTGAAGGTTATTTTGTGGTGGGGGATGGTACAAACACCCGCTTCAGGAATTTGGTTGGGTGACATGCCACTTTCCCACCAATGCACATACATCGATCTCTTACATTACATAAAAGGGAATATGTTTTTGTGCCTACGTTATACCGTTAGTCCTGTTAAATATCCATTTTTAGATTTGATATCTTGGTTATAGTTGGTTCAAAGTTTGATGGGGGGGTGGATTTATCTCAATAACCCTAATAACTTCAAATGGGGACCCTGTACCACAAGTTTTTTACGGTCAAGTCAATTTACCATGATCAAATGATTGGTCATAAGGCCTTTCTTAAAAAAAACGAAGATAACAATACCATTAAAGATAAAGATTATCATATGGTTCCTAGATAAAAAAAGTTACTTTACCTAAAGATAACCTCACAAAGAGGAATTTGACGGGTTCTAAAAACTGTGGTTTTTTTTGTTAAGATGATGAGACAATGCATCTCCTATTTATCTCGTTTCCGTTTGTAAGTCTTGGTTAGCTCCCCGAGTAATATTACAAAATTCTTTGATAATTGGTTTAGAGAGGTTGCTAAGAAAACTAAGACTCAAATTGTATTTGGTGTTCGTTCTTTAGTTTGTGTTATCTGAAACACACATACTAACATTTTAACAAGTATGTAGTTGTTCCATGTTTTGCGGGTTATCCATATGGATATACACCGCACCCAGTGGCAGAAGGGGGAGGGGGTGATTTTCATTTGGTCTCGCTGGCTAACCAGTAATCGACTACGCGATGCATAGAGTCGTCATGTTTCACATTTTTTTTTAGTGGATGATTTTTGCTTCGAACTTATATGATCATGAGATAGAATAAATAGTTGTTAATTGAGACCTTTTAATAAAGAAGGTTATGTTCATGTATTCATGCAGAGGTCGGATGCCTCTTTCGAAAAAGAAGTCAATCTAGTTCTAGATTCAGGTTTTCTGCCCACTTGTTTAAGATTGATGGCTTCTGTCAGAGGCTGTTTCATACTCATTCCTTCCATCGGTGACGGTCTCTACTTTTTTAGGGGGAACTATCCGTTTTTTTAATGGTTTATTTACTCTTCATCTTTTGTCTTTCTAGGGCACTTCGGCTTTAATCTAGTCAATGATGGGCAACATGGGCTGGACTGGGTGGCTGGGCCCAAGTTGGCGAGAGGGGTGCGCACCCAGCATTTTGGGTTTCGGTCCAAGATTACTAAAACGAACTATGAATCGTGACGCAAATCTGTGGTAAGGTCCATTTGTCTCGTCCGGCTCATTCTCTTTGCATCTCAACTTGTGATCCAAGCCTGCACGTCGCTCCGCCTAGGGCATTATTACCTCCGTAGCCGCACCGGAGACCGATCGACGCAGGCCGATCGAAGATGGCCAGCACGCCGGAGACATCGCGGGAGCCGTGTCCCGACCGCATCATCGATGACGCCGGCGGCGCCTTCGGGATGGGCGTGGTGGGCGGCTCCGTCTTCCACCAGTTCAAGGGCATGTACAACTCGCCGAACGGCTACCGCATGTCCGGCGGCCTCCAGGCCGTCCGCATGAACGCTCCGCGCGTCGGCGGCAGCTTCGCGGCGTGGGGCTGCCTCTTCTCCACGTTCGACTGCGCCATGGTCTACACGCGCCAGAAGGAGGACCCCTGGAACTCGATCGTCGCCGGCGCCGCCACCGGCGGGTTACTCTCCATGCGAAGAGGTCTCAAGATTTCCGCCAGATCGGCCATGATTGGCGGTGCCCTCCTCGCTCTCATCGAGGGCGCGGGCCTCATGCTAAATCGCGTGATGGCGGCGGTGCCACCGCCGCCGCTCGGCTCTATGGATCCGGATAGCTTCCCAGGGCCAGGGCCCGTGCCAGGGCCAGTGCAAACAGCAGTCAATGGATTCCCTGGGATGCCGCAGCCTCGGCCGGTTGTGGTCGACGAGGTCCCCGTACCTGAATCCGCTGGTGGATGGCTGGGGGGTTTGTTTGGTAGTAAGAAGAAGGAGGAGAAGGCGGCTGGTGGTGGCAAGTCGGAGATGTTGGAGAGCTTCGATACGCCCAGCCCGCCAATACCCTCCTTCGAGTACAAGTGAAAAGGTTAGTACTCTTCTCTCTCTTTTTTATGTTTGTTCGTGATTACACATTTTCCTTTTCGTGGAGTACTCATTAATCATCTCTAGATAGAAAATGATGGCCTTTGATGCATCTGGTATGTTGTTGTTTCATCGTTGTGGATTGATCAATATTTATTTATTTCAAGGACACCTAGTTAATTCTCAGTCACCCAATTTCATATTCAATCTATGTGCAATTGCGAAAAATTATGTGTATTTACAACCCCATGTGGAACTCTAGATGCACGAATCAGAATGCAAAAATCGATCAAAAAGGTCAACCAAGCTCTAACTTCGACCGAGAATCAGCAAATAGGTTTTTTAAAGAATGATTGATCAATAGTTCAAACCCTAGCCGCCGCCACTCCCTAGTCCCCTTCTCCTTCCTTCCTCCCTCCCCGCCGCCGCTGGAGGGCGCCGTCGGGCTAAGCCCCGGCGGCGTCGGCGGCGGCGGGGCTCTGCTCCTCCCTCGTGCGGCTGTGGCGGCGCGGGCCGCGGCGGTTGGTAGGCGCGCCGTGCTGGGCGAGTGGGCGCGGCGGCGTGGCTGTTCTTCGGCGGCGCGGTGGCTTCGTGGTGGTGGCGTGCTCGCGACGGCGGTGACGTCGCGGGGGACGAAGCTCGGCGGGCGGCTGCTTTGGGGAGATCGGGAGCGTCGCGGCCTCGGGCTGCTCGTCGCGGCCATGGAGGGCATGGCCTGCGGCGGCGCGGCGGCCAGTTGGTGCGGCGTGGAGGGCTTTGGGTAGCGGCGGGCTGGGCAGTGCGGTCAGGTTGGCCGCCTCGAACTTGGGACAGGGCAGGGGCCCGTGCCCTCTTCGGACCCTTCCGCCTCCGCCCCAGATCCGGTGTGGCCAGTAGCCGAGGGGGCTGGTGGTCGCTGATCTGGTGGTGAAGACCTTCTCTCTCCGTCTTCTTCAGCTCAGCGGTGCGGCGTGCTTGTAAGCCGGGGCGGCGGCCCTAGAAGGTGGGAGTCGGCGTGGTTGGCGGGCGTGCCAGCTGATCTGGTGCTGGCCGGTCCCCACGGCCGTGTGGGCGGCATGGGGCTGGTGAGTGGTGTGCTGTGACGGTGGTGCGGGTGTCGTTTCGTCGATACCCGGTGCCCGGCGTAGAAGGAGGAGAAGGATGGCCAAGGGGAAACCCTTGCCCGGAGTCTTCTCGGGCCGCGGCGGCGACATCCACGGATGTCGTCTCCTTCTTGAAGGCGTCGCGGAGGCCTTTTCTCGCTCCTTCTACCACTCCGGATGAAAATCCAAGATCCCCAGATCGGGCGGTGGCGGCACTCCGGTGTCGTGCTCTTCTTGAAGACGCCGCTTTGGAGTTCACAACATGTCACTCTCTGGAGGTGGCAGGACGTCCGTCGTCCTGGTGTCACTGGCAAAGCTTGCGCCTTGCTCTGCACCTCGGAGTTTCTCTGCTCGAGGCGCCGGGTTGCCTGTCTTCAGTTCTGTGGCGGTGATGATCCAGGTGGTGCGATCCTCGGTGGTGTAGTTCGTCTCGGCGGTGTGCCTCGTGTGTTGGTGTGCCCGTGCCCCCAGCTCCGGCCCGACACCTCTGTCCGTCGCGTGTGCTCGCCCTCTTCGGCTCTGCTCGTTTGGTGTTCGCCTGTAATCTTCTCGGTAGTCTTGTGTCTTGTGTGTGTGTGCAGTGTCTAGTTGTAAGCTGGGTTCAGCTCTTTGTATCTCTGTCGCCGTGGATGGTGTTATTAATTTAACGCCGGGCCTTTCGGTTGGCCTTTTATCTAAAAATAGTTCAATTCAATAGAGGGCAGGGTTCATTTAGTGCTGCGGAATCAATGTTATGGTAGCCATGCCACGGTTTTGCAGTGTTGAGTTAGTTCGAGCCACCAACCCAGCTGGCTTACCACTGCTACCACCTATATCGGTCAACGACCTATTGGGAGTTAGAAATCTGGGAGCTGATCTAAAAACACAGTGGTGTCGATGGATACACATCTGTCTGCTGTCTTGTTCCTTTCATTATGCTCTGGTCTTGCAAGTATAGTTACGTGTATGTGGGCTACCTTTTTTTGTTTAACATTACCATTTCATAGAGATAGGAAAGATAAATCAAATTAAACAAGGAAATACATACAACGAGGACCAAACACACGGCAAGATTACATCACCACAAAAAATTTGAACCTCCCCTGATGAAGTTCTTCTTTCGTAAAAGTAACCTCCAAGTCTCCAAACACATCTAAGAAATTTCCTTAAAAATGTTTGACGGATAATTCAGTCTATTCACACATACATCTCCGCTTTGTCATATCGCTGATTATGGATCTCGTCTGTGTTTTTATTGCGACATTTGTCGAGGATGCAGGCTATCTTGCACATTAATATTTCCTATATTTAAAAATACACATACAGATTCTTTTAGCTGAAGTTTATATATGTTTTCGGATGAATTCTCAAGGAGTTGTTCACATGAGTGGCGAGTTTGGAGCACTGTTAGATGGGGAATACCCCCAGTAGTGACATGGGCTACTATGTTAGTTTTTGTCGTATAATTAGCTCCATTATCATGCTTTACGCAGATGGCCGTGTCCATACATAAAACCAATTTACTCCCTCCGTCCCAAAATAAGTGTCTTTAAATTGTCTAAATATGAATGTATCTAGACATGTTTCATCTATAGATACATTCATATTTTGGCAAATCTAAGACACTTATTTTGGGACGGAGGGAGTACTAATGATTGTTAGTACGTACAGTGCCGTGATTAGTACATTCTCTCACTCCATACAAATTTTTGATATTCACAAGCATGAAAACATTTTTCGTGTTCAGAGGTCATAGTCGTTCACTTGTTTCGTCCTCTTATTGGCTCATAATATAACAGTTTTAGAATTTATGCCTGTAAAATAAAATGGGGTTTGACCATCTAGAAAGAAGTGCCAACATTTTTTTAACAAAGAAGTACCAACTTAAACAATACCAAACTGATATTACCATATTTGTTATGAATCACTTTTTGAAACTTTTTTTAATATGAGCAAGTGTTACTTTCAAGACCATGTCAATGAAGACTGTGCCGATGTTCTAATCTAATATTGTGAATCAGATGGAATATTATTTTGTGCTGCAACTCGTGAACTTTGTGTCAGAATGAAATTTGAGTTCATATCACAAGCTTGTAGGGGTATGTTTTTTCTAATGCTGAATTAACAAATGTCAAAACCTGTAAATTGTGCAATGTTTACATACTTGCATCTGCCTTAACCGTAAGCTAGGGTGCAATCTAGCTTGATTTCTATTTGCCTTTGTGATGATTAAATTAGGGAGATGATGACCACCCAGCACTGATTGTACAAGTTGTCTACGCTGTCTTTTTATTGGAACGCGTAATTATTCATTTAGGGGTGATGGTGCTGTTGGTATGAGTCAAACTCCAACGTCTAGTGGTGAATCTTAATTAAGATCATTCTAGTCGTTCCGCAAAAAAACTGGTAGTCCAAAAGAGTTGGGAGGAGATGGCGCATCAGGTGCACATTTGTACACCGCTTGGGATATAAGGGCAAAATCTATCAGCAACTATCTTACAACTATAGTAGATACCCTAAGCACACACACATAGGTTCACGTTAATACCAAACTTTGACTGATAGTTTCAGTTTCTGAAATCTTGAGCACTAGTAATAATTTTTTATATTGTTACACAAATTCTCAAGGCAGCATAAGCTCACCTGTCGGACGAGAAATCATTGTAAATTAGGTCGTGCATGTGCCCTTGTGCGAAGTCAATATGATTTTGAGCAGATCAGTAGAAGAGGTTGTATATCGTCCTTTTGTTTTGGTGTATTAACAAGGGAGGCTTAATGTTGTAGCTTGGGCATGCCATAATAAAGTTTAATCCTACCGGTTTCTCTAATGCTCATGAACTCTGTTCTGCTTTCTTGTTGTAGGCTGATCATCCTACTAGTGCTTGCTGGAACAGCAGATCTTCAAGTATACATTAGAAGTTTGAAGCAACACTTCTGAGGACGAGTGGAGTAGTATAGGATCAAACCAAAAGCTTATGCTTGAGGCCAGCGCTCATCGACGTGAGAGATTTAGTAGCATCACATAAATGTTTTCACCTTCTATCTCGTGCTTCCCTGTAAGCTATATCATAATTTTACGAGCTTTTTGCTTTCTTGTAGCTGGCTATCAAATCCCAACTAAATACTCCGTACATTTATTCCTTCGGCAGCTGTATTGATACAGTGGATTTGTGTCTAATTAATATTGAAGTGTGAAATTTATCCCGGCAGTCAGGTGCGCTTTGCTTTCTCCTCCGAAAGAAGGCAGTCTCAGCCTGTCGTACATAAGCACACACACTAAAGCAGCACGAGAAAGCGACGACCATATGTACAATTGAACGTGCCAGACAAGGTTTCAGTACCACCAAAACAAATAAAACGATGAAAAACAAGTAGCGGAATCTTGAGAGAATAAGAGGTTAGGATGATCAAGACATTGAGTACACATGAAACTATCGCGACGTATCATGGAATGCCAGTTAATCCCTCGAGCGCGTAGGCTGACAATGTTTGGACACGATAGTCTTGAGTATGTAATTCAGAAAACGTTTACTCCCTCATGAAAAATAAAAGGCGGCGGCTGCTAGGGTTACCCTAGTCGCCGTCGTCGACGCCGTCTGCCGTCTTCGTCTTCTTCGCCAGATTTCGACGGTCCCCGCCTCCTGTGACTGTCGTTCTGGCGGTGGGAGGGGGTGGGGACCTTGGACCTGCGCCCGACGCTGTTACAAGGTCCCTAATGTTAGGTTTTGGTTTTGGTATCCATAGAGATATCGGCGTGGTGGTGGCGGCGATGGCGTCTTGGAATAAGGTCTCTCCAGCTTCTCCCTACATCGTCAACATTTCTGGTGTCGGCGAAGAGGTTGTGCGAGTAGGTGCTGTCAGATCTGTTGGTTTCCTATGGATCTTGATAGTTGGTGTGTCGTTCAAAGGAAGTTGTTCGCTAGTCTATGGTGGGACATCTTCGATCTCTTCATTCGTGTGGATCTACGGTAAGGTTCGATTTCTCCAACCCTCTGGATTGGTGGTGAAGGATTGTAAGCCTATGTTATTGCTTGGGATGTGTCCCCAGCCGATGTTCTATCTGCGTTTATTCGATCTCGTCGTACGCGGCGGGTGGCTATTACGGTCTTCAAAATCTTGGTTGGCGAGGGTGTTTGCAGGACGCCCAATCTTTTGTTGCTTCTTCAGTGTATTTTTCAAGCTCCGACGGCCGGCGATCGATACGAGGAAGAAGACGACCAGTTTGAGTTTCATTATTTTTTTTTATTTTGTGCTGGCCGTGTTTCGTCGAGTTGTAACTCCTCTGTACCAGTTGTTTTTCTTGATCAATATAAAATATAAGATGCCTGCGGCTGTCTTTCCTCAAAAAAAAAAAAATGTTTGGACACAACTTGTACCAGTATATACCAAATATGAAACAACTATGAGCGTTATTTTTCTTATTTTGCTTATGTTCAATCTTTTTTAACAGGGCACCAATGCTGCCCCCTGGCCGCCCGGCTTTGTTTGGCTTCCCCGGTTTAGGAAGTTTGTCTCAGGCGAACTCGCAACACTTATGTTGTTCACTTCAGCTTCAGGTGGGTGCTGCTTTGTAGGTGAGAAACGCCCCCAAAAGTATGTCCCCTTGTCATCAGCAGCGGAGCCATTTTTCCTTATCTAAGCCAAGATTATACATACTAATTAATGAAAAAATAGGTTGTTGTGGGGGAAGGGGGGCTTGGACTTGTCCATAGGTACGTCATTGTAGGCCTCACATATGGAACCATGTTGTTGGCTTGTTTTTTACACGTAGGCGTCAGCTGTCTAACAAGCGCGGAAATCAAAAATAGGATGTATGATCGTCCTAATAGAAAATCCTTTTGAGTGATTATGGGCCTTCTCTTAGCCTTTTGATTCTATTCTTCTGGCACGGTCCTCATTTTTTTATAAAAGCGTGGTAAAATTCTCAGATCCTTTTTGAGTTCGGGAAGATTCATGAAAGTAAAAAAAAATACGAAAATATGTTTCTTGCTTTCTAGAGTTAAAAACCAACATCATCGGATTCCGTGACAAATGTCGTAAATCGTTAAAATACATGGTGAAACACTAATTTTGATCCAAATATATGAGATAATGACATAATAAACTAAAATGTTCATATCCATACTTAATCTATACTCGTCCTTGAGCATAAGGATGATAAACATTATGGATTTGGGAGTTTATTATCAATTAGATACGAATTTCAGTATGATCATTGCCACTCAAAGTATAATATTTTGTTGCAAACTAAATAACAGCAATAAATCATCATGTAAAGTAATAGATAACATAAACTTTAAAAATGTAAAACTGTAAGAAATCATGCATTACATTACTCTTTCAAAATACCATGGACAATGATGCAAAGTTGTGTGCAAACGAAAGATGTGCATGTGTGAAACATAAGCAAACTTATGCAAAAAGAAATTGTTTCTAAGCATTGGTCTACAAATATTTTTTAAGATTTTTTTGACTCAGAAATAAGTAGATAGTCCCTTCACAGAGGGAAGAATGGATTAATATGTGCTAGAGCTTATTTGATTGAAAACATAAATAAAAACATTTCAGGAAGTGTATGCTTACGTCAACGGTTTATTGTAGCAAAGGGCCTCGTTATCTTTAATGCTAACACTTGCTCACAGTTTTGAGCGCCGTTCCCATTGTTAACATTCCTCCCCACATTTAGTTTCATAAACCATGATTAACCGAATTCTCGGATGTGCCAACTTTCAATTTTCATGGAGGAGTGCATTTTAGGAAGCTTGTCTTAGGCGAACTCGCAACACTTCTGTTGTTCACTTCACCGTGTCTTTAGGTGGATGCTGCTTTGTATGTGAGAAATGCCCCCAAAAAGTATATCCCCTTGTCATCAGCAGCGGAGCCATTTTTTCCTATTTAAGCCAAGATAATACATACTAATTAATAAAAACAAATAGGTTGTTGTGGGGGCGGGGGGCTTGGACTTGTCCATAGGTACGTCATTGTAGGCCTCACATATGGAATCATGTTGTTAGCTTGCTTTTGACACATAGGCGTCATCTGTCTAACGAGCGGAAATCAGCCGGCTCCCCACCGTTAGACCACTTAAGTGATAAATAGGATGTATGATCATCCTAACAGAAAATCCTTTTGAGTGACTATGGGCCTTCTCTTAGCCTTTTGATTCTATTCTTCTGGCACGGTCCTCATTTTTTATAAAAGCGCGGTAAAATTCTTAGATCCTTTTTGAGTTGGGGAAGATTCATGAAAGTAAAAAAAAAAAAATACAAAAACAGGTTTCCTGCTTTCTAAAGTTAAAAACCAACATAATCGGATTCTGTGACAAATGTCGTAAATCGTTCAAATACATGGTGAAACACTAATTTTGATCCAAATATATGATATAATGACATAATAAACTAAAATGTTCATAGATATGTTTTCGACGTTTCAACATATCCATACTTAATCTATACTCGTCCTTGAGCATAAGGATGATAAACATTATAGATTTGGGAGTTTATTATCAATTAGATACGAATTTCAGTAGGATCATTGCCACTCAAAGTATAATATTTTGTTGCAAACTAAATAACAACAATAAATCATCATATAAAGTAATAGATAATATAAACTTTAAAAATGTAAAACAGTAAGAAATCATGCATTGCATTACTCTTTCAAAATACCATGGAAAATGATGCAAAGCTGTGTGCAAACGAAAGATGTGTTGTGAAACATAAGCAAACTTGTGCAAAAAGAAATTGTTTCTAAGCATTGGTCTACAATTTTTTTTTTAGATTTGTTTACTCGGAAATAAGTAGATAGTCCCTTCACAGAGGAAAGAATGGATTAACATGTGCTAGAGCTTTTTTGATTGAAAACATAAATAAAAACATTTTAGGAAGTGTATGCTTACATCAACGGTTTATTGTAGCAAAGGGCCTCGTTATCTTTCATGCTACCACTTGCTCACAGTTTTGAGAGCCGTTCCCATTGTTAACACTCCTCCCCACATTTAGTTTCCTAAACCATGGTTAACCAAATTCTCGGATGTGCCAACTTTCAATTTTCATGGAGGAGTGCATTTTTGACATTTGTTTATGTAACAGCCCCAGCTTTGTAATGAAAAATACGAAGAATTTTTCCACTTTTTGCATTCTTGTTTGCATCATGGCATCCATATGAAGTTGCTATTTCTAACTATCCATTTATGCAAGCAACTAAAATTGGGGAAGCAAAACTTCCCAAACATCCAAACCAATGCAATTACTCAACTTAGCAAACCAAATCATTCTAGGACTTCCAAATGGTTTAGGAAGTTTCAAGTTTACATTTTGTAACAAATTCTCAAATTCCAAATATTGCCAAATGAGAAATGAACTTGAGAATCCAAAATTGGTTTAATTCAATTCTATTTTGAAACCAAGTTAAACTTTCCAAAAATTCAAACTAAAATCATGGGGTGCTTCAATATTATTGTGAGAGCCTCCATGAATATTTTCATTATTTTTGGAAATGCTTAAATACTCCAAATAAATATATTTTGGAAATTATCAAAAATGACTATAATTAGAGCCTTTGAACAAAGGTGGTCCAAAACATTTTATTTTGGGGCACAAATTTTTGAGGAGCTTCTAAAGGTCAAGGGGAGGCCACTTGAATTTTTGCAGATTTGTTAAAAATGTTTAAGGGCCTCTTTTAAATTGCCAAAGTTGCTGTTGGAACCTTTTGTAATTACAGAAAGTGGTGCCAGGGGGTTCTTCGTGGTTTTCATCTTCTTCTCCACAGTGCAGGGCGCACTGGCGCCATGCCGCCACCTCCCCCGCGCCCATGCCGCCGCCACCACCCGTGGACGTCGTACCCCCGTGGCCAAGACGCCCACGACGCGCACCGCCACCTGCTCCTCTATCCATTCCCCCCTCTGCTCTCCCTCGTCTCGCCCTTTCTCCCCACCCGAGCTGCCCCTTCTGCCGCCGTTCCCCTCCGCTCGCCGCCGTCGTCTGGAGCTTCCCCGCTTGGATCGAAGACCACGGCGAGGTCCGCCACGTCCTCCTCTCCCTCCTCACCGACGAAATCGAGCCGGGGTAGCCGCGGTTCGACGGAATCGTCCTCGACTTCCCCCGCCTCGGCCGCGCTCCGTCGGTCGATTCCCGTCGACGCAGACCACCCCTCGCCGCGCCGACCAATCCCGCGTGCTCAGGGTGAGTTCCCCTTCCGCGTGCGCGTTTTCCCTGCTTCCCCCTCTATACCGCCACGTCGATGTCCGTCGCCGTCGCCGCGCGCCGGCCTGGCACCGGACCGGATATTTTCAGACACCGGAATATCCGGTCCGTGGCAAATTCTGCTAAGGACCAGAACTCGGCGGTACTGGCAGTCACCGGATATTTGCTACCGGATATTTCCAGGAAGCGGAATATCCGGTATGAGGCGAAATTCTGCTAAGGACCAGAACTCGAAGCTACTGGAAGTCACCGGATATTTGGCACCGGAGATTTCAACAGGGCACCGGAATATCCGAGAGACGGAATATCCGGGTCACTAAGTTTTCTTTTAAAGTAAAATGAAATAAATGATAGCTATGTAAATATTGTTTCAATATAGCAAGTGTTATATCAAATTGTTCAGAAAAACAATACTTACCTATTGGTGTCATTACCATGCACTCTTGGGTAAAATAATTTCCCTTTAATTAGGAAACCCTAAAATGGCATAATTATTACCTAATTCGGGAAAAATCATAACTTGTAATTATTTAACCAAAATTTGTGAATAAAATATCAAAGTGATCAGCATGACAAATATTATCAAACCATGCTATTATCACATCATGATCACAAATTTTACTTTGATGTTTTTCTTTAATTGATTAAAAGAATTAAATTCAAATGATTATTTAATTCACTATTTATTCATCGATAATTGGAAATTCACAAATAAGGTACCAAAATGATCGGAAGAACAAAACCTACTTAATCATGTCATGTTCATGCATATTTAAGCCACTTCTTTTGTAATGTAATAATTTATAAATAATGTGGTCACTAAGATAAAGATGGGGTTGTTTCCAAATAATTGCACTAATTATTGGATCTCCATTTAATTTATTAGATAAATTAAATGATGATATCTTTGCATAAACTTGTCATGACATCATGTGATTGTGCATTGCACTTGTTCTCGTGTTATTTATTTTGTTCTTCTATATTTGTTTGGGTATCGATAGATTCCGGAGTGGAGGTTAACCCTACCTACACCGACGAGCCGTACTACACGCCCCGGCAGCAAGGCAAGAGATAACCTAACCTTCTTGGCATCTAGCATCCTAGTGTTTTATGAACTTATTTTATCCAAATAATATTGCATTCGATGCTATGTCAATCTTGGTCAATACTAGAGTATCCTATGAATGCATGTTTGCCCCCGAACCAATCCATGTTTCCCCTCCTATGAAACCTAGGGTTGATGTGTTGGCCGGAGACAAAGATACATTTGTTGTATGTATATATGCTTAGTGATGCTTAGCCATGCTTAGTTAAATGCTATATTGTCCGGTGATTTAATTCCATGATATTGATGTTGATGGAATGTTTCGGACATGGTGGTTAATATTTGATGCTTAATTAAAATGCTAAGAAGGCTTGGATGAGTTGCCATCAGGGATGGTGTTTTGCCTCATTCTTGCCCCTAGGTGCGAGATATTTACCTCTTGAACCAAGACGCGCGTGCTTCCATTGGTGGGAGTATGGGCTCCTTACTAACTGAATAACTTGTGCGGGCGTATCCAAGGGTCCTCTAGTTTGCTATTTTCATTTGCGTGTGGGTGTGTGAGTGGAAAAAGGAATGATGAGGATGATGGTGTTAGGACGTGGCGGTGGGGCAGGGGCTGAAATAGGCTAGGTAAACTTGTCCTGTCACCACAGATGACTCTTGGATAGTCTCATGTGAGATAAAAGTTTAACCGCGCCCACTTGCCGGCTTTCCCCGGAAGAGAGCTAACCAGGCGAGCCGGACGGTACCAATGGGTAAATTAGTACACCCCTGCAGGGTTTAATCTTTTCGAAAAGCCGTGTCCGCGGTTATGGACGACTTGGGAATAGACGATAAGATCATAGAGAATCTGAACACTTTAATTAATTTGGCAGCTAGAGGTTGCATAATCAACATGTGGAAAAGGTTCATTTCCTCGAGGGTGATTCGAGGGGGTGCCTTGGTGGTGATGAGGGATGAGAAATGGTTGCAAATGGTTCGATGAGAACCAAAGATGAAAGTTACTCTCTTATCCCTTTTTCAAAAAATATTATGGGTAGTCGATGCCATGGGTATTTTATATCTTTTGAAAAGAAAATCTAGCTTTATGCCAAATAGCTACTATACAGCTTTAGAGCCTCTGTCATCATTGGGCCTATATCGCCCTACTAAACTTGCGAGTACGTCGTACTCAGTCTCTCTTTGCTGCCTTTATTAATTTGTTTCAGAGGAGGACGACACCGAGCACACAGGTGGGTTCTTCGTGGACGTCGACGAGTAGTTCGGGGTTCCCAGGTGGCAGCTTGGGACCGTGGAACAAGCTGGCTGGGGTTGTTTATGTGTTGGCCTCTTAGGCCCTATATTTGGATCTTGTTGTACTAGACAACACTACTTCGCTTCCGCATGATGTACTGATGGGTCGGTGACCCCTTTTGTGTGTAATATTTGTATCTTTCTCATATATGAGTTGCTATATGAATCTTTGTGTCGTAGAGTCTGTGATGTGCCAGTTGTTCCACAAGTCTTGATCTCTCTACTATACATGATAGCTATGTCTGAGCTTATGGCATGATCGAGGTGTTGCGTATCGATGATCCATTCCGAGCACGCCTGCCAAAGGTTTTGGCCTGGAATTGGTAAACCCAGTAACCTTCGATTGTGTAGCATGACCGGTTGCACAAAGCTTCATTGTATAGTTCTGGGGTCGGGGCGCTACAAGTTGGTATCAGAGCAGGACTGCCTGTAGTAAACCCTTTCTATTGGTCGATGTCGAGTCTAGTTGAAAATTATTTATAACCTAAAAATGAGTTGTGAAAACCTTCTTAGGATTCTTTTTACTCCTCATCCAACTTGCTCTAGCCTGATCTCTTATCTCTATTTATTTTAAGCTTGGTGTCGAAGATTAGGTTCTCGGGGTTGGGTTCTATCGTCCGGTGTTTGCCTCGAGTCAGTTATTTTTTCCCTTTTGCTATCGCCGCGATGACATGATGTCACCCGTGGTTGACTAAATCTATTTTGTGCTTGTGCTATCTTAAATCTCTAAATCAATAAGGACTCTAATGATCTATCCTAAATGTTCGGAGTTGTTTACTAACTGTGTGCTTGTTCCAAATCTTCAGAATGGCTCCTGCCCGTCGTGGTAACCCCGGTGATCCTGATGCACCGCCGCCACCCTCAATGGCGGAGGTCCTGATGGCCATCGAGGAGAACCGGCTGCGAAATGAGCGTCTGCTCAAGCAGTTGGTTCAACAAGGGGCTAGGAGGAACAACAATTACAACACTCTCACCGAGTTCTTGCGGTCCCAACCTCCCACATTCTCTGAAGCTAAAGAGCCGCTTGATGCGGATGATTGGCTGAGAGCCCTCGAGCGCAAGTTCACGGCTTTGCACGTTCCGGTGACGGAACAAGTCAAGTTCGCCACCTACCTCCTGAATGGAGCCGTCAGCTCTTGGTGGGAGAGCCATGTGTCGATGTTCGACGCTGGCCATGTCTTCACATGGGCGGAGTTCCGCACCACTTTCCGTGCGGCGTACATCCCCAAGACCATCATGGACCTCAAGAGGAGGGAGTTCCTGGACTTGACCCAGGGACACATGGACGTCCAATCCTATGGGCGTGAGTTCAACCACCTCTCCCGTTACGCCCCTCGGGACGTGACCAACGATGAGGACAAGCAGTACCTCTTCCGCAAGGGGCTCGCACCGCGGCTCTGATATGAGCTCCTACCCTTCAAGTTCCAGTCCTATCAGGAGATCTACAACCAGGCTCTTACTATGGAGCAGGGTAGGAAGGAGCTGGAGGCTTCCAAGAGGCCAGCTCCCACTGACAACCAGAGCTCCTCCTCTGAGGGCAAGAAGCGCCGGGTATTTGTGCCCTTCAGTGCGGTGCCTCGTGCTCCCTTCGCGCAAAGGCCTTCAGGGTTCAGGCCACCTCCGCCTTGCCCAGCTACCTCGACCTTGGGTGCGGCTGGAAGTTGTCAGCACAGTGGAAATCAGGGTACCACGGGCCGGCCTGCCAGGGCCCACGGCACTCTTCAGAAGATTTCGCTAAGGATCAGGCTCTCCAAGCCTGGCGAGCCTCGCGAGGGTTTTCCCCTCGCGAGGGACCTCTCCTCGAGAGGGCATCTCGGATGCCACTTTCGAGTCTGCCAAGGATCAAGCCAAAAGGCTCGGTGAGGCCTCCAGCCTCGCGAGGTTCGTTCCTCACGAAGCAAGCTCTGTCTCCACGACAGAGTGCACATGGGCTCTGCGCCCTCTGCAGAGTCACGGGCGCGCCTACGCGCGGTGACGACAGTGCCGCAGTTGCCACTCTCGTGTATAAAGCAGTCAACAATGCTGCACCAAGCAAAGGAGCTACAAGAATTGCCATTTCGGTGATAAGGAGACCGTCTGCCGCTGCGCTCCAAGGGCGACGTCACCATGGGGCGCATCCCGAGCCCCAGCAGCGCCAGCCCACCGTCCTGGCTGGACGGTGGCTTTTCCAGCTTTGGTGACGCCGCTCCCTGCCGTGGACCGCGTCCATGGACTCTCTCTTTATCGTGCACCAGTCCTCCTCCTTCGTCGCCATGTGGTAACCCTTCCCGCCAAGATATTTGGGGGAAGAGGTCCAAGACACCTATAAAAGGAGGGGGAGCACGTTCAGGCGCAGGGATCTGAGATCTAGAGGTTGGAGTACGGTTCTAGCGATAGCCATTGTTAGCCATCTCGAGCTCCCGAAGCTCTCCTTGTACTGTAACCTCTACAAGCAGTGCAATACAACCAAGGCAGGACGTAGGGGTTTTACCTCTCCAAGAGGGCCCTGAACCTGGGTAACATCGTGTGTTCATCTCTGCAATGCCATCCCACAGCGATCTCTACGAGCGCCGTCGCCAAGGCACGTTGAGGGTTGTTTGATTCCGTGTTCAGCCCCTTACTCGATTCCTTACCTAGTGAGAAGCACCCAGTTCCTGGGACAGTTCTCCGACATTTGGCGCGCCAGGTAGGGGGCTGAGGCGCATCTTCAACCTCGACACAGCCATGGCCGGCTCTCGCGCCGAACGTCTCATTCGCCGGACGGCCAGCGCCGCCACCGCTCCTACTGGCAACCCGCGCGGCCGCCCGCACGGAAGCGCTGCTCCGGAGCGCCACGTCGACCCCGAGCCCCGCGTCGAGCATCCAGAGGACAACAACGACGACCATGTCGAGGACGACCTCGGCGAAGAGGAAGCTTCCTCCCTGCACCCGTCGTGGGACCGTGCTGCCTCCTCGCTGGGCCGCCCTGCGCCCAGCCCAGCAACTGCGCTTCTCATGGCGCAGGAGCTGCTGCAGTACCGCGCCACGCCGGAGGCTCAAGAAGCCTGGCTCAACCGCCTCTCCGAGCTCGTTGGCGCCGCTCGCGTCGCCGCTCCTGCACCATCTCGTTCGCTGATTCCCTCTGCGCGCGTGGGGGACGTGGCGCACGGCGCACCTCCTGCACCCCCTCGTCATCCCGCGCCCGCTCCAGCCCCACCAGTTCCACCGCAACCTGCTCCAGCGAGGGCTCCTCCTCGCGACAATCACGCTGCATCGCACGCATCGTCGCCGCATGACTGCCAAATCGTGCAGCGAGCCCCGGAGGACGCACGCGTGAACATCGAGCGCCAGCAGGATCGCCACAACCGCGCCGTCCAGGACGTCGCCACCGCGGGGCGCCACCTCCGCGCCACCCTCGCCAATGGCGTGGTCACCTACGGCACGACGGCCGCGTTCACTCGCAGCCTCCGTCGCGTTGTCTGGCCGGTCAAGTTCAAGCCGGATCTTCCTCCGCGCTACGACGGTAAGAACAACCCCCTAGAGTTCCTACAGCTCTACACTTTGGCCATCCAGGCCGCGGGGGGCGACGATAAAGTCATGGAGAACTGGTTCCCCATGTCCCTCAAGGACTCTGCGTCCTCGTGGCTCACGAACCTCCCCGCTGAGTCCATCAACACCTGGGAGGATCTCTGCCGGTGCTTCGTCGCGAACTTCAAGGGCACGTACGAGCGCGGCCTCACGTACAACGACCTCCGCGGCGTACGCCAGAAGCCTGGCGAGACCCTCCGCAAGTACATCCAGCGCTTCAGCGAGGTGCGCAACAAGATCCCCAATGCCACCGACGCGCATGTCATTTCGGCCTTCCAGGCTGGAGTCACGGACGTGCGGATGCTTGAGAAGCTTGGCATCCACGACAACATCACCACCGTCGTCAAGCTCTTCGACTTGGCGAACAAGTGCGCCAAGGCTGAGGAGGGCCGCTTGTTCGTCAAGAACGAGCCAGGGGACCCTGTCGAGGGATCCAAGAAGAAGAATAAATCCACCGAGAAGCGCAAGACCACTCGGTCCTCGCGGCTCAACCTGACGCCAAGCAGCCTCGCGCTGCCGCTCCAGCCGCGGACCCCGAGAAGAAAGATGATCGCCCCTTCTGCATCTACCACAACAGACATTCCCATGCCACCGAGGACTGCTACGACCTCAAGAAGAAGCAGCCGTTCTCTCAGGAGAAGGCCGCGACGAAGCAGGTGCCTCTTGAGGCAAACGGCTTGGGGGCTAGCGTCACCATCGGCGCCAACTTGCCTCCTAAATAGGAAAGCGCGCTCGTCGCCTTCTTCTGGGCAAACTCTGACATGTTCGCATGGACACCATCAGATATGTCCGGAGTACCGAGGGAGGTGATCGAGCACCACCTAGCCGTGTGTCCAAACGCACGCCCCGTGAAGAAAAAGGCGCGGCGCCAGGCGCCAGAGAAGCAAGATTTCATCGTTCAAGAAGTAGAGAAGTTGAAGAAAGCTAGCATCATCAAAGAAGTTGTCCATCCCACTTGGCTCTCCAATGGTGTGGTCGTCCCCAAGCACACCGGAGGAAGCCGCCTCTGCATCGACTTCACCGACCTCAACAAAGCTTGCCCCAAGGACCCTTATCCCCTCCCGAGGATCGACCAGATCGTGGACTCCACCGCTGGCTGCGAACTCCTCTGTTTTCTGGATACCTTCTCAGGCTATCACCAGATCAAGATGGCGAAGGAGGACGAGGAGAAGACAGCATTTCTCACCCCTTGTGGTGTGTTTTGCTACGTCTGCATGCCTTTCGGCCTGAAAAATGCCGGTGCCACTTTCCAGCGCCTCATGAGGATCGCCTTGGGGGCTCAAATGGGAAGGAATGCAGAGGCGTACATCGATGACATCGTGGTCAAGACCCGCGAGAAGGACATGCTCATCAAGGACCTCGAGGAGACCTTTGCCAACCTGCGCAAGGTAAACATCAAGCTGAACCCCGCCAAGTGCGTCTTCGGGGTCCCTTCAGGCAAACTACTCGGGTTCCTGGTGTCTCATCGTGGCATCGAAGCAAACCCCGACAAAATCAGGGCCATAGAAGAGATGCAGCCTCCTCGTCGCCTCAAGGACATGCAGCGCTTAGCGGGATGTATGGCCAGCCTTGGCCGTTTCATCTCCAAGTTCGGCGAGAGGGCGCTGCCGTTTTTTAAGATCATGAAGAGGTCCGGTCCTTTCAAGTGGACCCCTGAAGCGGCAAAGGCCTTCGAGGACCTGAAGAAGTATCTGGCGAGCCCACCCATCATGGTTGCCCCACGCCCTCGCGAGCCTTTGAAGCTGTATCTTGCAGCCACTCCTCAGACGGCAAGCACGGTCTTGGTGGATGAAAGGGAAGAGCCAGTCCTCGCCAAGCAGAGCTCCGCCTCGCCAAGCCCAGAACTCCTCGACAAGGAAGCAGCCTCGTCAAGCCTCCAGCCTCATGCCGAGCCTCTACAAGTGGGACCTCAAGAGAACCTCGACAAGGACTCCACCGAGCCTCGAGAGCAGCCAACCGCTGCCACGTCAACAACCACCCTCGTCGAGCATCCCGTGTACTTCGTCAGCACAGTGCTGCGGGACGCTCGCGAGCGCTACCCCATGCAGCAGAAGCTCCTTTTCTCGCTCCTTAGCGCCTCCAGGAAGCTGCGCCACTACTTCCAGGGTCACCCCATCAAGGTGGTCACCTCGTACCCCCTGGAGCAAGTCCTACGCAACCCAAATGCAACAGATCGCGTCGCAAGCTGGGGCATCGAGCTACAACCCTTCGAGCTGGAGTTTGACACCACAAGGGTCATTAAGGGCAGGGTGCTGGCTGATTTCATGGTTGAATGGATGGACACGCGTGAAGAAGAGCCTCAAGAGGAGGAAGCTACAGCCTCAGGAGGGACGGAGCCCAGCTACTGGACCATGCACTTCGACGACGCCTTCGCAGCTTGGAGTGCAGGGGCTGGTGCTGTCCTGACCTCACCAACAGGCGACAAGCTCTACTACACCGTCCAGTTGTGCTTCAAAGACAGCGACAAGGTCTCTAACAACATTGCTGAATACGAAGGCCTCCTCGCTGGGCTCAGAGCTTCCATTGCCCTCGGCATCAAGCGCATCCTCATCAAGGGCGACTCTCAGCTCCTCGTCAACTTCTCCAACAAAAGCTACACGCCTAAGGACACCTACATGGTAGCCTACCTAGAAGAGGTACGCAAACTCGAGAAGCACTTCAGGGGCATGGAGCTCAAGCATATCCCGCGAGGGGAAAACCAAGAAGCAGATGAACTCGCCAGGCGAGCGGCAAGAAGGGAAGCCCAGAAGCCTGGAGTGTTCGAGGAGAGACTCGCCAGGTCCTCGGTCAAGCAACCAGCGGTCAACATGAGCATCAATGAGGAGCTCCCACCAGCCCCATCAAGTGGAGCACCAAACTGCGGGCTGCCCTTAGGCGATTGCCTCCTGATGACCCTGGTACGCCAAGCCACTGGTTGGATCGACGAGATCAAGAGCTACTTGCAAGATCGAGTCCTTCCCGAGGAAGATGCAGAGGCCGAGAGGGTTGCTCGCCAAGCCAAGTCCTACTGCCTCCACGACGGAGACCTGTACCGTAAGCGCCCCAATGGGGTTGCGTTGTGGTGCGTCCCTGCCGAGGAAGGCCGCCAGCTCATCAACGACATCCACAGCGGAGAGTGCGGCCACCATTCATCCTCACGCACCCTCGCAGGCAAGGTCTTCCGGAGTGGCTTCTACTAGCCTTCAGTGCTTCAAGATGCAGCCGCAATCGTCCAGTCCTGCGAAGCCTGCCAATTCCACGCCAAGCAAATTCACCAGCCCGCGCAAGGACTCCAAACTATCCCGCTCTCCTGGCCGTTCGCGGTCTGGGGGCTGGACCTTCTGGGACCTTTCCCGCGAGCGCTCGGGGGCTACCGCTACCTCTACGTCGCCATCGACAAGTTCACCAAGTGGCCTGAGGTGGAACCCGTGCGCACCATCCCGGCGAAATCGGCGGTAAAGTTCATCAGGAGCTTGGTCTGCCGCTTTGGCGTGCCCAACCGCATCATCACCGACAACGGCTCGCAATTCATCAGCGGCGCCTTCAAGTTCTACTGCGGCAGCCTCGGCGCCCAAATCTGCTACGCCTCGGTGGCTCACCCACGAAGCAACGGGCAGGCTGAGCGAGCCAACGCCGAGGTGCTCAAGGGCCTCAAGACGAGAAGCTTCAACCGCCTCAAGGCCAGAGGCAAGCACTGGATCGATGAGCTCCCCTCGGTGCTCTGGTCCATCCGCACCACGCCAACGAAGCCCACTGGCGAGACACCGTTCTCCCTCGTCTATGGCGCTGAAGCTGTTCTCCCCAGCGAGATCACCCACGGCTCTCCACGAGTCTTGGCCTTCAAGGAGGCTGAGCTGGACGAACTCCGCAACGACGACCTGCTGCTGCTCGAGGGGCTCCGCCGCAATGCGGCCCTGAGAGCGGCAAGGTACCAGCAAGACCTCCGTCGCTACCATAGCCGCCACATCCACCCGCGCACTCTCGAAGTAGGAGACCTTGTCCTGAGGAGAATCCTCTCCAGGGCAGGCCTCCACAAGCTCTCACCAATGTGGGAAGGACCCTACAGGGTCGTGCACATCGCCAGGCCTGGCTCCGCGCGGCTCGAGTCGGAGGACGGCATTCCTGTCGCCAACCCCGGGAACATCCAGCACCTGCGCAAGTTCTACCCCTGATCGTCCTCGACGAGCAATTTTTGCATCAAGGGAGAGCTTCGCGCCATCATCCTCCACGAGGAAAATATTCGAGCTCCCCTCTCTACTATACGTTGCCACGGGCCGTTCGAGAAGACTCTCAAGCCACCACGCCTCGGCAAGGTGACTTCTTCAAGCACCATGCCTTGGCGAGGTGGATCCCCATGCCCAGACATGGCGGACCACAGGCTCTACGAAGCCACCCCCGCATAGGGGCCCCCTCTGAGCTCTCTCTACATGCGTCGCCTCGGGCCGCGAGAGTCTCAGCCACTCCATGTGGAACCCCATGCCAAGACATGGCGGATTTTGTACTTATGGCCACGCCAGTGTAATGAACCCTTGTTTCAGGTCACTTTGAACCTTTGCGCTTCGCGCCAGCATATGTTATTGCTTCAGTAAGCAGTTATATTATTGCATTTCATCCTTGCTCGTACGATCCCTCCTGTGCATCTCGCGAGCGGGGGCTGAGCATGGTACCTGTGCCTCGGGAGCATCCCAGCAGCGCCTCAAACCCAAGGGATCCGAGCTCTGAACTCACGGGTCAGCTCTCATGTACGTCAACTCGCAAGGAGCTCTGAACTCATGGGCCAGCTCCCGTGCACGTCAACTCACCAAGGACCTTGGTGCCTGTTCTCCTCGCAAGACACACATGAAGGAACCTACGAGCACGCGTGAGTTACCTAGCTATGTATTGCTTGCGGGTATGCCTATCTGTCCAAGCGCAGTAAAGCAGGTTCAAAACAAGCCTCAGGCAACCTCGGGAGAAAAAACGCCTCATCAGGGAACCAACACCCTCTCCAAGGAGAAAACGCCTCATCAGGGAACCAAGGCAAAAACGCCTCGCGAAGCTAAGTCCAAACACTTGGTTAAATTTCCTTTCGCTGGTTTTTGTCCCTCGAGCCTCTTTTCTCTCTCCTATGCCTCATGGGCTGCTTGCGCGTTAAAGGGGAGCCCCGAGAATCGCGCCTCGGGAGCTCTTACTTCTCGAGGCCTCGCGCACCCCCCGGCCTTGTGGAGCCCTGACTCTCACATACCGAAGCGGCGGTGGTGTAGCGCTAAGAGAGGGTCCTAAGACGTAGAGCGAATGACATGAAGGGAAAGATAAAAGCCTCCCGAGGGACATTCACAAGCGCATTCAAGTAAAACTTAAACAAGTCTTTACAAGGTCTTACAAGCAAAATACTAAGATAATATGTGCCCCATGCACATCCAGCCGCAGGAAGGAGCTCAGGCCTCCGGGCCTCCTGAGGTGCCCCCGTCGTCTGCAGCAGCACTTTCCTCCTCCTCCGCGGCGTCCTCCTCGCCATCGTCCTCGTCCTCCTCTACCTCGACCTGGTCAAACTTCTTGGCATACGCCTCTGCGGCCTTCCGCATCCTGTCGCTCACCGCGATGCGCAGCTGAGGTCGACGGGCGCCGTCACGGCCTCGAGGTCGAGGGAAGGCTGAAGCCTCGCGAGGTTGGCAAAGATGCGGCAAGTGGCGAGGACGAGGAGATCGCGGCTCTCCTCCACGACACGTTCGTCGAGGCTCTTCGCGGTCTCTTCAAGCTTCGTGAGGAATCGCTCGAAGAAGAACGCGTACCCGGCCTCGTCGTCGTTCCCCTCTGCAGTGGAGGGGACCTCGGTTCCCAGGCGGACCCCAACAGCACGCGTGCGGGACACCAGGTCTTGGAGCATGCGCTGGCGCTGGCGCGACATGGTTCGCGTGATCTGTGCGTTGCACTGTGCCTCCTCTGCGCTCTGCGGCGTCCGCAACCGGCCCCACTTGCTGGTGGAGCTTGCTCAGGTCCTTCTCCAGGGCGGCGGCCTTCTCTTCCGCACGAGCCTGAGCGTCCCTGGCGCTCTGAAGGCGGGAGGCCATCTGCTTCTCCCCCTTCTCGAGCCCCTTGATGCGGTTCTGGAGCTCATTGCGCGTCGTTGTGAAGCGCTCCTCCTGCTTCTTGGCCTTCTCGTCAAAACTCTTGGCGAGATCTTGGTGGATGAGCTTGACCCTGTCATCGGCCTCCTGCTGCATTTTCTTCTGCTTCGCCGCGAGGCTGGCGTGGGCCTTCTCGAGGCGCTCCGTGTAGGTGGCCTCGTCCTGGGCCACCTGACTCTCGCGAGCCCGCAGCGCCTCCTCGGAGGTGGCCTGATCCCTCTCGAGCTGCTGGACCTGCTCCTCGCGTTGGCGCAGTTCCTCCTCGCGGGGGGAGAGCTCTCCCTCGCGTCACGCCAGCTCCGCTTCGCGCTGTGTCAGCTGCTCCCCGCGAGCTTCCAGCCTCTTGCGGAGCTCCTTCAAGCTGTCCTCGACGACTTTGGAGTCCATGATGAATTTTTGCTCTGCGGCCCAGATCTCCTGTTACTTGGAGGCGGTTTCCGCCTCGAGCGCCTCCCGCGCGGTGTCCAGTTGCTCCATGGTCTCCGCCGCCTCCCGCTTCACGTTGTCACGGGTCTCCTTGGCGAAGCGCATCGCCTCTTCGCGCACCGCCCGGGCCGCCACATCCTGCCGACGGCAGCTCTCCGCCCTCTCGCGGAGGAGGGCCCAGGCTTCATCAAGCTTCGCCCGCTCCTCCGCCCTAGCGAGTTCTTCTTCGGCGTACTGCGTCTCCAGCTTGTCGAGGGTCTGCCGCGCTTGACTGAAGACGGAGCTGCGGCGAGCCATGTGATGGCGCGGCTCCCGCGGCGCCAAGGTCCCCGCATCGCCGCGGGGTGCAGAGGCCTTGACGCTTGGCGATGTACCCGAGGCACCTTGCCTCGGGCTCACGGCCGCTCCTGGTGCGACCTGGGGCTCGTGTGGCAGCCTCCTTCGCCGCCCGCGTTAGGAGCCCTCTGGGGGCTGGGCGTCCTCTCGTCCCCGGCTCCGGCGTCCGTGGGCTCCGGAGGCGTTTCCTCCTCCTGCCCTCCGGGGGCAGATTCAGCCCCTCCTGTGGTAGCTGCGCCTGCCGCGGCCTCGGGCTCGTCAGCCCCTCTTGTGGAGGCCTCTCCCTCCGGAGGCGGATCCAAAGTGGCCTCTTGGGCCTCCGCCTCGTCTGGCCTCTCCGAGGCTCGTGCGGCCTCGGTCGCTGCCTCGTCCTCCGCTGCCTCCTGCTGTATGGGAGGAGTGGCGGCCCGTGCTACCGACGACGCCACCTCTTCAACCTCCCCCTCCGCGCGGTGTTCATCCGTGGGAGGAGTAACCACGCGCTGCGGCTCGTCAACCGTAGGCGTCGCCATGATGGAGCCGACAGTCTCTCCAAGCTTGCGGAGCCATCGCCTCTTCGGCGCCGCAAGGTTGCTAAAAAGAAAGACAAATAGAAGATCCTTCAGGAGGGTATTCGAAAGCAAAATACTAAAGGAAAGAGGAAGGACCAGGGCTTACTCGTCAGCCATCCTCCACACCCTCTTCTTCGCCTTCGGCGGCTGGGGGCTGTTTGCTCTGGCTCCTTCTCGGGGCGCTCCTGCCTCCTCGTGAGGAGCGCCCCTCGCGGCCACGGCGTCCCTGTCGTGGGAGGACTTGGAGCGGGGCTCGCGGCGCCCTCCCTTGCCGCTGCTCTCCTCCTCCTCCTCCGCGGCGCGTCGGGACGGAGCTCCGCGAGAGGGATCCTCGTCGCTGCTGGAGGAAATCACCTGGAGGTCCCCTTCAGGCAGTACGCTCCTTGAGGAGATAGCGAGGCCTCCCGAGGGGTCAGCGCTTCCCGAGGCCTCGCCCTCGCCAGAGTCCTCCGCCTCGTCCGGTTCCGACGACTCGTCCATCTGCTCCAGCTCCGCCACCCACGGGTTGCTGCGGGGCCCGCGGTGTCCCTCGGGCACGATGCCCCACTCATCGAATATGGGCAGGCTCCTGCGGTGCTCGAGCACCTTCTCCTCCCCAAAGGTGAAGAGCGGTCGGGCCTCGTCGACGGCCGGGGCTGGGATGGCCGTCGTAGTGAAGAGGGTCCCCATGACCTTGTCCAACACCTCTGGAGTGAAGCTGTCCGTGCACAGCCGCATCCCATCCTCCGGGCCTGTGTACGTCCACATCGGCTCTGAATGCCACTGGAGGGGGGCGATGCGGCGCCTCGTGAAGTCCTTCGCCACCATCTGGCCGGTGAGCCCGACGTCGCGGAGCCCCCACAGGCACTCGTACACCGCGTCAAGCTTCGGGCCCTCGAAGCCCTCACTCGCCCAGCGCGCCCACTTCTTCGGGGGCGCCACGGGTATATCCAGGAGATGGTTCGTCACCTTGGTGTCGACGAAGAACCACCGCTGGCGGAAGTCCTCCACCTTCTTCGTCACCTTGGTGATGGCATTCTCGCCGCTCCACGCGATGGGGATGTAGCTCTTGCTCCTGGCGTCGGCGATGCGGAAGGAGACGCACCCGGTCCGCTCGTTCTGCACGGAGGACCGGAGTGCATAGAAGCTGCGGAAGAGCTCCATAGGAGGACGGATACCGACGTAGGCCTCGCAGAGGTAGGCGAAGATGGAGAGGATGGGGATGGAATTGGGATGAAGATGGAGGAGTTGGATCTGGTATGTCTCCAAAACCCCCATGAGGAAGTCGGAGAAAGGAGGAACGAGACCGGCGGAGAGAGTGTGAAGGAAGATGGGGTAGTACCCCTCGCAGAGCTTGCTGCTGCCGGCCGGCTTCATGCTTGTGGCGCCGTGCTCGCAGGTCTTTGCGGCCGCCAGGTGGCGCACCTTGTTGACCCCCGCCGAGTTGATGCGGGACCTCAGCAGCGCCTCCTTGGGTTCAGCACTCCGTGACGCCACCGCGGACTTGCCAGCCTGCATCGGAGCCTTGTCCTTCTTGGGAGCGGCCGCTCTCTTGGGCGCCATGGTCGCAGGAGAGAAGAGAATCTTGGAGGTGGTGCGCTCTGGGAAGAAGGAGACGTTTGGGGGAAGTGTGCGGCGGAGTAAAGGGCGAAGTGATGGGCGCCATCATCGCGCGCAGGCTTTATTGACCAGTTACCAAGGGCGTGGCGGGCCCCACCGGGTCGCCCGTTGAGCCGAGGAGATCGTGGATTCGGGCGTAACCGCTGCGCCCCACGTGTCACGGCCCAGGCTGGCATCGTTGGGCCCCCGACGCTTCGCCTGCATCCGCGGACTTCGGCGTGCCCATCGTGGGCCCGGGGGCTACTGTCGGCACAGTGGAAACCAGGGTACCACGGGCCGGCCTGCCAGGGCCCACGACACTCTTCAGAAGATTTCGCTAAGGACCAGGCTCTCCAAGCCTGGCGAGCCTCGTGAGGGTTTTCCCCCCTCGCGAGGGACCTCTCCTCGAGAGGGCATCTCGGATGCCACTTTCGAGTCTGCCAAGGATCAAGCCAAGGCGAGGCCTCCAGCCTCGCGAGGTTCCTTCCTCATGAAGCAAGCTCCGTCTCTGCGATAGAGCGCACATGGGCTCTGCGCCCTCCGCAGAGTCACGGGCGCGCCTACGCACGGTGACGACAGCGCCGCAGTTGCCACTCTCGTGTATAAAGCAGTCAACAATGCTGCACCAAGCAAAGGAGCTACAAGAATTGCCATTTCGGTGATAAGGAGACCGTCTGCCGCTGCGCTCCAAGGGCGACGTCACCATGGGGCGCATCACGAGCCCCAGCAGCGCCAGCCCACCGTCCTGACTGGACGGTGGCTTTTCCAGCTTTGGTGACGCCGCTCCCTGCCGTGGACCGCGTCCATGGACTCTCTCTTTATCGTGCACCAGTCCTCCTCCTTCGTCGCCATGTGGTAACCCTTCCCGCCAAGATATTTGGGGGAAGAGGTCCAAGACACCTATAAAAGGAGGGAGAGCATGTTCAGGCGCAGGGATCTGAGATCTAGAGGTTGGAGTACGGTTCTAGCGATAGCCATTGTTAGCCACCTCGAGCTCCCGAAGCTCTCCTTGTACTGTAACCTCCACAAGTAGTGCAATACAACCAAGGCAGGACGTAGGGGTTTTACCTCTCCAAGAGGGCCCTGAACCTGGGTAACATCGTGTGTTCATCTCTGAAGTGCCGTCCCACAGCGATCTCAACGAGCGCCGTCGCCGAGGCACGTTGAGGATTGTTTGATTTCGTGTTCAGCCCCTTACTCGATTCCTTACCTAGTGAGAAGCACCCAGTTCCTGGGACAGTTCTCCAACAGAAGTGGTTTCCGCCCTCAGCTGCCTCCACCACCACCGAGGCCCACTTGCTTCAGCTGTGGCCAGCCGGGGCACTACTCCAGGGAGTGTCCCCAGAAGGCACCAGCTACCGCAGCACCTGCACTGGCTCCCTCTACACCAGCCGCCAAGGCCATGACCGTCAGCCGTGGCCGCCTGAACCACGTCTCGGCTGAAGGAGTTGAGGAGGACCCCGGAGTTCTCATGGGTATGCTTCGAATAAATGATTACCCAGCTTCAGTCTTGTTTGATTCTGGAGCATCGCATATCATTTGCACACAACCATCAAATACCGTTTGTGAACATGGACTCCCCCCTAGTGGTCAAGACGCTAGGCTCTAGTTGGCACACTAACTGGATCACTCAGGAGGTTCAGATTTCTATTGGGTCAGTTCCCTTTTCGTTCACACTGATAGCCCTGAAGTCTGATGGGATAGATGTCATTCTGGGCATGGACTGGTTAGTTAAATACCAGGCCAACCTAGACTGTGCTGCCAAGACTGTCACAGTGATCCACCCAACTTACGGGATAGTGCGATACTGGTCCCCAACTTCTGCAACTCCATCCGCAGCCACTCCTCTCTCTCCGGAGATCAGTCTATGGTTCCTGGAAGGAACCACACCGCCTGAAATGCATGAGGTTGCCGTGGTGTGTGATTTCCCCGATGTCTTTCCGGAGGAATTGCCTGGCATGCCACCTGATCGAAGCGTGGAATTTGTCATTGAGTTGGTTCCGGGAACTGCCCCAATTTCCAAAAGACCCTACCGCATGCCAGCGGAAGAGCTAAGTGAATTGAAGAAGCAACTTGATGAGCTGCTGGAAAAAGAATTCATCTGTCCGAGTAGTTCGCCTTGGGGCTGCCTGGTCATTTTTGTCAAAAAGAGGGATACAAATGTTCCTCGGCTGGTTGTTGATTACCGCCCTTTGAATGCGGTGACCATCAAGAACAAATATCCTATTCCCCGAATAACTGACCTATTCGATCAGCTAGCTGGTGCAACGGTATTCTCCAAGATGGATCTGAGGTCAGGCTATCATCAGATCAAAATCAGAAAGGAGGATATTCCGAAGACGGCTTTCACTACCCGTTATGGGTTATATGAGTACACCGTCATGTCCTTCGGCCTCACAAATGCTCCGGCTACATTCATGAGGCTGATGAACTCCATCTTCCACGAGTATCTCGACAAGTTCTTCATAATATACATTGATGACATCCTTGTCTATTCCAAAACCGAAGAAGAGCATGCTGAGCATCTTCGACTAGTCTTGACCAAGCTTCGAGATCACCACCTCTATGCCAAGTTCTCCAAGTGTGAGTTTTGGCTAAAGGAGCTCATTTTCCTAGGTCATGTGGTGTCAGCTACTGGAGTAGCGGTGATACCTGACAAAATTCAGGCAATCCTGGATTGGCCTATTGCCAAGTCCGTCAAATACATCCGTAGCTTCCTTGGGTTGGCGGGTTATTACCGCCGATTCATCGAGGGCTTTTCCAAGATAGCCAAAGCTTTGACTGACCTTCTCAAGAAGAACAGACAGTTCATATGGACCGATAAAGCTGAAGGGAGTTTCCAAACTCTCAAGGTCAAGCTCACTACCACACCAGTGCTTGTCCTACCCGACACCGACAAAGACTTTGTCGTCTATTGTGATGCATCACTCCAAGGCTTGGGTTGTGTTTTGATGCAAGAAGGCCATGTTGTCGCCTATGCTTCACATCAACTCAAACCACATGAGCAAAACTATCCCACTCATGATCTAGAGCTTGCTGCAGTGGTTCATGCTCTGAAGCAATGGAGGCTCTACCTGTTGGGCAACCGTTGCGAAATCTTCTCAGATCATCAAAGTTGGAAATATCTCTTCACCCAGCCGGATCTGAATCTGAGACAGAGAAGATGGTTGGAATTGATCAAAGATTATGATGTGACCCTCAACGATCAGCCCGGCAAGGCAAATGTCGTGGCAGATGCTCTGAGCCGCAAGGCCTACTGCAACACCATGATGGTTGAAAAGGCCCAACCTGCCCTCCATGAGGAGTTTGCCCGTTTGAATCTGGAAATTGTTCCTTCCGGTTTCCTGGCAAACTTAGAAATCAAATCCACTCTTGAGGATGAAATCAAGGCCGCACAGCAAAATGATGCTGAAATCCTCGAGATCAAAGAGAAAATGGCAAATGGGAAGGCCAACTGTTTTTCTGTGGATGACAATGGTGTTGTCTACTTCGGTGACCGTCTAGTGGTGCCCAAGAGTGGAAACACAAAAGAGTTGATACTCTCAGAAGCTCATGAGTCACCCATCTCTATTCATCCGGGTAGCACCAAAATGTACCAAGATCTTCGCCGTCAATTCTGGTGGTCTTGCATGAAGCGCGAGATCGCCGAGTATGTTGCTGAATGCGACGTCTGTCGGCATGTGAAAGCTGAACATCAAAGGCCAGCGGGTACTCTTCGCCCCATAGCCATTCTCGAGTGGAAATGGGATGAAGTTGGCATGGATTTCATCACCAGCTTTCCCAAGGCCCAAAAGGGAAATAATGCCATTTGGGTAATCATCGACAGTTTGTCCAAGGTCGCTCACTTCCTTCCGGTCCGTGACGATATTCGAGCAAGCCAACTTGCTGATTTGTATATGGCCCGGATTGTTCCTTTGCACGGGGTTCCTTTGCGGATCATCTCAGACCGTGGTAGTCTGTTTGTGTCCAAATTCTGGCAAAGCTTCCAAAAGGCTCTTGGAACCCGCCTCAACTTCAGCACAGCCTATCATCCTCAAACTGGCGGTCAAACTGAAAGGGTGAACCAAGTTCTTGAGGACATGCTTCGGGCATGTGTCATCTCCTTCGGCAAGGGTTGGGAAAAATACCTCCCTCTCGCTGAGTTCTCCTACAACAACAGCTACCAAGCCAGTTTGCAAATGGCGCCCTTTGAGGTTCTATATGGGAGAAAATGCCGAACTCCTCTAAATTGGTCTGAAACCGGAGAGAGGCCACTCTTCGGTTCGGATGTGATCAATGAGGCCGAGGAGAAAGTCCGTATCATTCGGGATAATCTCAAGGCTGCTCAGTCAAGGCAAAAGAGCTATTATGACAAGCATCATCAAGAGGTTCACTATGAAATTGGTGACAAAGCCTATCTTTGAGTCTCTCCCCTCCGAGGCGTTCGTCGCTTCGGGATCAAGGGCAAATTGGCACCTCGCTATGTTGGTCCTTTCACCGTCCTAGCCAAGCGAGGAGATCTCTCCTATCAACTCGAGCTACCCGCCAACTTCCCGGATGTGCATGATGTGTTTCATGTCTCCCAACTCCGGCATTACTTTAAGGATCCAATCCGTGGTGTTGATCATGAGGTGCTGGATATCCAAGAGGACTTGACTTACCGTGAGCATCCTATCCGCATCTTGGATGAAGCGGAAAGGAAAACCCGCAACAAAACCATCAAGTTCCTAAAAATTCAATGGTCTAACCATTCCGAAGAAAAAGCCACTTGGGAGCGAGAAACTAGTCTTCGACAGGAATATCCCACCTTCTTCACTCAAGCCTAGAATCTCGGGACGAGATTCCCGTAAGGGGGTAGAATTGTAACAGCCCCAGCTTTGTAATGAAAAATACGAAGAATTTTTCCACTTTTTGCATTCTTGTTTGCATCATGGCATCCATATGAAGTTGCTATTTCTAACTATCCATTTATGCAAGCAACTAAAATTGGGGCAGCAAAACTTCCCAAACATCCAAACCAATGCAACTACTCAACTTAGCAAACCAAATCATTCTGGGACTTCCAAATGGTTTAGGAAGTTTCAAGTTTACATTTTGTAACAAATTCTCAAATTCCAAATATTGCCAAATGAGAAATGAACTTGAGAATCCAAAATTGGTTTAATTCAATTCTATTTTTGAAACCAAGTTAAACTTTCCAAAAATTCAAACTAAAATCATGGGGTGCTTCAATATTATTGTGAGAGCCTCCATGAATATTTTCAATATTTTTGGAAATGCTTAAATACTCCAAATAAATATATTTTGGAAATTATCAAAAATGGCTATAATTAGAGCCTTTGTACAAAGGTGGTCCAAAACATTTTATTTTGGGGCACAAATTTTTGAGGAGCTTCTAAAGGTCAAGGGGAGGCCACTTGAATTTTTGCAGATTTGTTAAAAATGTTTAAGGGCCTCTTTTAAATTGCCAAAGTTGCTGTTGGACCTTTTTGTAATTACAGAAAGTGGTGCCAGGGGGTTCTTCGTGGTTTTCATCTTCTTCTCCACAGTGCAGGGCGCACTGGCGCCATGCCGCCACCTCCCCCGTGCCCATGCCGCCGCCCCCACCCGTGGACGTCGTGCCCCCGTGGCCAAGACGCCCACGACGCGCACCGCCACCTGCTCCTCTATCCATTCCCCCCCTCTGCTCTCCCTCGTCTCGCTCTTTCTCCCCACCCGAGCTGCCCCTTCTGCCGTCGTTCGCCTCCGCTCGCCGCCGTCGTCTGGAGCTTCCCCGCTCGGATCGAAGACCACGGCGAGGTCCGCCGCGTCCTCCTCTCCCTCCTCACCGACGAAATCGAGCCGGGGTAGCCGGGGTTCGACGGAATCGTCCTCGACTTCCCCCGCCTCGGTCGCACTCCGCCGGCCGATTCCCGTCGACAAAGACCACCCCTCGCCGCGCCGACCAATCCCGCGTGCTTAGGGTGAGTTCCCGTTCCGCGTGCGCATTTTCCCTGCTTCCCCCTCTGTACCGCCGCGTCGATGTCCGTCGCCGTCGCCGCGCGCCGGCCTGGCACCGGACTGGATATTTTCAGACACCGGAATATCCGGTCCGTGGCAAATTCTGCTAAGGACCAGAACTCGGCGGTACTGGCAGTCACCGGATATTTTCTACCGGATATTTCCAGGAACCAGAATATCCGGTATGAGGCGAAATTCTGCTAAGGACCAGAAATCGGAGCTACTGGAAGTCACCGGATATTTGGCACCGAAGATTTCAACAGGGCACCGGAATATCCGAGAGACGGAATATCCGGGTCACTAAGTTTTCTTTTAAAGTAAAATGAAATAAATGATAGCTATGTAAATATTGTTTCAATATAGCAAGTGTTATATCAAATTGTTCAGAAAAACAATACCTACCTATTGGTGTCATTACCATGCACTCTTGGGCAATAAAATTTCCCTTTAATTAGGAAACCCTAAAATGGCATAATTATTACCTAATTCAGGAAAAATCATAACTTGTAATTATTTAACCAAAATTTGTGAATAAAATATCAAACTGATCAGCATGACAAATATTATCAAACCATGCTATTATCACATCATGATCACAAATTTTACTTTGATGTTTTTCTTTAATTGATTAAAATAATTAAATTCAAATGATTATTTAATTCACTATTTATTCATCGATAATTGGAAATTCACAAATAAGGTACCAAAATGATCGGAAGAACAAAACCTACTTAATCATGTCGTGTTCATGCATATTTAAGCCACTTCTTTTGTAATGTAATAATTTATAAATAATGTGGTCACTAAGATAAAGATGGGGTTGTTTCCAAATAATTGCACTAATTATTGGAACTCCATTTAATTTATTAGATAAATTAAATGATGATATCTTTTCATAAACTTTTCATGACATCATGTGATTGTGCATTGAACTTGTTCTCATGTTATTTATTTTGTTCTTCTATATTTGTTTGGGTATCGATAGATTCCGGAGTGGAGGTTAACCCTACCTACACCGACGAGCCGTACTACACGCCCCGGCAGCAAGGCAAGAGATAACCTAACCTTCTTGGCATCTAGCATCCTAGTGTTTTATGAACTTATTTTATCCACATAATATTGCATTCGATGCTATGTCAATCTTGGTCAATACTAGAGTATCCTATGAATGCATGTTTGCCCCCGAACCAATCCATGTTTCCCCTCCTATGAAACCTAGGGTTGATGTGTTGGCCGGAGACAAAGATACATTTGTTGTATGTATATATGCTTAGTGATGCTTAGCCATGCTTAGTTAAATGCTATATTGTCCGGTGATTTAATTCCATGATATTTATGTTGATGGAATGTTTCGGACATGGTGGTTAATATTTGATGCTTAATTAAAATGCTAAGAAGGCTTGGATGAGTTGCCATCGGGGATGGTGTTTTGCCTCATTCTTGCCCCTAGGTGTGAGTTCTTTACCTCTTGAACCAAGATGAGCGTGCTTCCATTGGTGGGAGTATGGGCTCCTTACTAACTGAATAACTTGTGCGGGCGTATCCAAGGGTCCTCTAGTTTGCTATTTCCATTTGCGTGTGGGTATGTGAGTGGAAAAAGGAATGATGAGGATGATGGTGTTAGGACGTGGTGGTGGGGCAGGGGATGAAATAGGCTGGGTAAACTTGTCCTGTCGCCACAGATGACTCTTGGATAGTCTCATGCGAGGTAAAGGTTTAACCGCGCCCACTTGCCGGCTTTCCCCGGAAGAGAGCTAACCAGGCGAGCCGGATGGTACCAATGGGTAAATTAGTACACCCCTGCATGGTTTAATCTTTTCGAAAAGCCGTGTCCGCGGTTATGGACGACTTGGGAATAGACGATAAGATCATAGAGAATCTGAACACTTTAATTAATTTGGCAGCTAGAGGTTGCATAATCAACGTGTGGAAAAGGTTCATTTCCTCGAGGGTGATTCGAGGGGGTGCCTTGGTGGTGATGAGGGATGAGAAATGGTTGCAAACGGTTCGATGAGAACCAAAGATGAAAGTTACTCTCTTATCCCTTTTTCAAAAAATATTCTGGGTAGTCGATGCCATGGGTATTTTATATCTTTTGAAAAGAAAATCTAGCTTTATGCCAAATAGCTACTATACAGCTTTAGAGCCTCCGTCATCATTGGGCGTATATCGCCCTACTAAACTTGCGAGTACGTCGTACTCAGTCTCTCTTTGCTGCCTTTATTAATTTGTTTCAGAGGAGGACGACACCGAGCACACAGGTGGGTTCTTCGTGGACGTCGATGAGTAGTTCGGGATTCCTAGGTGGCATCTTGGGACCGTGGAACAAGCTGGCTGGGGTTGTTTATGTGTAGGCCTCTTAGGCCCTATATTTGGATCTTGTTGTACTAGACAACACTACTTCGCTTCCGCATGATGTACTGATGGGTCGGTGACCCCTTTTGTGTGTAATATTTGTATCTTTCTCATATATGAGTTGCTATATGAATCTTTGTGTCGTAGAGTCTGTGATGTGCCAGTTGTTCCACAAGTCTTGATCTCTCTACTATACATGATAGCTATGTCTGAGCTTATGGCATGATCGAGGTGTTGCGTGCCGATGATCCATTCCGAGCACGCCTGCCAAAGGTTTTGGCCTGGGATTGGTAAACCCAGTAACCTTCGATTGTGTAGAATGACCGGTTGCACAAAGCTTAATTGTATAGTTTTGGGGTCGGGGCGCTACAGTTTATTTGGGACTAGGCATCTCTTATTACCAACTCTCTTTTATTTCAAATAAGCACATTATTCATGCTCATTGGGTGAAAAGTAGGAACTCGTTTAGCATGGAAGATCATGATCTCCTTCACCACTTCCCCATGAGCTGTAAACAAAAATACAAAACAGTTGATGTTGAAAATTTAAAAGATAGGACGTGAAAATTTACTTGTAATAACGGTGGTATGGCATATAGTAGGTATGTAATGTGAACACATATATGAAAATAACCTGGGTCAAAAGTACTTTAGATGCACAAGCACTATATATTTCTTAGTACAGGAAAGGCTAGCAAAGAGAGTAAATTGACCACTACAACAAGAATGCAACAGTGTCCATTGTACAACATATTTCCTATAGTGCAAGATAAATTATAATCCTACATTAAGGAGGTAAAGGGAAGGTACTACTAGACACTTACATACTATCATCTACTCCAGAGTAAAAAAAAATAGACAAAGAGTAGAAGCAATCATACTTTCAACCTTGTAATTATTATTCCCTTCCTTTTATTTGGGTGCATCCTATTTTACTTTTACTTCTACTTCAGTATTTGTTCTTATTGACAAATGAAAATAAAGTATACATACTGAAGGTGGTCTTTATTTTGATATAGATATGCAACTAAACATTAAAAATAATTAAAGATACATACGCTAAAATTTTATGCAAACTTCTTATGGTGCTAAATTAAATAAAAACAAAAGGGTTGTAAACCTAGATATTATTCGTGCAGGGGGATGCATACCCAAGTTTGAGGTTTTCATCTATTCTTGGATGGGTCTCAGTTTGGTATTACTCATTCAATGTGAAAAAAACTTCACCACAAATAACTTGCGCACTCTTTTTCAACGGGGCGACATTAATGTAACAAATAATAATTCTAAGTGTTGCTATAAATCCATAATAATAATATAATAATAATAATAATAATAATAATAATAATAATAATAATAATAATAATAAAGTTTTGTAAAGTTTGTTTGCGTGGGAAACCACAAAAGGAAAATAAAAACTCAAAAAGTCAAATGAAAGAGAAAAAAATCCCACTTTAACAACAAAAGAAAAAATATGTTCAGAAAAACAACAGCTAGAAAACAAATTTTCGGGACACTTAAACATTTCAAACATTTTGGATGGTTTTTCTTTGAATGCACAGGTGATACAATATGCTAAATATGTGTTTTTTTAGTGATTTTTGGTGCTTCAAAAAATATGAAAAATCTCGCGATGAAAAGCAATGTGCTGAAAACAACAAGATCACTTTTAAAAACATGAACTAAAACAAATGGGTAAAATTTGGTACATTATTTTTGCAAAACTAAAAGTCCAGAAAGAGAAGAAAACCAAAACTTGCTACCAATAGCAAGGGAAAACTAACAAATAAGCAAAAGTAGAACAAAAAAAGAAGTAAACCAATTAAAATCAAGAATACAACTTGTAAAAAATATCAGGGTCACAAGGTGTGTTCAACCCAATCAAAATAATAATCAAGGTGAACCATGTAAGAGAGCAAGACAAAGCATTAAATAAAAAACAACGAGGTTTAACTTTATTCCATTGCATTAGCATTTATATATTAATTATAAATCACGACAAATAGAGGTATACCAATGCATATCAACCGTAGGAGCTTGTAAGTTTTTAGCCGCTTGGAAATAAATAGGCCACTTATCATCTCCTCTTTCATAATAGTTGCAAGCATTTGGAACAAATTGCACAAAGTAACCACTAGAAGAATGCAAGTTTACAAAGTTTGGCATATAAAGAGTTTCCCTAAATTATCATGGTAATTAGTAGAATGCTTTTTCTTTCTCAAAATAATTGCTAGTGTTATTTTCAATCACAATTTTAGGGCTGCAATAATGATTTTGAACTACAGACAACTGCAAGCCATATATACTTTTTAGCAAGAACATGTCTCTGCTCTATGGTTAAGCCAGGAGTGATCATAAATAATATAGGGATCTCATGAATGAGAGCATCACAATGACCAACATGTTCATAATTTTTGTGCGCCCATGATAATTAGTAACAATTATTTACATGGAGGATCATTAGGCAACATAGATCCATCATCTAATGCATTATGATATAGCATGTCTAAAACATACTCCTCATTATCATCAAAGTCATTATTTGGAGCATAAAAATTGGTAGTGGACATGTCTATAGTTTTATCATCAAAATCATCAGAATAATAACAATCACCACAAGGTTCATGAGGAAAAAGAGGATCTTCCTCTAGATTGCTATCATGTAATAAGTCAGGGAACAATAGCATGACTAGAATTATTTTTTCTCTCCCAAGGATCTTTTCTACCCACATATCATATGAATTATCATAGAAAAAATTGCATCTAAAGATTCATCAAGTACGGGTTCATCATCATAAAGATCAACATTAATTAGTACTAAATATAAGGAGGAGTGTTCAAGGAGATTTTACTATTGTTGGAAGGTTATGATGAGTCTTCCTCCACTTGTATTGCATTTTCCTCCAGATGTTCTTCCTTTTCTTTTTTCAGGCATTCCTCATGTACTATCTCTTTCTCAGCATTCACAAAATCATTATCAGCAGTAATACAGACACTCTGAACATATCTCCATAAAAAATCATTGACAACAATGGCAGCAGGAGAACACATTTTTATATTATTTTAATTTTCTTGTTTTTATGGGTTTTTGATACATGGTGACTGCAAATGAAAAACTAAAAGTAAACTAAAAGGATAAAAAAATACAAGAAGGAAAACAAGACAACTAAAAATGCATTGTAAAATCTAAAGGAAAAAAAACAGCTCGCAACCAAGCCAAATTAGAGTGGTAAACCTCCCAAGCTTAGGTGACCGCAAGATGTGTAGCACTTACCCGTCAATGGCTACAGAAAAGTGTCTTGATGGCAACAGACAACATGTACACTAACTCGTTGGGAATCCAAGCACAGAGTGTTGTAGCAAGAGTAATTTTCCCTACAAGGACGACTCAGAGATATTTCGAACTCTCGGGGAAATGCTAGTTCTCTCTCCTTGTCTTATTTTGCAACCTACAAAACAAAGTTAATTGACATGTGTCCACAACTCCACCGTGGTGGTTATGAAGCAACACGACGTGTGAGATGAAAATAAAATAAAGTAAGACAAATGCTACTATGCCAAAAAAAAAAAGTGTGGTTGTCGTGGGGCTTAATATGCAAACTACAAATGCAAGTAAAGAAATATTTTTATATTCTCAGAATAACTATGTGCAGAAAATAGAAGTCTATGCAAAGTAAAATAAAAGGTGTAAAAAAAAGAACACTTATACATATCTTCCGTTGAGATCACACTGACACTTAAATTATTTCAGAAACATGACACCCGTGACATTTGCAAGAAATTTAAAAAAAAAACTGCAACGAAGGTTCACATGGTTTGCATCTGCATAGAGGAGCTGATCAGACATCGCAATTGGCAGAACAGCAGCTGGGCACCTTACACAACTAATTAAAAGATGGGCGAGTAGAGCTCCAGCGTCGCTGTCAGAACTAACCAGAGACGATACCGTTGCTATGGCCCATCCTTTTTGAGCCGATCTCCCGCGTCCCTTTCCCTCTCGCCTACCGGGGTTGCTTCATTTCAGCGTGGAGCTACCAACCAGGCACCCGACCGACGTGCAACACCACCATTAGATTAACTCCGATTTCGAGCACGCACGGGCACACGCATGATGTATCTCTCGATCGATCATTAGCAGAGAGAGGTTGGGCTGAGCCATCACCGGGAGATTAATTCAATGGAGTTATTTTGAAGTAACCCAACCGACGGTGTGACATGCCATCTCGATCGATAGCTCGCCGTGTCCGTGTGGTGCCTTCTTATTCTTGGCAAATGCCTTCCTCGAGGTCCAGCCATCAGCTCTATCTATCGCTTCTGCTAGCTATAGCCACCGTGCGCGGCTCGCTGTTGGAGTGCAACGATGGAGCTCATCCGCAGCTGTATGATGCTGGTGATCCTTGCGGTCACCTGCTCCGTCGCAGGTTGATTCAGATCCTTGTTTAATCGATGCCTGATCGAGTTCGTGATCTTGTTGCTCATCACCGATCGTTTAATTGTTGGCTGCAGTGGCGTATGATCCCTTGGATCCGACCGGCAACATTACCCTCAAATGGGATATCCAGTCATGGACGCCTGACGGATACGTGGTGAGTGGCCGTCGGAGACTCTCACACTGACAGACATTTGCGATTCCTGTTGTTAATTAGCTGCATATGCATGGATCAACATCAGGCGATGGTGACGATGAACAACTACCAGCAGTACCGTCAGATCATGGCGCCCGGGTGGACGCTGGGTTGGTCGTGGGCGAAGAAGGAGGTGATCTGGTCCATCGTGGGCGCGCAGGCGACGGAGCAGGGCGACTGCTCCAAGTTCAAGGGCGGCATCCCGCACAGCTGCAAGCACACGCCATCCGTCGTGGACCTCCTCCCCGGCGTGCCCTACAACCAGCAGATCGCCAACTGCTGCCGCGGCGGCGTCGTCTCCGCCTACGGGCAGGACCCCGCGGGTTCGGTGGCCGCGTTCCAGGTCTCCGTCGGCCTCGCCGGCACCACCAACAAGACCGTGAAGCTTCCCAAGAACTTCACCCTCATGGGACCCGGCCTCGGCTACACCTGCGGCCCCGCCACGATCGTCCCCTCCACCGTCTACTGGAGCGCCGACCACCGGCGCAAGACGCAGGCGCTGATGACGTGGACGGTGACCTGCACCTACACGCAGCAGCTGGCGTCCCGGTACCCGACCTGCTGCGTCTCCTTCTCCTCCTTCTACAACAGCACCATCGTGCCGTGCGCCAAGTGCGCCTGCGGCTGCGGCGCGCACAAGAGCACCCAGGGCCGCGGGGCAAGAGCCACAGCGACGGGTGCATCGCCGGCGACTCGAAGCGGGCGCTCACTGTCGGCGTGAACACGCCCAAGAAGGACGGCGCGCAGCTGTTGCAGTGCACGAACCACATGTGCCCCATCCGGGTGCACTGGCACGTCAAGCTCAACTACAAGGACTACTGGCGCGCCAAGATCGCCGTCACCAACTTCAATTACCGGATGAACTACACGCAGTGGACGCTCGTGGCGCAGCACCCAAACCTCAACAATGTCACAGAGGTCTTCAGCTTCCAGTACAAGCCGCTCCTACCCTACGGCAACATCAGTAAGTACTATCCGTGCAAGATTCATTGCAGTTGCATCAAAAATTAACCTGCAATTTGGATTTCAGATGACACGGGCATGTTCTACGGGCTCAAGCTGTACAACGACCTCCTCATGGAGGCCGGCCCCTTCGGCAACGTGCAGTCGGAGGTGCTCATGCGCAAGGACGACAGCACCTTCACCTTCAGCCAGGGATGGGCCTTCCCGCGAAAGATCTACTTCAACGGCGACGAGTGCCAGATGCCGCCGCCAGACGCCTACCCTTACCTGCCCAACTCCGCGCCACCGCGTTTCGCTGTCGCCTCCGCCGTTGCGGCCTTGGCGTGCTTGCTGGTGCTCGTCCTGCTAGCATGATCGATCCGTCCAGGGGATCTTTTACTCCCTTCCGTTTCTTGTCAATTTTCTCATGTCAGGGCAGTGTAGGTAGGTTGTCATATGGTTGGTTGGAGTTGGTGCCATGGAGGCTGGGTTGCCAGGAGAAAAATATGTCATGTGTGCAGTTTTGCAATTATAATTTCAAAGGCAGGTCTTCATGTACAATAGAGTATTTTTTGAGTCTTCCATTAGGCCTGCTTTGAAATGTTTCTTCTTTCAATTAAAAAGAATATACCAGGTTACTACAGAACATTGGTATAAGTTCTGCTCCATAGAAAAAGTTGCACAAGTAAGATGGCCAGGATGTATCTAGATAAATTGCGTTGGAGTCTAATTTCCAATGTTCAGGCCGAGAATATAAATCATAAGAATTTACAACCTACACCTGAATGAATTAAAGGAGTTTAAGCTCACACCCTAAAAACACACCGCAATCAGCTCACACGCGAAAAACACACCGGGATCAGCTTTCTTCGAGCTTACAATCTAAACTTGCAAGAAACTCAAGATGTCAGCAGTCAACAGCCAATGGGTCAGGACTTTCCGCAGTATTTATCTAACACAAAATGATTGTGCAAGAATGCCACCAATGCGCAAACGGCAATAGACAGAATAAGAAACGTTGTCTTCTTGAATCTAGGAGAGGAACTTGGTAACACTGGATACGAATCTGGTGGAGGCATGACGCAGCTCTCACCATTGAAGTATATGCGTCTTGGAAAGGCCCAGCCCTCCCCAAAAGTGAAGGTTGACGGGTCCTTCCGGAATAGAAGCTCGGATTGAACATTGCCATCTGGACCAGCTACCTTGAGCAGGTCATTGTAGTACTTCACACCCCACAACATTGCCGTATCATCTGCAGCAAAATAATATTTAAGTGTGAAAACATGCTAAGAGTACATGCTAAGAGTAGGAATCAAGTACTCACTTATTACTCCATAGGGGTTTAAAGCTCTGTAGTTGAAGCTGTAAATAGTACTGATATTTTCAAAATTTGGGTGTTGAACAACTAAGTTCCACTGCGAGTAGTTCACCCGGTAATTCCAATTTGAAATGGTGACCTTCACCCTCCAGTAGTCTCTATAGTTGAGCTTAACATGCCAGTGCACCCTTATTGGGCACATATGGGGTGTGCATTGTACTAGAGGAGTCGAGCTGCTCTTGCCAGGTCCATTCACCACAGAAGCCAAATAAGGCGAATTACCCCTATAAAAAGTAGTTAATACATTTAAATTAATAGATTTAAATTAGTTTTAGAAGCGCAAATGTATGTCATTTCGGAGACTTCTGAAGTGATAATACTTACTCCACACAGCTCCCAGGTCTGGTTATGTTATTTTGGCAGCCACATGAACATTTCGGACAGTCTATTATTGTATCGTTATAAAACGATGAGAGTGAAACACAACAAGTTGGACCTCTTTGAGCAACAAACTGTGAATATGTACATTCCACATTCCAAGTCACTGAAAAAGAGAGAAAAAAATCGTATTAAAAGTGAGTTGATCATCCGCTAGATCATTGTTGAACTGTGACGAACCTTAATCCCAAGACATTTGGTTCTGTCATAATAACAACCTAACAGAATAGAAGATTACTGAAACAACTTACCATGGGCTTGAGTTGTTCTCCTCCCATCAACTGAAATGAACTTAGTGGGAGGTTTTAATGTTTGGGCTGCTCCGCAGGTATATCCTGGACCTGGGGACTTGAGAGTGAAATTTTTCGGTGCTTTAACTGTCTTGTTGCTAGTCCCAGATCGGCCAACAGTGATCTGGAACGATGCGACTGCACTGGCTGGATCTTGTACCCAGGAGCTAAGAACTCCTCCTTTGCAACAATTTGCAATCTGCATGTCGAACGGCGCACCAGGAAGCAAGTCAACTGTTACTGGATCCCGCTTGCAGCAGTGTGGTATCCTGTCTTTAAACTGAGAGCAATCCCCTTGCTCTGTGGCCTGCCCACCGATCATGCTCCATATGATCTCCTTCTTTGCCCAAACCCACCCAAGATGCCACCCAGGTGCTTGGATATGACGGTACTTCTGGTAATTGTATATGGACACAACAGCCTGTGAAATATAGATTTTACAGGACATCAGCAGCGGAAAAATATATAGTGTCAAACCAACATTAGACAAGAAAGCATGCATTCGTTAGAACTGGATTTTTATAGGATGCCGAGGCGATGTCGAACTAGAAAGAAGAGTTTTTTTTCTTCAAAAACTGGCACTTGTTTCTGACTTCTGAATGAAAATCTGAATTATTAGAATTAGAGTAACTTTGAAATCTGTCAATTTATCTTGCATAAGAAATTCCTTCTCTAATTGCAATCTAATCGAAAAGATTATTGCATATGCATTTGTTTATTATATGCAACCAGACACTTCCCCGGGCACGTCCGCTAGTCAGTAGTGACGCCTATTCTCAAGTGATGACAAAGTTTGGACATGGCAGCGGTACATACAGAGTGTGGAGTTAGTTATACAAGTCAGAGTGAGAGATAATGGTGTACTTTACTTACAGTATAGCCATCAGAAGTCCACTGGATGATGTCCCATTTGATAGTGATGTTCCCAGACGGATCAAGAGGGTCATAAGCTTCTGCAGAGAGACGGACGAGTTTTCAGAAGCAGATATCCTAGCACCTCGAACTAACTAATATATAGTACATGACTGGGTTTCATGCGCTTCAGTACATCTATCTCCGTGTTTTCACATGAAGTACGTTCTTATTTAAATGAAAAGGATGAAGATTCACTTGTGACTGGAACGAAGTACAGACATCCAGTATTGTCTTGGTTGAATAAAAATCGAGGAGGAAGAACTCCTCCTGAAACTATGAGATGAATGCAGAGTCTACGGAGAACAGGGTAGCGGTGATCCGGACCTTTCGATCGGTTCGCAATGGAAGAATACACAGCCCCCTTTTCCCCCTAGCACAGCTAGAAAGGGCGTAAATCTAACAGTGGTACTGCTGGGTCGAGATTCCTGTTCCTCGTAAGAAAGGGTTTTTTTTCCTCCTAGGAATCGAAAATGTGCGGCGATTTAGGCATCGCATCCACGCAGGTGCCGACCAAACCCTTTCTATTTTATTTTACCAGGGATTATATCAACAACCCTCGGCCGCACGGTGAAGGGCGGCGGCGGCGGCGCGATACCAAGAACAGTGGCATTTCGAAGAGAACTCTAGAATGTAGATGGAACAGTACTACAAGAAACCTACACAATGGAAACCGAGAAAAGAAAGAAAGAAACCCAATAATAATCAGGAGCTGTTGTTTCGGCGAGGATTACGGGACAGACCTGCGGAATGCGGCAGCGCCCCGACGAGGACGAGCAGCGCGAGCGCGACGGCGGCGGAGAGGCGGCGCAGGAGCAATGTGGCCGCCATGGCCATGGGTACTCCCGCGAAGGAACGAAACCCCCTAGGCTAGGGAATGGCAATGGTAGCTGGTGCCGCCCCTCGCCCTCCTAGACTCCTATTTCCTTCCTAGCACTCATTTATTTCCCTCCGTGTTTTCCTGGGCGAGCGTGATTAATACGGCGGTGGTGGTATTTTCTCGGCCGGATTTGTATCGGTGCGGAGCGAAAGGGAAACCCGAGCGCGTCAGAGGGTGTGTGTGTGTGGGGCCGAAACCAAACAAGGCTGCAGCAGCACAGGAGCTGACGAACGCTCTTTCTTGATCGGTCCGCGGGCGCGCGCGTGACACTATGGCAGAGAGCGCGCTTCTGTTGCTTGGGCCGTTGCGCTGTGTGGGGACCAGAGGAAAGAAAGAGAGAGAGAAGCCAACGCCCCCGCCGCATGGGATGCTGCGCGCGCGGCCAGAGCGAGCCACAGAGAGAGAGAGGTTCGTGCGATTGGCGTGGGGAATGGCGGCGTGGGGAGGAGAGCTCTGCTTTTGCGCACTGGGACTCTGGGAGGAGCGCTTGACCCGACCATGGATCGAGATACGGAAAGCATGTCTTTAATCATTCTTAAATCGCATTCCCCCGGTTAGCAGGACACGGATACGTGGTGTCTGGTTGCCCTTTCAGTTTTTCCTAGTGCTCCTGCTGCTATTGTGGTCCTTGTACCCTCCGCCCCCGCTTTACCCTCGTATCTTGGCGGCGGTATGTTGGTTGACCAGCTATGCAAATATATACTGCTACAGTATATTGTTGTACAATCAAACATCTACAATAAACATAAACGACACACAGGTTAGATCAATCGTAAATATGTTTTATATTTTGGGAGGAGAAGGGACTAGAAAGCATCTTTTGGAGTATATTGTACTATCGATCTATTAGATAGTACCAGGTCGATGTGGCATGACAATCCCTTCTCTTCTCCATATGTTTCATTCCTTATTGTCCTTATGATATCCCCGAACATCGATTATCACCTCACACCTTGCCTAACGGACAACATCGGAGAAAAGGGTCTAAAATTCATAAAACGACGGCAAGGGACAACATTGTGGATTTGGATATGTGTGATCCCCTTGAACTTCTAGGTGTTGAATCCATGGAGATTGTCTAGAATTTGGTTCAGCGCAAACGTGTGATGCAGTTTCTAGAAGGCCTCGATCAAGGCTTGGAGAGCAGGCATGTTGCAGTACTACATCATAAACCGTTTGTGTCTAAGATAGATGTACGATTGTAGTCTAGTGTAACATCCCAAAACTTTGGAATGTTTTAAAAATCACAAAAAATTAAAACTATTATTATTAGATATAGAAAGTCTCCAAAAATCAAGAAAAACATTTTTATAAAAGAGATTATTGACATCTTCAAAGGTATATTATTTTCAAAAAATTCAATAATCTTCTATTTTAAAGTTTTGAAAAGGTTTTAGAAATAAAATATTTAAATGGGGATTACTATAAACCTTAAAACATTTGATAAAGTATTTCTAATGTTTATATAGCCCAAAGTAAAATGGTTATTGGAATTTAAATGGATTTACCAAACACTCTTTATAAAATGTTTATCCTAAACTATTTTATTATGAAAATGGGTAATTATTTTGAATGATATTACTCATATTATTTCATGGTTTTTAGTTGAAACAAAAGGAGTTCATAAAAAACTTAATTTTTTTATTAGACATAAAGGTGCCAATTATGACTTTATAAATTATTTAAATTCTACAAGACATGAAACATTTTAGAAAAGGTCTCAAAGTATTTAAAATGATTTTGTCAAATCTTGTTTAAATATGAAAGTTGATTTCATTATATCCTATAATGAAAAATAGTACTATTTGTTTCTCTGGTTTTTATTTATACCATTTTGGCAAAGTATTTCAATTTGGATAAAGCCCATGATTAGAATGAGTAATTGTTTTCAGAGGATTTATCAAACTATTATTTCAATAAAAAGATTTGTACTAAATTAATTTATTAAGAAAATGATTTTATCATTTCTCATATTGAAGAATATTATTACTCATTATATTATCTTGTTTTTAACTTTGATTTAAAAAGGAGAGTTTAAAACCCTATTTTGTAAAATGACATAAAGCTGTCAAATAGGCCTTAATACAATATTTGAATAATTCAAAAGTTTGAAATATCTTGGAAAAGCTTATAAGTATTCGAAAATGATTACTCCGTTTTTACAAATTTTTACTAAATTACTTGATTTGATTTGGAGGCCTAAATCTAAACTTAAAAAGGAAAAATGGTTTTGTAAAAAAAAAAAGGTCGCAGCCGCTCGAGCCAGCCCAGCAGCCAGCCCCGGACCAGCCCAACAAAAACCCGCCGCCCCGACCTTTCTCCTTTTTCTATTCTCCTTTCTTTTCGAGCTGACAGGTAGACCCCACGGGTGACGTCACGGCCGACGTCATCACCTTCTGATACGTCCATTTTGCATCACTATTTTATATCATAATTTGCTTTTATTCATGTATATATTTCATATTAGAATGCAATACTTATGTTATTTTACCTTATTTTGCATGTTTGATGATTGTTGGTGATTTAACTGCTGGAGCCCGGAATCAGCTAGGAAAAGGCACCGTCAAGATACTGTACCTCTACATCGCCAAAAATTCCAGAAAAATTCGGATTATTTTGCCAGATGACGGAAGGAGCCAAAAGGGCGACCAGAGGGGAGCCACCAGGGCGCCAGGTGCCGCGCCTGTGGCCCACCTGGAGGCCCTGGGTCACCTCCGGCTCCCCCCTTTCGCGAATATCACCCCTCTGACCTAAAAACAGAGGGGGACTTATTGCTACTGATGAAGAGTTGGGTGGTGCCCCAAGCGAAGGCGGAGATGTAGCAAGCATCAGTTTTTCCTCGATAACGAACCGAGGTTTATCGAACCAGTAGGACCTTGAAATCAACAACAAAGTGAATGTTGAAGATCTCTGGCGCTTAATCTTCAACAGACGTGGACCTGCACACACTCAACCAAAATACTTTGCCCCCAACGGCGGAAAGGTTGTCAATCTTTCCGGTCTCGCAGAAAACAAAGCGGTTAATTGTATAGTGAAATAGATGAATTATGAAAATGGACCAGATGAGTAATGATGGTGAAAAGTGATGAATAAAGGTTGCAATCAATGTAAAAAAGATAGACCGGGGGCCATGGATTCACTAGTGGAGTCTCTCGAGTAAATAGAACATTCATATGATGGGTAAACAAATTACAGCTGGGCAATTGACAAGATTATAACACAAACTTAATCTAGCTATGACAAAGAGAACATGATAATATTTAAGTAGGCATCACGACAATGAACAAAGACCGTTGAGTCCAAATGCATCTTTGTCTAAAAAGTCCACCGTGGGATCGCTATCCAGCCTGTCACCCATCGGTATTAAGTTGCAAGCAACAGCCATTTGCATTAAGTAAAGCGCATGAAGTAAGCAATATTAAATATAAAATAGACTTTAACACCGCTGTTTTACCCTTAGTAGCAACAGCACACCCTCGCCCTTAGTCGTTTCTATCACTCGTGCCAAGGAACAAAAGGGGGCATGAACCCACTATCTAGCATAAATACTCTCTCTTGGAGATACACACAATCACTTGGCCAAAGTAACTATGCACATCGGAGAGCATGCAAGAACATAAATCAACATATAAGAATCATGCACAATCTGATCATAACTTTATAATCCATCGGATCCCAGGAAACACATCACATAGCATTACAAGAATCGATCTTGATCATGTTAGGCAGCTCACAAGATCATAAGACATGAAGCACAAGAGAGAGAGACTACCATCTAGCTACTGCCATGGACCCAAGGTCCAAGGTGAGACTACTCACAAATCATCCCGAAGGAAGGCATGGCGATGAAGAGCCCTCCGGGATCGATCTCCCCTCTGGCAGAGTGCCGGGATCTGCTTCAGAATCACCCCCGAACTAGGGTTTGAGTTGACGGCGCCTCGGGATGACTTTTCTGGAAAATAATGGTCGCCCCGTCGTTTTTAGGGTTTTAGGGATTTTATAGGCGTCGGAGGGGGCCGAGGGGACCCATAGGAGCAGGGGCGGGTCCCACCCGCGGACCAAGGAAGGGCCGCAGCAGGAGGCCGTCCCTGCCCTGTGGGTGGCCCCCAGGGCTGCCCTTTGGTCTTCTGGTGTCTTCCATCGCATAAAAAATCTCCGTAAATTTTGAGCTCAATCCGACGATATTTCCTATGGTGGATTTTCTGAAGAGAGACAATTTGCTACCCGCATGGGTAGCTACACACCCATGCGTTATACGGAGATGCAAGCCGTATGTATCCGTTTTAGCTTGTTTTCCTAGTAAAACACGGATATTTGGTGTACAAAACTGGTTTCAGAATTTTCAAAAAATATATTTTTTGGTCGTCATTTTAGCTTTTTTTCATAGTTGACTTTTTTGTTGACTTTTGGGTCAAACTTTACTAAAAAAATCACAGCGGATGAAAAAAAATCGAAAAATTTTCAAAATACTTTTTAATAATTCTATCAACTCTACTAGTGACATCCCCCTTGTCTACTTGAGTAATCTCATTTCACCGTTGCATATACGTTCCGGTCAAACTTAGGGTGTGTAGCTACCCATGGGGGTAGCAAGTCTTTTCCGTTTTCTGAAATACAAAAACAGCAAAAACAGGAAACTGGCACTGGGCATCTTGTTAATAGGTTAGTCCGACAAAATGCATAAAAATGATTAATATGATAATAAAAACATGTGACAACATCACAAAAGTAGCATGGATCAATCAAAAATTACAGATACGTTTGAAACGTATCAGGGACGCTTCGAAGAAATATTCCGCCGCCGCCACGGGGGCGGAAACCGCAGAAAGAGAAAAAGCTCTCCGGCAGGGAGAAATCTGCCGGGGGAATTCCTTCCCGGAGAGGGGAGATCGTTGCCATCGTCATCGTCATCGTCACGGGCGTCATCGGGATCATCATCAACATCATCCTCACTGACAGCACCATCACATCCACGGCCCCACTCCGTTCCGCTGTTGCATCTAGAGTTATACTTGTTGTAGTTCATTGAGATCACTTTTCCGGTGTTGATTGCCCTGTGTAGTTGATGCTATTAAGTTTTATCGGTGAAATACTTTTATGACCAGATCACACTTGATGCAATAATTATTGCTCTCTTTTATTTTTTACTCACACTTTATTTATTTGTTACTATAAAACCCCATAAAAATCCTTTTGTTAGTGTTTGCAGTGAAACCTTGCTCGTATCTACAAGCCAATACATTCTGCTCCTCGTTGGGTTCGACACTCTTATTTATCGAAAGTACTGTGACAGATCCCCTATACTTGGGGGTCAGAGCGTCTCCACCGGGGGGTCGCAATAGGGCCCCTAAAGCTCCTTTAGGGCCCCGGACAAAAAAACAGGCCACACCGGGGGGTCGCAAAGGCCTTGTCCAGCCCGAAACCTGTCCGGCACCGCCAACAGGGCCTCCAAAGTTGGGGGCTGCCTTCACGGTGCCGGACACTGTCCAGCACGAGCCTCCGACACATCTGGCCCGCCCGTCAGCCACACGAAAACGAGCCGGCAGTCATTTCTGCTTCCACCCCTCCATCCTCTATTCCCTGCCCGGCGACTCGCGCTACCGCCGCCACCCTCGACATAGCCATCTCCACTGTTCCCATCTCCACCGTCGTTTCTCGCCCCCTAACCACAACACTCGCCGCCACCGCTCCATGTCAAGGCCTGCGTTCTTTCTTCTCCGACGGAAACTCTTCCCTACCGGCACGACGAGTAAGTCCCTCCCTACCGCCCGCAAGGTGTTCGGTCTTTTGCCGACAATGCTTTCTTTTATGATTTCCGACGTTTTGATCCTTGATTAGGCTATGGACTCTGACGACGAAATAATGTTTCACCAAATGATGGAAGAGCAGACCGCACTTGAAATGGATGATCAAGAGAATGAAGAGGTCATTCGAATTCTTGTGGCGATGGTGCAGGCGGAGGAAGCCGAACCCAAACGCGGTGGATTTATGCCTGGGAAAAAGGCTAACACGAACCGGGAGCGGGCGACGGGACATATGCTTTTATTCAACGATTATTTTGCACACCAGCCGGTAAACGATGAGGTTGCTTTTCGCCGGCGCTTCAGGATGAATAAAGGGTTCTTTCAGAGTATTGTGCATGGTGTGCGAGAGTATGATGAGTACTTTGAGCTTAAGAGTGACTGCACCGGACTTCTTGGTTTCTCATATATTCAGAAGTGCTCGGTTGCTTTACGGTGTCTTGCATATGGGGCTCCCGCAGATTCTATGGTCGACTACTTCCATATGGCTGAGTCGATAGTCAGTGAAGCCACTTACAGGTTTTGCAAGGCGGTGAATGCGGTGTTTGGACCCACGTATCTGAGGGCACCAAATGCTCAAGACAATGCTCGGCTCTTGGCAGTAGCTGAAGCGAGAGGTTTTCCAGGGATGCTCGGAGGCATTGACTGCATGCATTCGAAGTGGAAGAATTGTCCATACGCTTGGCAGGGGATGTATAAAGGAGGACATCTTCGAGCATGCAGCGTTGTACTTGAAGCGGTGGCTGACTATGATACGTGGATTTGGCATGCTTTCTTTGGTATGGCCGGTGCTCACAACGATATCAACGTGTTGCAACGTTCCCCGGTTTTGCCAGACTTGCCAATGGTGAAGCTCCTGAGTGTAACTATGAGATCAATGGTCATCAGTATAACATGGGCTACTACCTAGCGGATGGCATCTATCCATTATATTCTACATTTGTGAAGACCATTCGCAATCCTGTTCCTTCGGCAAAGAAATATTTTGCAAAGAAACAGGAAAGTGCTCGGAAATATGTTGAGCATGCTTTCGGTGTGCTTCAAGCCCAGTTTGCGGTTGTCAGGTATCCTTCTCTAGCTTGGACAGCAGAAGAAATGTGGGAGATCATGAATGCTTGCATTATTATGCATAATATGATCATCGAGAGTGAACGCGACCCTGCCGTGCTGTTGCCGCCCCGGCTTCCTCTTGAACACTATGTTCGGATCCCATTTGATGGACAGGGGAACCTTGAACCCATAGTGCCAGGCCCGCCGCCGAATGCGGCGCAAAACATTGCAGAATTTTTCGCGGTGCATCAGCGTATTCATGATGGAGTTGCGCACCAACAACTGCAAGATGATTTAGTGGCGCACCTGTGGGAGCGCCATGGCGGAGAGGACGGTGGCCTTGTTTGAAGCACATTTCATATTACAGACTATTTTGTTGTAATAATAATTAGATTTTAACCCGTACCAACTATGCAGTTAATTTCCATATGTTGGAATCAATATTTGATTTTCCGAATTGTGTTTGGTGTCCGGCCGTTTAGGGTGTACCGGTGGAGGAGGGGAAAATAAAAACGTCGGACATGTGTCCGGCACCCCGCAATTGGGCCTCCAAACGGGAGGTGCCGGACACAATTTAGGCACCCCCGGTGGAGATGCTCTCATCAAGACTATTTTCTGGCGCCGTTGCCGAGGAGCAAAGTGTTATTGGTAAGTAGAATTGGTAAGGAACACTTTTACTACAAGTGTTGTTTTTATTTTTACCTGTTGCTCTACTTCATTATGGAGCCTTCTGAGTTTGAGAAGGCCTCCACCCATTGAAAACGTTCCATTTAAAATACCTATGGGAATTATTGATCGTGTTATGAGTAACCGTTATGCAGGAGATGGAACGGTTCATCCTGGTTATCACTTGCTATTTATGAGAGAAATATGTGGTTTGTTTAAGATTGCAGGTGTTTCTATAGAAGTAATCATGCGAAAATTATTCTCATTGTCATTGATAGAAAAAGCTATGGAGTGGTATAGGCTATTGGATGATTCTCATCTTCTGGATTGGGATAAAATAGTGCCTCTCTTTTATGCTGAATTTTATCCTCTGCATGAAATTCACCAAGACAGGAATTTTATTTATAACTTCTAGCCTCGCAAAGGAGAAAGTATTGCTTAAGCTTGGGGGAGATTGAAAGCTTTAATGCTTAAGTGCCCTATTCATGATATTCCCAGAGGCATTATAGTTACAAATTTTTATGCAAGGCTTTCTCGTCACGACAAGGACTTGCTTGATGCTTCCTCAGTTGGATCTTTCACAAATAAGAAGATTGACTGTAAATGGGACCTTCTTGAGAGAATTCAACGCAACACTGAAGATTGGGAAATAGATAAAGGTAATGAACCAGGTATAATTTGTGATTATGAATGCATTAAATCTTTTGGTGAAACTCCTGATTTCCATGAGTTTAGTGCTAAATATGGTCTTGATTCTCAAATCATTGTTGATCTCTTTAATGCTTTTGCCTCTTATATTGATATTCCTATGCAAAAGTGGAATAAATTCCATGAACCAATTAAAGAAATCGAAATTACTCCTATCACTCAAAATGCAATACAAGTTTAAACTCCTGATCCTATTTTGCATGTTCCTTATGTTGAGAAATTGCCTTTCCCTGTTAGAGTAAAAGAGCATGCCGTGATCACTAAAGTTGTTAAGAAAAGTGGAAAGAAAGCTAAAGAGCTTTATGAACAACTTAAAGTTCAACCTGCTGTAGCTTTAGTTAAGGATTTAACAGGTGAAAATGTAGAAGGAGGCCATATAATCTTTTGTGAAGAAGCTTCTAACATTGTTAGACCTCTAAAAGGTAAAGTTAAAAAGGGTGGTGCACCTGTTATATCTGTGAAAATTGGTGATCATTGTTATTATGGTTTGTGTGATATTGGTGCTAGTTCCAGTGCAATACCCTTTTCTCTATATCAAGAAGTAATGCATGAAATTGGGACATGCGAAATTGAAGATATTGATGTGGTTATTTGATTGCTACTGATGAAGAGTTGGGTGGTGCCCCAAGCGAAGGCGGAGATGTAGCAAGCAGCAGTTTTCCCTCGATAACGAACCGAGGTTTATCGAACCAGTAGGACCGTGAAATCAACAACAAAGTGAGTGTTGAAGATCTCTGGCGCTTAATCTTCAACAGACGTGGACCTGCACACACTCAACCAAAATACTTTGCCCCCAATGGCGGAAAGGTTGTCAATCTTTCCGGTCTCGCAGAAAACAAAGCGGTTAATTGTATAGTGAAGTAGATGAAATATGAAAATGGACCAGTGGAGTAGTGATGATGAAAAGTGATGAATAAAGGTTGCAATCAATGTAAAAAGATGGACGGGGGTCCATGGGTTCACTAGTGGATCAGTATCTCGAGTAAATAGAACAATCGTATGATGGGTAAACAAATTACAGCTGGGCAATTGACAAGATTATAACACAAACTTAATCTAGCTATGACAAAGAGAACACGATAATATTTAAGTAGGCATCATGACAATGAACAAAGACCGTTGAGTCCAACTGCATCTTTGTCTAAAAAGTCCACCATGGGATCGCTATCCAACCTGTCACCCATCGGTATTAAGTTGCAAGCAGCAGACATTTGCATTAAGTAAAGCGCATGAAGTAAGAAATATTAAATATCAAAATAGACTTTAACACCGCTGTTTTACCCTTAGTATCAACAACATACCCTCGCCCTTAGACGTTTATGTCACTCGTGCCCAGGAACAAAAGGGGGCATGAACCCACTATCTAGCATAAATACTCTCTCTTGGAGATACACACAATCACTTGGCCAAAGTAACTACGCACATCGGAGAGCATGCAAGAACATAAATCAACATATAAGAATCTTGCACAATCTGATCATAACTTTATAATCCATCGGATCCCAAGAAACACATCACATAGAATTACAATAATCGATCTTGATCATGTTAGGCAGCTCACAAGATCATAAGACACGAAGCACAAGAGAGAGAGACTACCATCTAGCTACTGCCATGGACCCAAGGTCCAAGGTGGGACTACTCACAAATCATCCTGGAGGAAGGCATGGCGATGAAGAGCCCTCTGGGATTGATCTCCCCTCCGGCAGAGTGCCGAGATCTGCTTCAGAATCACCCCCGAACTAGGGTTTGAGTTGACGGCGCCTCGGGATGACATTTCTGGAAAATAATGGCCGCCCCGTCATTTTTAGAGTTTTAGGGATTTTACAGGCGTCGGAGGGGGCCGAGGGGACCCACCAGGAGCAGGGGCGGGTCCCACCCACGGGCCAAGGGGGGCCACGGCAGGAGGCCGTCCCTGCCCTATGGGTGGCCCCTAGGGCTGCCCTTTGGTCTTCTGGTATCTTCCGTCGTATAAAAAATCTCCGTAAATTTTGAGCTCAATCCGACGATATTTCCTGTGGTGGATTTTCTGAAATACAAAAACAGCAAAAACAACAAACTGGCACTGGGCATCTTGTCAATAGGTTAGTCTGACAAAATGCATAAAAATGATTAATATGATAATAAAAACATGTGACAACATCACAAAACTAGCATGGATCAATCAAAAATTATAGATATGTTTGACACGTATCATTATTCAACTTGCTAATAGAGATATTATCTCTCCGGTGGGAATTGTTAGAGATGTTGAAGTTTTATGTGGTAAGATTGAATACCCTGCTGATTTTCTAGTACTTGGTTCTGTTGCAGACAATTCTTGTCCAGTTATATTTGGACGTCCTTTCTTAAATACTTGCAGTGCTGTTATAGATTGCAAAAAGGAAAGGTTTTTACTAAATTTGGCGGTGAAAGTTATGAGTTTAATTTTTCCAAATTTACTAAACAATGTCATGAAAAAGAATTTCCTAATGAAGACTGTAAAATTGAAAAGCTTGCTGCTATTGATGTTGCTTCTAATGATCCTTTGCAGCAATTCATGGAGGTCCATGAAAGTGAAGTTTTTATGCAGGAAAGGAACGAGTTGGAGGATATCTTCCTCCATCAGCCAGCTATTCTTAAACATAATTTACCAGTGGAATCCTTAGGGATGTCGATCCCTCCTAAGGGAGATCCTGTTTTTGAACTTAAAACTCTTCCTGATGATCTTAAATATGCATTTATTGATGAGAAGAGAATTTATCTTGTTATTATTAGTTCTAAACTTTCAGGACAGGAAGAGGAGAGATTATTGGAAGTACTTCGGAAACATCGAGGCACGATGGGCTACACTTTAGATGATCTTAAGGGGATTTCTCCTAATATATGTCAACATATAATTAATCTCGAGCCTGATGCAAAACCTGTCGTTGATCATCAACGGAGGTTGATCCCGAAAATGAAGGAAGTGGTAAGGAATGAGGTGCTCAAACTCCTCGAAGCAGGTATAATTTACCCTATTGCTGATAGTAGGTGGGTTAGTCATGTGCATTGTGTTCCTAAGAAAGGAGGTATTACTGTAGTTGCAAATGATAATGATGAGCTAATCCCTCAAAGAGTTGTAGTTGGTTATAGAATGTGCATTGATTTTCGAAAATTAAATAAGGCTACAAAGAAAGATCAGTATCCTTCGCCTTTTATTGATCAAATGTTAGAAAGACTTTCTAAGAACACTCATTTTTGTTTTCTTGATGGTTATTCTGGTTTTTCCCAAATTGCTGTCAGACACCAGGACCAGGAGAAAACGACTTTTACCTGTCCTTATGGAACATATGCTTATAGACGTATGCCTTTTGGTTTATGTAATGCACCTGCAACCTTTCAAAGATGCATGTCTGCCATTTTCCATGGCTTTTGTGAGAAAATTGTTGAAGTATTCATGGACAATTTCTCTGTCTATGGGACTTCTTTTGATAACTATCTACACAATCTTGATAAAGTTTTGCAGAGATGTGAAGAAACAAACCTTGTTCTTAATTGGGAGAAGTGTCATTTTATGGTTAATGAAGGTATAGTTCTTGGACACAAAATTTCTGAAAGAGTCATTGAAGTCGATAGAGCAAAAGTTGAGGCTATATAGAAGATGCCTTGCCCGATGTTAAAGGTATACGCAGTTTTCTTGGTCATGCTGGTTTTTATAGGAGGTTTATTAAAGATTTTTCTAAAACTTCTAAACCTCTTACTAATCTTTTGCAAAAAGATGTTCCTTTTGTTTTTGATGATGATTGTAAAGAAGCTTTTGAAATTCTTAAGAAAGCTTTAACAACTGCTCCAGTTGTTCAACCCCCGGATTGGAATTTGCCTTTTGAGATGATGTGTGATGCTAGTGATTTTGCTGTAGGTGCTGTCTTAGGTCAGCGCATTGATAAGAAACTAAATGTTATTCATTATGCTAGCAAAACTCTTGATAATGCTAAAAAGAATTATGCTACTACAGAACAGGAATTCTTAGCTGCTGTTTTTGCTTGTGATAATTTTAGACCTTACATTGTTGACTCTAAAGTAACTATTCATACTAATCATGCTGCTATTAAATATCTCATGGAAAAGAAAGATGCTAAGCCACGGCTTATTAGATGGGTTCTTTTGTTGCAAGAATTCGATTTGCATATAGTTGAGAGGAAGGGAGCTGATAACCCAGTTGCTGATAACTTGTCTATAATGGAAAACATTCTTGATGATCCTATTCCTGTTAATGATAATTTTCCAGACGAACAGTTGGCAGCCATAAAGGTAAACACCTGTGAAAGTCCTTGGTATGCAGATTATGCTAACTTTATTGTTTCCAAATGTTTGCCTCGAAATTTTACTTATCAGCAAAGGAAGAAATTCTTTTATGACTTGAGGCATTATTCTTGGGATGACCCACATTTATATAAAGAAGGAGTTGACGGTATTATTAGGCGTTGTGTTCTGGAGTATGAGCAAGAAGAAATTTTGAGGAAATGCCACAGCAGTCCTTATGGTGGACATCATGCTGGAGAACTGCACACAAAGTGCTACAATCAGGTTTTTATTGGCCTACTCTATTCAAAGATGCAAGAAAATTTATTTTATCTTGCGATGAATGCCAAAGAGTTGGGAACATTAGTAGACGTAATGAAATTCCTATGAATTATTCTCTTGTTATTGAACCTTTTGATTGTTGGGGATTTGACTTTATGGGTCCCTTCCCCAGTTCGCATGGTAATACTCATATACTTGTTGCTATTGATTATGTCACTAAATGGGTAGAAGCAATTCCTACTCCTAGTGCTGATCATAAAAACTCTTTGAAAATGCTTAAGGATGTCATTTTTCCTAGGTTTGGCGTGCCTAGATATTTAATGACGGATGGAGGTTCTCATTTTATTCATGGTGCTTTTAGAAAAACTCTTGCTAAATATGATGTTAATCATAGAGTGTCTTCACCTTATCATCCTCAAACTAGTGGACAAGTGGAATTAACTAATAGGGAGATTAAGTTAATCTTGCAAAAGACTGTTAATAAATCTTGAAAGAATTGGTCTAAGAAACTTAATGATGCTTTATGGGCTTATAGAACTGCTTTTAAAAATCCCATGGGCATGTCTCCTTATAAAATGGTTTATGGAAAAGCTTGTCATTTACCACTATAATTAGAACATAAAGCTTATTGGGCAACTAAAGAGCTTAATGATGATTTTAAGCTTGCCGGTGAAAAAAGATTGTTTGATATGAGTTCTTTAGATGAGTGGAGAAATGAAGCTTATGAAAATGCCAAATTGTTTAAATAAAAAGTTAAAAGCTACCGTGATAAAAGGATTTTGAAAAGAGAATTTAATATAGGAGACAAAGTTCTATTGTATAGGTCTCGTCTCAGATTTTTTGTAGGAAAGCTCTTATCGAAATGGGAAGGTCCCTTTATTATCGAAGAAGTTTATCGGTCCGGTGCTATCAAAATTAATCCATTGGATGGAGAAAAACCACAAGTGGTTAATGGCCAGAGGCTCAAGCATTACATTTCTGGTGATCCACTTGGAAAAGATGTTGATATAATACAAGTAGTGACTCCGGAAGAATTCATCAAAAATAAATACCGGAAGGATCCAGAGTCAGAAGTGGAATAGGTATCAGTTCCGTAAGTAAACTTCCTCGTAAAATTCCAGAAAATTTATATTCGCTGTTTTTAGGAAATATCATAAATTTCAAGCCAAGGAACAGACGGAGTCGGAGTCCGGGGCGACCAGGTGCCACTTGGCCGTGGCCCAGCTCTGGGCCGCGCCTGGGGGCCCACCTGGAGCCCCTGGACACCGCCTCCGACTCCGTCTTGTCTTCTCGCCTTCATTTTGTTCGGAAATTTTTTGCAATATATTTACCCCGATCTCTCGAGGTCCGTATCTTGTGTTTTCGACGCTTTTTCTCGAGTTGTGTCTATCAGGTTTTCAAGCCCTAGATCGTGATGTCTTCTCACGGGGGCGACAAGGAAGAAGTCGAGGAGCTAAAGGATGAGTTCGTCAAGAACGTCGCCAACCTCTACCTTAATGAAGTGAAGATGCATCCGAAGGTTCTGCGGCTTGAGGATGGTGTTCTTTAACAGGAGGATCTTCAAGGAGGGGGACACGAAGGCCAGGCTTGAAGAGGTACAGCAAGATGTCTTCATGTGCAAGGAGATGGTGTTGAGAGGGTTGGATGCAAATCATCGCATGATCTCTGAAGATTGAAGAACTAAGAGATGAGATCTTATCTCTTCATAGGGATACATCACAGCTGCACACTCAGATTTATGACCTCCATAATCAGAACTGTGAGTATGAAACTAGATTTATACGTATCAGTTCAGCTGCAAATTTAAGGATGATAGAGACCGAGATGTCCCTCATCGACGACAACCCTTTGCCTTGGAAAACTAATGATGAAATGGAGAGGTCTTCCTCACCACCGAAGGAATAATTTGGACGCCATGGGTAATGGTACTCCCTTAGCTTGTTTGAAGCTTGGGGGATTGCCTTGGTATCATCATTATCTTTTACCTTTTTACCTTTTAGTCGTGTATCATGTCCTGAGTAGAGAAGTTATCATATAAAATAGTGTGTGAATTGTGGTTGTCCTCCTATCATGTATTAGCTTTGTATCCGTTGGTGTGGTTGTCGTTATGGAATATTAATGAGAAGTCTTGTTTTTACTTTCTCGCACTATTTTATTCTAGCTTGCAAGTAATCTCTAGGTCTCTTTGGAAGAGTGTTGGCCTCACTTTGGGTGCAGTTTTGAAAATCTTTTTGGGTGTTGGGAAACATATCATTGGTCAGTAGCAACAATTCTTGGACGCTTAAGTAGAGAAGAAAGTTTCACTTGCAAATATATTATCTTTGATATCTTACAGATTTGTCGGTTTCCAAGTGAAAGGACAAATGATGTCGCCTAGAGGGGGGGGGGGTGAATAGGCGATATGAACTTTTTCGATTTATGGCTTGATAAATGCGGAATAAATATAATGTTTAATTTATCAAGCACACTACCTAATATACTAGGTTCACCTATGTGCACCAACAACTTATGCTAAGCAATATAACAACAAGGTGGTAGCAAGAAATAATGCTTCAAGCACGAGGGCTATCACAATGTAAAGTGCATAAGTAAAGAGCTCGGATATAGAAATAACCGAGGCACGCGGAGACGAGGAAGTATTCCCGAGTTGCTCCTTGTTAAGGGAGTACGTCTCGTTGAAGGGGTGTGAGCTCGCCACAAAGGCCTACTCAAGATGCCACAAAAGTCCTCACCCTATTCTCCGATGAACCTCACCCCAAGGGTTAGGTTCACCTTCCACTATCGGAATCCTTCAAGGCGAAATCCGAGCCTTTACAACGATCTTGGGGCACACACCCACAACTCAATCGGGGGCTCCCAAACCTTGCCTGAAGCTTCACAACTCGAAGTCTTCGCGACACCACCAACCGTCTAGGGTACACAATGCACCCAAGAGGCACAATCTCTTAGGAACACAATGCACCCAAGAGTAACAAGCTTCTCGAACTTCAATTTCCACAAATCCTCGTGGAGAGCACAAACCGATGCAACTAATGCAATGGCAAGAGCACAAGTGCTCAAATCCTTCACTCTCAAATTTAACAAAGCAAAAAATGCTTATGGGGGAATAAGAGAGGAAGAACAAAGAAGAACTCAACAAATGGAACTTCAAGATCTAGATCCAAAGGGTTCCCCTCACTTAGAAGAGATATGGATTGGTGGAAATGTAGATCTAGATCTCCTCTCACTTTTCCCTCTAAAAGGAGGCAATAACTGGAGGGATGGAGAGGAAGCAAGCTCTCAAAAGGTCAACAATGGAGGGGAGAGAGAGTGCCAAAGATTGTGGAACCATTGGGGAAGAAGGCCCCTTAAATAGGTCAACCAAATATCCAACCGTTATGCCCAGAAACGCGCCGGGGCGGTAGTACCGGAATTTTTACTGGTACTACCGCCCAAAAACAGAAGCTAGAGTCCATAAGCGGAAGTAGGGGTGGTACTACCGCCCTTTGAAAAACTGTCGGAACACCGATACCAAAACAAGCATAACTTTTGCTTCCGGACTCCGTTTTTGATGATCTTGGGTTCGTTGGAATTTTAACAACGAGCTATACAAGAATATACAAAGAAAAATCATACTCGAACAAGGTAGGATAAAACCAAATGGGGAAAGGTAAATCCTCTCTATAAAAGACGAACCGAGAAAACCATCAATATAAAAAACGCAATAGAAGATGCAAACGAACTCCGTTTTCAATGAACTTGGGCTTGTTGGAATCACAAAAATGAGATCTACAAGATTATGCAGAGAAACATCATAGTCCAATAAGGGAGGTGTCAGAGAACTGCCCCAGGAACTGGGTGTGTCTCACGAAGGATCGAGTAAGGGGCTGAACGCGGAATCAAACAACCCTCAACGTGCTCCGGCGACGGTGCTCGTCGGACTCGCTGCGGAACAACACTGCAGGGATAGACGCTCGGTCTTACCCAGGTTCAGGGCCCTCTAGGTGAGGTAAAACCCCTACGTCCTGCTTCGAGTTGTATTGCACTTGCTTGGAGAGGTTTCAGTACAGAGTGAGCTTGGCGAGCTCGAGGTGGCTACAATGGCTAGGGTTTTGCCTGAGCTCCAAGATGGTGAACTTGTGAACCCAGAATGCGAACCCCTTGCCCAAAACGTGCTCCCCTCCTTTTATAGGTGTCTCGGGCCTCTTCCGCCAAAACATTTGGGCGGGAAGGGCTACCACATGGCAACGAAGGAGGAGGTGCGGTGCACGATAAAGGTAGAGTCTACCATAAAGGTAGAGTCCGTGGACGCGGTCCACGGCAGGGGAGCGGCGTCACCAAAGCTGAAAAAGGCCACCGGCCAACCAGGACGGTGGGCTGGCGCTGCGGAGGTGGAACGGGTCCCACGGTGACGCCGCCCTTGGAGCGTAGCTGCAGACGGTTCCCTTATCACCAAAGTAGCAATACTCGTTGTCCGCTTTGCTTGGTGCTGCTTTGTTGACTCCTCTATACATCAAAATGGCAACTGGAGTGCTGCTGTCACCGCGCGCTGGCGTGGTCGTCACTCTGCAGAGAATGCAGAGCCCATGTGCGCTCTGCCGAGGAGGCAGAGCTGGCTTCGAGAGGAAGGAAGCCTCGCGAGGCAAAAAGGCCTCGCCGAGCCTTTCGGCTTGGTCCTTAGCAGAATTGCTGGTGGCGTCCGAGATGCCTTCTTCTCGAGGAGATGTCCCTCGCGAGGAAAAAACCCTCGCGAGGCTCGCCAGGCTTGGAGAGCCTGGTCCTTAGCGAAATCTTCTGAAGAATCTTGTGGGACAGTAGCCCCCGGGCCCGCGATGGGCACGCCGAGGCCCATGGATGAAGGCGAAGCGTCGAGGGCCCAACGGTGCCTGCCGGGGCCGTGACACGTGGGGTGCAGCGGTTGCGCCCGCGGCCACGATCTCCTCGGCTCCAACGAGCGACGTGGCGGGGCCCGCCACGACTCGGGAGCTGGTCAATAAAGCCTGGGCGCGCAGACTGCGCCCTTCACTTCTCCCATAACTCCGCCGCACTCTTCCCCAAAACGGCTCCTTCTTCCCAGAGCAACTCCCACTCCAGGGTCTTCATCTCCTTCTCCGGCGACCAATGGTGCCCAAGAAGGCCAACATCGACCCGAAGGGCAAGGCCGCGATGCGGGCCGGCACGTCGGCGGCGGTGGCGCGCGGTGCTGCTCTCGAGGGGGTGCTGCCGCGGACCCGCGTCACCGCGATGGTGATAGCAAAGGTGCGCCACCTGGCGGCGGCGAGCACCAACGAGCACGGCGCCACCGAGATGAGGCCGGCCGGCAGCAGGCTCACCGAGGGGTTCTACCCCATCTTCCTCCATACTCTCTACGCCGGTCTTGTCCCTCCGTTTTCCGAATTCCTCTTGGCGATTCTGGAGGTGTACCAGATCCAACTGCTTCATCTCAACCCAAACTCCATCCTTATCCTTGCCATCTTCGCCCACCTCTGCGAGGCCTACATTGGCATCCGTCCCTCGGTGGCGCTCTTCCGTAGTTTCTACTCCCTCCGGAACACCGCCCCCAACGAGCGGCTCGGCTGCGTCTCCTTTCGCATCGCCGCCGCCAGGAGCGAGAACTACATTCCCATCGCCTGGTGCGGTGAGAACGCCATCACCAAGGTGACGAAGCAGGTGGAGAAATTCCGCGAGCGGTGGCTCTTCGTCGACGCCAAGAAGACAAACCCTCTCCTGGAGGTGCCCGAGGGGCCCCCGAGGAAGTGGGCGCGCTGGGCGAGCGCAGACTTTAGGGGCCCGAGGCTTGACGCGGTGTACGAGTGCATCCGGCGCATCCGCAAGGCAGGGGTCACCGGCCAGATGGTGGCAAGAGACTTCACGAGGCACCGGATCGCTCCTCTCCAGTGGCACTCCGAGCCGATGTGGCGGTACACAGGCAGGGGGGGACGCGATGCGGCTGAGCTCGGACGGCGTCGCGCCTGAGGTGCTGCGCCAAGTCATCGGGGTCCTCTTCGTGACGACGGAGATCCCGTCTCCTGCCAACGAGGAGGCCCGACCACTCATCAGCTTTGCCGAGGAGAGCATCGAGGAGCAACGCCAGTGCATGCCCGTGTTCGACGAGTGGGGAATTGTGCCCGCAGGGCACCGCGGGCCTCGCCCCAACCCGTGGGCGGCGGAGCTGGAGTACATGGACGAGTCTCCGGAGCCGGAGGAGGTCGAAGAGTCTGCCGAGGAAGAGGCCTCGAGAGGCGAGGACCCCTTCGGCGAGGACGAGGCCTCGAGGGGCACCGACCGCGTTGGTGAGGACGAGGCATCGAGAGGCGCCAACCCATAGAGAGGCTCCGCCGGATCCTCAAGGAGCGCTCCCGCCGAGGTGGACCTCCAGGTGCTCTCCTCCAGCGAGGAGGAGGATGCCTTCCGCGTCGCCCGCTCCCGACGCGTCGAGGAGGAGGAGGAGACGAGCGGCGGCGGGGGAGGGCGCTGCGAGCCCCGCTCCAAGGCCACCCACGACAGGAGAGTCGCGACCGCGAGGAGCGCTCCTCGCGAGGAGGCAAGGGCGCCTCAAGAGGAGGCCGGAGCAAGCAACACCCAACCGCCCAAGGCGAAGAAGAGGGTGTGGGTAATGGCTGACGAGTAAGCCTTGACTCTTCTTTTTCTTTTATCATTTTGCTTCTGGAAAACCCCCTTGAAGGATCTTCAACTTGTCTTTCTTTCAGGCAACCCGCGGAACCGAAGAGGCGGCGGCTCTGCAAGCTTGGAGAGACCGCCAGCGTCGTCGCAGAGATGCCTGCGGCTGACGAGCCGCGACAGGTGGCTGTCCCTCCCGCGGGTGAGCACCGCGCGGAGGAAGTGGTCGAAGAGGTGGCGCCGTCGCCGCCTCGGGCGGCGACTCCTCCCGTGGTGGAGCAACGCGCGGAGGGGGTGGCTGAAGAGGCGGCGCCGTCGTCGGCTCGGGCGGCAACTCCTCCCGTGGTGGAGCACCGCGCAGAGGAGGTGGCCGAAGAGGTGGCGCCGCCGTCGCCAACTAGGGCGGCCACTCCTCCCGTCCAGCTCGAGACAGAGGAGGAGAGAGTGGACGAGGAGATCGTCATGGAGCCGCCTCCAGAGGAGGAGGAGGCTCCCTCGAGAGGGGCCGATGTGCCCGAGGCCGTGGCGGACACGGCCGTCACGGAAGGGGCAGGGAACGCCCCTGAGGAGCAGGAGGCAGAGGCACCTCCGGAGCCCACAGGCGCCGGAGCTGGACGCGAGAGGACGCCCAGCCCCCAGAGGGCACCCGAAGCGGGTGCCGAGGGAGGCGCCCCCACGAGCCCCCGGGCCGCACCAGAGGCGGCTGTGAGCCCAAGGCAGGAGGCCTCGGGCGCCTCGACAAGGGTCGAGGCCTCTGCACCCAGCAGTGGTGCGGGGACCTTGGCGCTGCAGGAACCGCGGCGCCAAGCAATTCGTCGCCGAGTCGTCCTCAACCAGGCGCGACGGACGCTCGACGAGCTGGAGGAGCAGCTCGCCGAAGAAGAACTCGCCCTAGCGGAGGAGAGGACAAGGCTTGGCGAGGCCTGGGCCCTCCTCCACGAGAGGGTGGAGTTGTGCCACCGGCAGGATGCGGCGGCCCAGACGGAGCGCCAAGAGGACCTTCGCTTCACCAAGGAGACCCGCGACAGCGTCAGGCGGGAGACGGAGGAGGTGATGGACCAGCTGGACGCCACCAGGGAAGCGCTCGAGGTGGAGACCGCCTCCAAGCACGAGGAGCTAGCGGCCGCGGAGCAGAAATTCGCTGCTGACTCCGAGGTCGCGAGGGCCAGCTTGAAGGAGCTCCGCGAGCTACTGGATGCTCGCGAGGGGCAGCTGGCGCCGTGCGAGGCAGAGCTGGCGCGACATGAGGGAGAGCTCTCCCTCCGCGATAAAGAGCTGCGCCAGGGCGAGGAGCAGGTCCAACTGCTTGAGAAGGATCAAGCAACCCGCGAAGGGCAATTGCAGGCCCGCGAGGGCTTGGTGGCCAAGAACGAGGCCTCCTACGCGGAGCGCCACGAGAAGGCCAACGCCGACTTCGCGCTGAAGATGAAAAGAATCCAGGAGGAGGCCGACTCCAGGGTCCAGCGCGTCCGCGAAACTCTCTCCAAGGATTATGAGGAGAAGGTCACGAAGCAGGAGGACCGCTTCAAGGTGAAACGCAAAGAGCTCCAAGACCGCATCAAGGAGCTCGAGCAGGAGGAGAAGCAGATGACCTCCTGCCTCGAGAACGCCAGGGAGGCCCAGGCTCGCGCAGAGGGGAACGCCGCCGCCCTGGAGAGAGACCTGGACGAGCTCCGACAGCAGGTGGGGCCGGCCGTGGCTCTCGCGGAGCGGGCGCGGGACCAGCGCCAGATTGGCCAGTCCATGTCACGCCAGCGCCAGCGCATTCTCCAAGACTTGGTGAACCGCGCGCGCGCCGTTGGGGACGACTTGAGGATCGAGGTTCCCCCCTTCTCCGCAGGGACTGACGACGAGGCGGCGTACTCGTTCTTCTTCGAGCAATTCCTCGGAAAGCTTGAAGGGGTCGCGAAGGGCTTCGACGAGCGCGTCGTGGAGGAGAGCCGCGATCTCCTCGTCATCGCCACCACCCGCATCTTCAGCAACCTCGCGAGGCTCCAGCCCTTGCTTGTCCTTGAGTCCGTGATGGCGCCGCCGGTCAACATCAGCGACAAGGCGCGGAAGGCCGCCGACGCGTACGCCAAGAAATTCGACCAAGTCGTGGTCGAAGGCGACGACGAGGAGGATGCCCTGGAGGAGGAGGTGGAGGCCGCCGTGGACGGAGCGGGCACCTCAGGAGGTGCGACGGCCTGAGCTCTTCTTCCTGTATCTGGACGTGCAGGGGCACGAATTATCTTAGTATTTCTTTTGTAGTGGCTTTTGTAAAGACTTGCTTTAAGCTGCGTTTGCTTGGTGAATATCCCTCGTGAGGCTTTTGTCTTCCCTTTCATGTCTTTTTCGCTCTACGTCTTAGGACCCTCTCTTAGCGCTACACCACCGCCGCTTCGGTATGTGAGAGTCAGGGCTCCACAAGGCCGGGGGGTGCGTGAGGCCTCAAGAGGTAAGAGCTCCCAAGTCGCGATGCTTGGGGCTCCCCTTTAACGTGCAAGCGGCCCATGAGGCGCAGGAGAGAGAAAAGAGGCTCGAGGGACGAAAACCAGCGAAAAGAATTTCAACCAAGTGTTTGGACTTAGCTTCACGAGGTGTTTTTCCTTGGAGAGGGTGTTGGTTCCCTGACGAGGTGTTTTTGCTTTGGAGAGGGTGTTGGTTCCCTGACGAGGTATCTTGGACCTGTTTCCTGCGTTTTGACAGATAGGCGTACCCGCAAGCAAAACATAGCTAGAACTTATGCGCGCTCGTAGGTTCCTTCATGAGTGTCTCGCGAGGAGAACATGCACCAAGGTCCTTGGTGAGTTGACGTGCACGGGAGCCGGCTCATGAGTTCAGAGCTCCTTGGGAGTTGACATGCATGAAGGCTGACCCGTGAGTTCAGAGCTCGGATCCCTTGGGTTTGAGGCGCTGCCGGGATGCTCCCGTGGCATGGCACCGTGCTAGCCCCCGCTCGCGAGATACACAGGAGGGATCATACGAGCAAGGATGAAACAGCAATAACATAAAGGCTTACCGAGGCAACCACATATGCTGGCGCAGAGCGCAAAGGTTCAAATTGACCTGAAACATAGGTTCATTACACTGGCGTGGCCAGAAACACAAAAAATCCGCCATGTCAGGCATGGGGTTCCACATGCTGTGGCTGAGACTCTCGAGGGGGCGTGCTCGGGGCGACACATGTAGAGAGAGCTCAGAGGGGGCCCCTATGCGGGGGTGGCTTGTAGAGCCTGCGGTCCACCATGGCTGGGCATGGGGATCCACCACGCCAAGGCATGGTGCCTGAAGAGGTTACCTTGCCGAGGCGTGATGGCTTGGGAGTCTTCTCGAACGGCCCACGACAACGTATGGTAGAGAGGGGAGCCTGAAGTTTTTCCTCGTGGAGGATGATGGCGCGAGGCTCTCCCTTGAAGCAAAAAATTGCTCGTCGAGGACGATCAGGGGTAGAACTTGCGCAGGTGCTGGATGTTCCAGGGGTTGGTGACAGGGATGCCGTCCTCCATCTCGAGCCACGCGGAGCCAGGCCTGGCAATGTGGACGACCCTGTAGGGTCCTTCCCACATTGGCGAGAGCTTGTGGAGGCCTGCCCTGGAGAGGATTCTCCTCAGGACGAGGTCTCCTGCTTCGAGAGTGCGCGGGCGGATGTGGCGGCTGTGGTAGCGACGGAGGTCTTGCTGGTACCTTGCCGCTCTCCGGGCCGCATTGCGGCGGAGCCCTTCAAGCAGCAGGAGGTCATTGTTGGGCAGTTCGTCCAGCTCAGCCTCCTTGAAGGCCAGGACTCGGGGAGAGCCATGAGTGATCTCGCTGGGGAGGACGGCTTCAGCGCCATAGACGAGGGAGAACGGCGTCTCACCAGTTGGCTTTGTTGGCGTGGTACGGATGGACCAGAGCACCGAGGGGAGCTCATCGATCCAGTGCTTGCCGCTGGCCTTGAGGCGGTTGAAGCTTCTCGTCTTGAGGCCCTTCAGCACCTCGGCGTTGGCTCGCTCAGCCTGCCCGTTGCTTCGTGGGTGCTGTCGGAGATTGTCCCCAGGAACTAGGGGTGTCTCCAAGGTATCGTGTAAGGGGCTGAACACGGAGTCAAACTATCCACAACTCGCTCCGGCGACGGTGCTCGTCGGACTCGCGGCGGACGACACTGCAGAGATTGACACAAGATCTTACCCAGGTTCAGGGCCCTCTTGTGGAGGTAAAACCCCTACGTCCTGCTATGTTGTATTGCACTGCTTGGAGAGGTTTACAGTACAAGGTGAGCTTGTCGAGCTCGAGGTGACTAACAATGGCTACTTGCCGGTCCTTAGATCTAGGGTTTCTGGGCTCTAGGATCTTGGGCCAGGAATCGAACCCCTTGCTAGGGCATGCTCCTCCTCCTTTTATAGGCGTCCTGGGCCTCTTCTGCCCAAATATTTGGGCGGGAAGGGCTACCACATGGCGACGAAGGAGGAGGCACGGTGCACCGTAAAGATGAGGTCTACCATAAAGGTGAAACTCGTGGACGCGGTCCACGGCAGGGGAGCGGCGTCACCAAAGCTGAAAAGGGGCACCGACCAGCTGGACAGGGAGCTGGCGCTTGCCGAGGTGGGAGGTGGCCCACGGTGACGTCGTCCTTGGAGCGTAGCTGCAGACTGTTCCCTTGTCACCAAAGAGGCAATACTCGTTGTCCGCTTTGCTTGGCTCCGCTTTGTTGACTGCTTTATACATGGAAACGGCAACTGCGGCGTCGTCGTCATCGCGCGTAGGCACGCGCGTCACTCTGCGCATGGCGCAGAGTCCATGTGCGCTCTGCCGCGGGGGCAGAGATAGCTTCACGAAGAAAGCGCTTCGCGAGGCGAAAGGCCTCGCCAAGCCTTGCGGCTTGGTCCTTAGTAGAATTGCGGGCGGCGTCGGAGACGCCTTGTCGAAGAGCGATCCCTCGCCGAGGGAAAGAACCCTTGGCGAGGAGAAGAACCCTTCGCGAGGAGAGAAATCCTCGCGAAGCTCGCCAGGCTTGGAGAGCCTGGTCCTTAGCGAAAATCACCCGAGGAATCTTGTGGGCCCTGGCAGGCCGGCCCGTGGTACCCTGGTTTCCACTGTGCCGACAGTAGCCCCCGGGCCCGCGATGGGCACGCCGAGGCCCATGACGAAGGCGAAGCGTCGAGGGGCCAAAGATGCCTGACAGGGCCGCGACACGTGTCACTGCAGCGGTTGCACCCGCGGCCGCGGCCTCCTCGGCTCCAACGGGCGACGTGGCGGGGCCCGCCACGACTCGAGTGCTGGTCAATAAAGCCTGGGCGCGCAGGCGGCGCCCATTACTTCTCCCGTAACTCCTCCGCACACTTCCCCCCACGCCTCCAAACTCTCCAGAGAACTCCACTCTCCAGAGCTCTCTTCTTCTTCTCCGGCGACCAATGGCGCCCAAGAAAGCAGCCACCGACCCGAAGGGCAAGGCCACCGCTCAGGCGAGCTCGTCGGCGGCGACAGCGCGGGCGGGCACGTCCGCGGCGATGGCGCGTGCCGCTGCTCTCGAGGGAGCACTGCCGAAGACGCGCGTCACCGCCGCCACGATAGCGACGGTGCGCCACCTGGCGGCGGCGAAGACCAACGAGCATGGCGCCACCGAGCTGAGGCCGGCCGGTAGCAGGCTCACCGACACCTTCTACCCCATCTTCATCCATACTCTCTACGCCGGCCTGGTACCACCATTCTCTGATTTCCTCTGGCGATCTTAGAGACGTACCAGATCCAACTCCTTCATCTTCATCCCAACTCCATCCTCATCCTTTCCATCTTCGCCCACTTCTGCGAGGCTACGTCGGCATCCGTCCCTCGGTGGCGCTCTTCCGAGTTTCTATTCTCTTCGGAACTCCGCCAAGGGCGAGCGGCTCGGATGCGTCTCTTTTCGCATCGTCGACGCCCGTAGCGACAACTACATCCCCATCGCCTGGCTTGGCGAGGTCGCCGTCACCAAGGTGACGAAAAAGGTCGACAAGTTCCGCGAGAAGTGGCTCTTTGTCGACGCCAAGACCACCAACCCTCTCCTGGAGGTGCCCGAGGCGCCGCCGAGGAAGTGGGCGCGCTGGGCGAGCGCGGACTTCAGGGGTTCGAAGCTTGACGCGGTGTATGTATACTTCCGTCACATCCGCGACGCAGGGGTCACCGGTCAAATGGTGGCGAAGGACTTCACCAGGCGCCGCATCGCTCCCCTCCAACAGCACGCCGAGCCGGTGTGGCGATACGACGGCAAGGACGACGCCATGCGGCTAAGCAGGGACGGCTTCGAGCCTGATGTGCTCCGCCAGATCATGAATGTTCTCTTCACATCGCCGGAGATCCCGCCCGCCAAGACGGAGGCGACCAAGCCGCTCATCGTCTTCGCCGAGGAGAGCATCGCGGAGCAGCGCTCGCACATGCCCATCTTCGACGAGTGGGGAATCGTGCCCGCGGGGCACAGCGGGCCTCGCCCTAACCCGTGGGCGGCGGAGCCGGAGTACGTGGACGAGGCTCCCGAGGCTGAGGAGGCCGAGTCCGCCGAGGAGGAGGCCTCGAGAAGCGAGGACCCCCTTGGCGAAGACGAGGCTTCAAGGGGCGATGACCCCGTCGGCGAGGGCGCCGGATCCTCGAGGAGCGCCCACGCCGAAGTGGACCTCCAGGTGCTTTCCTCCGACGACGAGGAGGACGCCTTCCGTATCGTCCGCTCCCAGCGCGCCGACGAGGAGGAGACGAGCGGCGGCGGAAGAGGGCGCTGCGAGCCCCGCTCCAAAGCCGTCCACGACAGGAGGGCCGCAACCGCGGGAGGCATCCCTCGCGCGGAGACAGGCGCGGCCCGGGAGGAGGCCGGAGCAAGCCTCATCCAGCCACCCAAGGCAAAGAAGAGGGTGTGGGTGATGGCCGGCGAGTAAGCCCTCGACTTCTCTTTCTTCTTCAAGATTTCACTTTGAGAATTCCCCCCTTTGAAGGATTTTCGACTTGTCTTCTTTCAGGCAGCCTGCGGAGCCAAAGAAGCGGCGGCTCGGCGAGGCCGGAGAGACCACCAGCGTCGCCATGGAGACGCCTGCAGCCGGCGAGCCGCAGCAGGCAGTTGCTTCTCCCGCGGTCGAGCACCGCGCGGAGACGGTGATGGCTGAAGAGAACGTGGCGTCGCCGATTCGGGCGGCGGAGCACCACGTGGAGGAGGAGACCGCAGAGGCGGCGACGTCGCCAACCAGGGCGGCGACTCCTCCGGTCCAGCAGGAGGCGGAGGAGGAACCCGTGGACGAGGACATCGTCGCGGAGCCGCCTCCAGAGGAGGGGGCCTCGAGAAGGGCTGACGCGCCCGAGGCCGCGGCGGACGCGGCCGTTGCAGAGGGGGCCGGAGGCGCCCCTGTGGAGCAGGAGGAGGTAGAGACACCTCTGGAGCCCCCGAGCGACGGGGCCAGGGGCGAAGGGATGCCCAGCCCCCTGAGGGCTCCTGATGTGGGCGGCGAGGACGACGCCCCCACAAGCCCCCATGTCGCAGCGGGGGCCGCTACAAGCTTAGGGCAGGATGCCTTAGGCACCTCGACAAGTGTCGAGGCCTCTGCGCCCCACAGCAGCGTGGGAACCTCCTTGGCGCTGCAGGCGCCGCATCGCCAAGCGGCCTATCGCCGGACCGTCCTCAACCGGGCGCGACGAGCGCTCGACGGGCTGGAGGAGCAGCTCGCCAGGGAAGAAGACGCCTTGGAGGAAGGAAAAGGCGAGGCTCAGCGAAGCCTGGGCCCTTCTCTTCGAGAGGGTGGAGGTGTGCCGCCGGTGGGACGCGGCGGCCCAGGCGGAACGCCAAGAGGCCCTCCGCTTCGCCAAGGAGACCCGTGACAGCGTCAAGCGGGAGGCGCAGGAGGTGATGGAGGAGCTTGACGCTGCCAGGGAAGCGCTTGAGGCTGGAAACCACCTCCAAGCACGACGAGCTGGCGCCGCGTAAGCAGACAGTTCGCCGCCGACTCCGAGGCCGCCAAGGCCAGCCTGAAGGAGCTCCGTGAGGGGCTGGACGCCCGCGAGGCGCGGCTGGCGCCTCGCGAGGCCGAGCTGAAAAGGCGCCAGGAAGAGCTCGCCCTCCAGGAGAAGGAGCTGCAGCGGCGCGAGGAGCAGGTCCAGCTGCTGGCGAAGGACCAGGCCACCCGCGAGAGGCAGCTGGAGGAGCGTGAAGGTCGGGTGGCCACCGACGTGGCCAACCTTGCGGCGGAGNGGGTCCGAGGCAGGACCCGGCGCCTCGACGAGGATCGAGGACTCTGCACCCAGCAGCAGTGCGGGGGCCTTGGCGCTGCAGGGGTCGCGGCGCCAAGCAATTCGTCGCCAGGTCATCCTCAACCAGGCGCGGGCGGGCACTCGACGGGCTGGAGGAGCAGCTCGACGAAGAAGAAAACGCCCTGGCAGAGGAAAAGGCGAGGCTCAGCGAGGCCCTGGGCCCTTCTCCACGAGAGAGTGGAGGTGTGGCCGCCGAGGGGATGCGGCGGCCCAGGCGGAGCACCAAGAGGCCCTCCGCTTCGCCAAAGAGACCCGCGACAGTGTCCAGCGGGAGGCGGCGGAGGTCACGGATCAGCTGGATGCCGCCCGGGAAGCGCTTGAGGAGGAGACCACAACCAAGCACCAGGAGTTGGCGGCCGCCGAACAGAAGCTTGCCGCCGAATCCGAGGCAGCTAAGGCCGGCCTGAAGGAGCTGCGCGAGCAGCTGGATGCCCGCGAGGGGCAGCTGGCGCCTCGCGAGGCAGAGCTGAAGCGGCGCGAGGGAGAGCTCTCCCTCCGCGAGAAGGAGCTGCACAGGCGCGAGGAGCAGGTCCAGCTGCTCGAGAAGGACCAGGCCACCTGCGAGGGGCAGCTGCAGGAGCGTGAGGGTCGGGTGGCCACCGACGAAGCCAACCTCACGGCGGAGCGGAAGAGGCTCCAAGAAGAGGCTGACCTCAAGGTCAAGCTCGTCCGCGAGGGCCTCGCCAAAGAGTATGACGAGAAGGCCGCGAAGCACGAGGACCGCCTCAAGACCAAGCGCAAGGAGTTCGAAAAGCGCATCAAGGAGCTCGAGCAGGAGGAGAAGCGGTTGACCTCTTGCCTCGAGGTCTCTCGGGAGGCCCAGGCTCGCGCTGAGGGGAACGCCTTCGCCCTGGAGAGGGACCTGGATGAGCTCCGGCAGCAGGTGGGGCCGGTCGCGGCTCTGGTGGAGCAGGCACGGGACCAGCGCCAGGTTGACCGGTTCATGACGCGCCAGCGCCAGAGCATTCTCCAGAGCTTGGTGAGCCGCGTGCGCGCGGTCAGGAACGATCTGAGGATTGTCGTCCCCTCCTTCTCCGCGGCGACCGACGACAAAACCTCGTATTCGCACTTCTTCGAGCAATTCCTCGGGAAGCTTGAAGGGGTCGCGAAGAGCTTTGACAAGCGCGTCGTGGAGGAGAGTCGCGACATCCTTGTCGTCGCAGTCACCAACATCTTCAGCAACCTCGTGAGGCTCCAGCCCTCACTTGATCTTGAGGACGTGATGGCACCACCGCGCGCCATCAGCAACAAGGCGCGGGAGACCGCCACGCAGGCCGCCATCGCGTTTGCCAGGAATTCGACCAAGTGGTGATCGAAGGCGATGACGGGGATGCCCTGGAAGAGGCGGAAACCGCCGTGGACAAGGCAGGCACCTCAGGAGGCGCAACGGCTTGAGCTCTTTGCCTGTAGCTGGGCGTGCAGAGGGCACATTTATCTTAGCCATTTTGATTGTAAACTTTGTAAGAACTTGTCAAGTTATATTGGAGTGTGCTTGTGAATGTCCCTCGGAGAGCCTTTGTCTTTCCCCCTCATGCCCTTTTCGCTCTAAGTCTTAGGACCCTCTCTTAGCGCTACACCACCGCCGCTTCGGTATGCGAGAGTCAGGGCTCCACAAGGCCGGGGGTGTGTGAGGCCTCAAGAAGTAGAGCTCCTCGAAGCGCGATGCTCGGGGCCCCCCTTTGACGTGCAAGCAGCCCATGAGGCGTAGGAGAGAGAAAAGAGACTCGAGGGGCAAAAACTAGCGAGAGGAGATTTCGACCAAGTCTTTGTACTTAGCTTAGCGAGGCATTCTGCCTTGGAGAGGGTGTTGGTTCCCTGGCGAGATGTTTTTGCCTTGGAGTTGCCTGAGGCTTGGATAGCCTGCTTTCCTGCACATGGAGAGATAGGCATACCCACAAGCAGTATATAGCTAAAAATCTTATGGTGCTCGTAGGTTCCTTCATGTGTGTCTTGCGAGGAGGACAGGCACCAAGGTTTTGGTGATCCTTGGTGAGTTGACGTGCGCGGGAGCTGACCCATGAGTTCAGAGCTCCTTGGGAGTTGACATGCATGAGAGCTGACCCGCAAGTTCAGAGCTCGGATCCCTTGGGTTTTAGGTGCTGCCGGGATGCTCCCGTGGCATGGCACCATGCTAGCCCCGCTCGCGAGATACGCATGAGGGATCATACGAGCGAGAGAGAAAAGCAAACAACGCTAGAGCTTGCCGAAGTAATAAAATATGCTGGCGCGATGCGCAAAGGTTCAGAATGACCTGAAATAGATGTTCATTACACTGGCGTGGCCAGAAGTTTCTCCTTCTTTGATGATGAAGTCTTGCTTCTCTGGACATATCTGACGGTGTTCAGGCGAACTTGTTAGAGTTTGTCCTGAGGAAGGCGACGAGCGCGCTTTCCTATTTGGGAAGCAAGTTGGCGCCGATGGTGACGGTAGCCCCCGAGCCGTTTGCCTCGAGAGGCACTTGCTTTGTCGCGGCCTTCTCCTAAGAGAAAAGCTGCTTCTTCTTCGCGGGGGGCCTCGGGAGGGGTTCTTCGTCCTCGTCAGCGGGTGACGCCACCGCGGCAGCCTTGTAGGCCGCTTGCGCAGCATACAGGGCGTCCGAGACCACGCCGCGGATGACAATGGTGCCACCCGAGCCAGGGAGCTTGACGAGGTTGTAGGCATGGTGGGTCACCGCCATGAATTTGGCGAGGGCGGGGTAGCCGAGTATGGCGTTGTAGGGCAGGCCGATGTGCGCGACGTCGAAGTCGATCAGCTCGGTGCGGTAATTGGCCTGGGTGCCGAAAGTGACGGCGAGCCTCACCTGCCCCAAAGGGGTGGTGAGACCCTCTGTCACTCCCGAGAAGGGCCTGGTAGGCATGAGCCGCTCGTAGGGCACCTGCAGCTTCTCGAATGTCTCGACGGAGATGACGTTGAGGCTGGCACCCCCATCAATGAGCGTCTTAGAGACGGCGATGTTGTTGATGGTGGGGGTGCAGACCAGCGGGATGGTGCCAACGGTCGAGGTGGACTTGGGGTGGTCGCCGGAGTCGAATGTGATGGGGCACTGGGACCACTTGAGGGGCCTGGAGGCCTCGACTCCAGGAAGGGCTGCTGCGACCTCGCGAGCGAGTTGCTTGAAGTGGCGGTTGGAGCGGGGGGCCTGAGCCCCGCCGAGGATGCAAGCGGCCCCGCGAGGCACCTGGTAGCCCTCGTCAGCCTCAGCAGGCAGGTTGTCGTTCACGGGCTAGGCAGCGTTGGCCTGGGGGTTCTGCTGGTAGTTGTCATTGTAGTTGTTGTTCCAGCGTCGCCCCCCGCGGCCTCCGTTTTCCTCGCGAGCCTCGCGAGCCTCGCGAAGCCTCTTGAGGTCGTAGCAGTCCTCGGTGGCATGGGAATGCCTGTTGTGGTAGATGCAGAAGGGACGATCATCCTTCTTTTCAGGTCCTACGGCTGGAGTGGCAGCTTGGCAAGGCTGCTTGGCGTCGGGGTCTGCCGCGAGGACCGCAGTAGTCTTGCGCTTCTCGGAGGATTTCTTCTTCTTGGACCCCTCGGTGGGGTCCCCTGGCTCGTTCTTGATGAACAAGCGGCCCTCTTCAGCCTTGGCGCACTTGTCCGCCAAGTCGAAAAGCTTAACGACGGTGGTGATGTTGTCGTGGATGCCGAGCTTCTCGAGCATCCGCACGTCTGTGACCCCAGCCTGGAAGGCCGAGATGACCTGTGCGTCGGTGGCGTTGGGGATCTTGTTGCGCACTTGGCTGAAGCGCTGGATGTACTTGCGGAGGGTCTCGCCGGGCTTCTGACGCACGGCGCGGAGGTCGTTGTAGGTGAGGCCGCGCTCATACGTGCCCTTGAAGTTGGCGACGAAGCACCGGCAGAGCTCCTCCCAGGTGCTGATGGACTCGGCGGGGAGGTTGGTGATCCATGAGGACGCGGAGTCCTTGAGTGCCATGGGGAACCAGTTCGCCAAGACCTTGTCGTCGCCCCCGGCGGCCTGGATGGCCAGAGAGTAGAGCTGCAGGAACTCCAGGGGGTTGTTCTTGCCATCGTAGCGCGGAGGGAGGTCCGGCCTGGACTTGACCGGCCAGACGACGCGACGGAGGCTGCGAGTGAACGTGGCCGTCGTGCCGTAGGTGACCGTGCCGTTGGCGAGGGTGGCGCGGAGGTGGCGCCCGGCGGTGGCGACGTCCTGGATGGCGCGGTTACGGCGTTCTTGCCCGCGCTCGATGCTCACGCGTGCGTCCTCAGGGGCTCGCTGCACGATTTGGCAGGCGTGTGGTGACGATGCGTGCGAGGAAGCGCGGCCGTCTCGAGGAGGAGCCCCCATCGGAGCAGGCTGCGGTGGAACCGGTGGAGCTGGAGCGGGCGCGGGCTGACGAGGAGGCGCGGGAGGTGCGCCGTGCGCCACGTCCCCCACGAGTGCAGAAGGAACCAGGGAACGGGACGGTGCAGGTGCGGCGGCGCGAGCGGCGCTGATGAGTTCGGAGACGCAGTTGAGCCAGGCCTCCTGAGCCGCCGGCGTGGGGCGGTACTGCAGCAGCTCCTGCGCCATGAGGAGCGCAGTCGCCGGGCTGGGCGCAGGGCGGCCCAGCGAGGAGGCAGCACGGTCCCGCGATGGGTGCAGGGAGGAGGCCTCCTCTTCGCCGAGGTCGTCCTCAGCGTGGTCGATGTCGTCGTCATCCGGGTGCTCGACGCAGGGCTCGGGGTCGGCGCGGCGCGCCGGAGCGGCGCTCCCACGCGGGCGGCCGCGCGGGTTGCCAGAAGGAGGAGCGGGTGGCGGCGCTGGCCGTCCGGCGAGCGAGTCGTTCGGCGCGAGAAGGGTCGGCCATGGCTGCGTCGAGGTTGAAGATGCGCCTCAGCCCCCTACCTGGCGCGCCAAATGTCGGAGAACTGTCCCAGGAACTGGGGGTGTCTCGAGAAGGATCGAGTAAGGGGCTGAACACGGAATCAAACAACCCTCAACGTGCTCCGGCGACGGTGCTCGTCGGACTCGCTGCGGGACTGCACTGCAGAAAGAGAACACTCGGTCTTACCCAGGTTCAGGGCCCTCTTGTGGAGGTAAAACCCCTACGTCCTGCTTCGGTGTATTGCACTGCTTGGAGAGTTTACAGTACAAGGAGAGCTTGTCGAGCTCGAGGTGGCTAACAATGGCTACTTGCTAGTCTTCAGATCTAGGGTTTTAGGCTCAGGAATCTTGGAACCAAACTAACCGAAGATCGAACCCCTTGCTTGAGCGTGCTCCCCCTCCTTTTATAGGCGTCCTGGAGCTCTTCTGCCCAAACATTTGGGCGGGAAGGGTTACCACACGGCGACGACGGAGGAGGCGCGGTGCACGATAAAGGTGAAGTCCACCATAAAGGTAAAGCTCGTGGACGTGGTCCACGGCAGGGGAACAGCGTCACCAAAGCTGAAAAGGGTCACCGACCAGCTGGACGGCGGGCTGGCGCTTGCCGAGGTGGGAGGTGACCCACGGTGACGTCGTCCTTGGAGCGTAGCTGCAGACGGTTCCCTTATCACCAAAGAGGCAATAATCGTTGTCCGCTTTGCTCGGCTCCGCTTTGTTGACTGCATTATACATGGAAACGGCAACTACGGCGTCGCCGTCATCGCGCGTAGGCACGCGCGTCACTCTGCACGTGGCGCAGAGCCCATGTGCGCTCTACCGCGGGGGCAGAGAGGGCTTTGCGAGGGAGGAGCTTCGCGAGGCGAACAGCCTCGCCGAGCCCTCCGGCTGGGCCCTTAGCGGAATTGCGGGTGGCGTCGGAGACACCTTGTCGAGTTGCGATCCCTCGCCAAGGGAGAGAATCCTTGGCGAGGAGAAAAACCCTTCGCGAGGGGAAAATCCTCGCGAAGCTCGCCAGGCTTGGAGAGCCTGGTCCTTAGCGAAAATCATCCAAAGAATCTTGTGGGCCCTGGCAGGCCGGCCCGTGGTACCCTGGTTTCCACTGTGCCGACAGTTTTCAAAACTCATTTTTAGGTTATAAATAATTTTCAAACTAGACTCGACATCGACCAATAGAAAGGGTTCCTACAGGCAGTCCTGCTCTGATACCAACTTGTAGCGCCTCGACCCCAGAACTATACAGTGAAGCTTTGTGCAACCGGTCCATCTACACAATCGAAGGTTACTCGGTTTACCAATCCCAGGCCAACATCGTTGGCAGGTGTGCTCGGAATGGATCATCGGCACACAACACCTCGATCATGCCATAAGCTCAGACATAGCTATCATGTATAGTTAAGAGATCAAGACTTGTGGAACAACTGGCACATTGCAGACTTTACGACACAAAGCATATAGCAACTCATATAAGAGAGGATACAAAAATATTACACACAAAAGGGATCACAGATCCAACAATTTATCAAGCGGAAGCGAAGTAGTGTTGTCTAGTACAACAAGATGCAAATATGGCCTAAGAGGCCTACAAATAAACATTAACCCAAGCTAGCTTGTTCCACGGTCCCAAGCTGCCATCTGGGAACCCCGGACTACTAGTCGACGTCCGCGAAGAACCCACCTAGCTGCTCGGTGTTGTCCTCCTCTGAAACAAAGTCATAAAGGCAGCAAAGAGAGACTGAGTACGATGTACTCGCAAGTTTAGTAGGGTGATATAGGCAGAATGCTGACGGAGGCTCTAAAGCTGTAAGTAGTTAATTTGCATAAAGCTAGATTTTCATGTAAAAGATATAAAAGACCCAGGGCATCGACTACGCAGAATATTTTCTGGAAAAGGGATAAGAGAGTAACATTTTCCTTCGGTTCTCATCGAACCAAGTAGTACCAAGAATCATCATCACCAAGGCACTTCCCCGAATCACCCTCGAGGAAATGAACCTTTGCCACACGTTGTAATTGCAACCTCTAGCTGCCAAGTTTTAATTAGGTTAAAGTTGTTTATGATCCCGTAAATCCATTCCCAAGGCGTCCATAACCGTGGACACGGCTTTTCGAAAAGATTAACCCTGCAGGGGTGTACTAATTTACCCATTGGTACCGTCCGGCTCACCTGGGTGGCCCTCTTCCGGGGAAGGCCGGCGAGCGGGCGCGGTTAAACCTTTACCTCGCGTGAGACTATCCAAGAGTCATTAGTGGCCACAGGGCAAGTTTACCTAGCCTATTTCAGCCTCTGCCCCATCGCCACGTCCTAAACACAAATCCTCCTCAACATTTTCTTTTCCACTCACACGCAAATGGAAAACCGAACTAGAGGACCCTTGGATACGTCCGCACAAGTTATTCAGTTAGTAAGGCGCCCATACACCCACCAATGGCAGCACGCTCAAACCTTGAGTCTGAAGACAGGAACTCGCACCTAGGGGCAAGAGTGAGGCAAAACACCATCCCCGATGGCAACTCACCCAAGCCTTTTAAGCAATTTAATTAAGTACCAACAACAACCACCATGTCCGAACATTCCATCATCATTCATCAATATGGAATTTAATCAACGGACATAAATAGAAAAACGACTAAGCATGGCTAAGCATAGCTAAGCATATAACAACAATTATATTTCGTATCCGGCCAACACATCATACCTATGGTTCATAGGAGGGGAAACATGTAATGGTTCAGGGGATAAACATGCATTCATAGGATACTCTACATCCTGGTCAAGAGTGACATTTGAACCGCATGCAATATTATGGTGGATAAAATAAGTTTATAAAACAATAGGATGCTAGAATGCCAAGAAGGTTAGGTTATCTCTTGCCTTGCTGCCGGGGCGTGTAGTACGGCTCGTCGGGGTAGGTAGAGAGACCCTCGACTCCGGAATCTGTCGATACCCAAAAACAATACAAAATAATAAATAAATCACACGAACACAAGGTGCAATGCTCAATCTCATGATGACATGTCAAATTGATGCAAAGATATCATCATATGATTTAAATACAAAATTAAATGGAGTTCCAAATAATTAGTGCAATTATTTGGAAACAACCCCATATTTAACTTAATGACTACATTTTGTATCAATTATTACATTAATAGTGAAGTGGCTCAAATATGCATGAACATGACATGATTAAATAGGTTTTGTTCTTCCGATCATTTTGGTACCTCATTTGTGAATTTCCAATTATCGATGAATAAAAAGTGAATTAAATGATTATTTGAATTTAATTTGTTTAACCAATTTATGAAGAACATCAAATAAAAATTTGGGATCATGAGTTGATATTACTATGATTGGATAGCATTTGAAGCACTAATCATTTTGATATTTTATTCATAATTTTTGGTTAAATATTTATCGAATTATGATTTTCCCAAATTAGGTATTATTTATACCATTTTAGGAATTCTTAATTAAACCAATGGAAAATTAAATTCAAAAGAAAGTTACAATGATTCCATCTGGTAGAGTTTGTTTTCCTGGACAATTTGATATTTAATTTGCCAAATTTGGATCAATATTCAATTAGTGATTAAATATTCAAATTGGTTTAAAAACTAAAAAGGAAAAACAGTTTTGTCAGACAGGCCGGCCTCAAACCGGCCAGGCCGGGCTACAGGCCGGGGGTGCTCCCGAAGCCTCCGGCCTTTGGCCGGCCCAGGCTGGGGCGAGGTCGGGGGTGTGCCCGAGGGGTCCGACCTTTTGGCTGGCTCAGACCGAGACCAGGCCGGGCTGCTGCCCGAGCCAACCGGCCTCACGGCCGGACAGGCCGGGGTCCAGGCCGGGCGTGCGGTGCGTGCGGTGACCGGCGGCCGACGGAACGGTGGACGGCGGCGGGAGAGGGATAGAGGATGCGGGAAGGCGCGCACGCGATCGTGGGACTCACCCTGGCAAGTTGGCGCGGTCGGGGTGGCCGGAGAGGGGAGAACGGCGGAGAATTTTGGCTTGGCAGAGAGCAGCCGATGCGGGAGGGTGGCGAGGACGATTGCGGCGACTCCGGGTTCCCCGGCCCGATTGCTTCGACGTGGAGGAAGAGAAGGATCCGGCGGACGTTTTCGCCCGCGTCGATCTGCACGGGGCAGCCCCAAGCGTCGGCGGCAAGCTCGTCAAGCGAGCAGCGACGCCGGGAGCTCGGAGGGGAGAGAGAAAGAGGCGAGGGAGCAGGCAAGTGGGGAACGGGGTGAGGAGCAGGTGGGGGGGTCCTCGTGCTCTTGTCCACCGGGGCGGCACGGCCACGAGGGAGGGGGCGGCGGCATGGGCGCGGAGGAGGTGGCGGCTTGGCGCCAGTGGCCATGGCCGCCACTGTGCGGGAAAGGGAGATTTCGCGAAAACCCCCCCTACCTCAATTTTCTCAAATTGCAAAAAGGTCCAAGAGCTAACTAATTGATTTAATTTAGGTAGTGAAACATTTTTATAAACTTTACAAAAATTCATACAAGTTCCCCTTACCCTTTAGAACCTCCACAAAAAGTTTGGCTTCAAAATAAAATGTTTGAAATCAGATTTATTCATATTGTTGCCATATGGTAATTTTTGACAATTTGCAAAATACATTATTTGAAGCACTTAATTATTTCCAAAAAAAATGAAATTAATCATGGAGGATCCTAATATAGTAATGAAGCTCCCCATGATTTTAGTTTGAATTTTTGGAAAGCTAGCTTGGTTCCAAAAATAGAATTTGTTTAACCCAATTTTGTATTCTCAAATTCATTTCTTATTTGGCAATACTTGGAAATTGAGAATTGGTTATAAAAAGCAAACTTGGAACTTCCTAAACCATTTGGAAGTCCATTTAGTTTGTTTCCAAGTTGGGCATTGCATTTGGGTTAGAGGTTTTGGGAATGTTGGGCTTCCCCATTTCCATTGCTTGCATGTGTTGGTTTGTTAGGAAAAGCAAATTCATATGGATGCCATGATGCAAACAAGAATGCAAAAAGTGGAAAAATTCTTCGTATTTTTCATTACATAGCTGGGGCTGTTACAATTCTACCCCGCTTACAGGAATCTCGTCCCGAGATTCTAGGCTTGAGTGAAGAAGGTGGGGTATTCCTGACAAAGGCTAGTTTCTCGCTCCCATGTGGCTTCTTCCTCGGAATGGTTAGACCATTGGATTTTGAGGAGCTTGATAGTCTTGTTGCGGGTTTTCCTCTCCGCTTCATCCAAGATGCGGATAGGATGCTCGCGATAGGTCAAATCCTCCTGGATGTCCAACGCCTCATGATCAACCCCACGGATTGGATCCTTGAAGCAACGACGGAGTTGGGAGACATGGAATACATCATGCACATCCGGGAAGTTGGAGGGCAACTCGAGTTGATAGGAGAGATCTCCTCGCTTGGCTAGGACGGTGAAAGGGCCAACATAGCGAGGTGCCAATTTGCCCTTGATCCCGAAGTGACGAACGCCTCGGAGAGGAGAGACTCGAAGATAGGCCTTGTCACCAATTTCATAGTGGATTTCTTGATGGTGCTTGTCATAGTAGCTTTTCTGCCGGGATTGAGCAATTTTGAGATTATCACAAATGATACGGACTTTCTCCTAGGCTTCATTTATCGCATCAGGACCGAAGAGTGGCCTCTCTCCGGTCTCAGACCAATTTAGAGGAGTCCGGCATTTTCTCCCATATAGAACCTCAAAGGGAGCCATTTGCAAACTGGCTTGGTAGCTATTGTTGTAGGAGAACTCGGTGAGAGGGAGGTACTTTTCCCAACCCTTGCCAAAGGAGATAACACAAGCCCGAACCATATCCTCAAGAACTTGGTTCACCCTCTCTGTTTGACCATCAGTTTGAGGATGATAGGCGGTGCTGAAGTTGAGGCGGGATCCCATAGCATTTTGGAAAGCCTGCCAGAATCTGGATATGAATAGGCTCCCACGGTCTGAGATGATCCTCAGTGGAACACCGTGAATAGGAACAATGGGGGCAACATATAACTCAGCCAATTGCTTTGCATTTATGTCCTCGCAAACCGGAAGGAAGTGGGATACCTTGGATAGGCGGTCGATAACGACCCAGATGGCATTATTGCCCTTTTGTGATCTTGGAAAGCCGGTGATGAAATCCATACCCACTTCATCCCATTTCCACTCGGGAATGGCTATGGGGCGAAGGGTACCAGCTGGCCTTTGATGTTCAGCCTTCACTCGGCGACAAACGTCGCATTCAGCAACATACTCGGCGATCTCGTGCTTCATGCAAGACCGCCAGAATTGAGGGCGAAGATCTTGGTACATTTTGGTGCTACCCGGATGAATAGAGAGGGGTGACTCATGAGCTTCTGAGAGGATTGGCTCTTTTGTATTCCCACTCTTGGGCACCACTAGACGGTCACCAAAATAGACAACACCATTGTTATCAACCGAGAAACAATTGGCCTTCCCATTAGTTATCTTCTCTTTGATCTCAAGGATTTCAGCATCATTTTGCTCGGCGGCCTTGATATCATCCTCGAGAGTGGATTTGATCTCGAGGTTAGCTAGATATCCAGAGGGAACAATTTCCAGATTTAACCGAGCAAATTCCTCATGGAGAGCTGGTTGTGCCTTTTCCACCATCATGGTGTTGCAATAGGTCTTGCGACTCAAAGCATCGGCCACGGCATTGGCCTTTTCGCGCTGATAATTGAGGGTCACATCATAGTCTTTTATTAATTCGAACCATCTTCTCTGCCTCAAGTTCAGATCCGGCTGGGTGAAGAGATACTTCAGACTTTGATGATCAGAATAGATCTCGCAACGGTTGCCCAACAGGTAGGGCCTCCATTGCTTCAGAGCATGTACCACGGCTGCAAGCTCTAGATCATGAGTTGGATAATTTTGCTCATGTGGTTTGAGTTGACGTGAGGCATTGGCGACAACATGGCCTTCTTGCATCAAGACACTGCCCAAACCTTGGAGTGACGCATCAAAATAGACGACAAAGTCCTTGTCGGTGTCAGGAAGGACAAGCACCGGGGTGGTAGTGAGTTTGACCTTGAGGGTTTGGAAACTCTCTTCAGCTTTGTGTGACCACACAAACTGTTTGTTCTTCTAGAGGAGGTCAGTCAACGCTTTGGCTATTTTGGAGAAGCCCTCGATGAATTGGCGGTAATAACCCGCCAATCCAAGGAAACTTCGGATATCTTTGACGGACTTGGGAGTTGGCCAATCCAGGATTGCCTGAATCTTGTCTGGTATCACCGCTACTCCAGCAGCTGACACCACATGACCGAGAAAAATGAGCTCCTTTAGCCAAAACTCACACTTGGAGAACTTGGCATAGAGGCGGTGATCTCGAAGCTTGGTCAAGACTAGTCGAAGATGCTCAGCATGTTCTTCTTCGGTTTTGGAGTATACAAGGATGTCATCGATGTAAATGATGACAAACTTGTCGAGGTACTCGTGGAAGATGGAGTTCATCAGCCTCATGAATGTAGCCGGAGCATTGGTGAGGCCGAAGGACATGACGGTGTACTCATATAACCCATAGCTGGTAGTGAAAGCCGTCTTTGGAATATCCTCCTTTCGGATTTCTATCTGATGGTAGCCTGACCTCAGATCCATCTTGGAGAATACTGTTGCACCAGCTAGTTGATCGAACAGGTCAGTTATTCGAGGAATGGGATACTTGTTCTTGATGGTCACTGCATTCAGAGAGCGGTAATCAACAACCAGCCGAGGAACATTGGTATCCCTCTTCTTGACAAAGATGACCGGGCAGCCCCAAGGTGAGCTACTCGGCCGGATGAATTCCTTTTCTAGCAGCTCATCAAGTTGCTTCTTTAGTTCAGTTAGCTCTTCCGTTGGCATGCGGTAGGGCCTTTTGGACACTGGGGCGGTTCCCGGAACCAACTCGATCACAAACTCCACACTGCGATCAGGTGGCATGCTAGGCAATTCCTCCAGAAAAACAACGGGGAAATCACACACCACCGCAACTTCATGCATTTCAGGCGGGGTGGTTCCTTCCAGGAACCATAGACTGATCTCCGGAGAGAGAGGAGTGGCTGCGGACAGAGTTGCAGAAGTTGGGGACCAGTAACGCACTTCCCCATAGCTTGGGTGGATCACTGTGACAGTCTTGGCAGCACAATCCAGGTTGGCCTGATATTTGACTAGCCAATCCATACCCAGAATAACATCGATCCCATCTGACTTCAAGGCTATCAGTGAGAACGGAAAAGGGACTGACCCTACAAAAATCTGAACCTCGGGAGCTATCCAATTTGTGTGCCAACTAGAGCCTGGGGTCTTGACCACTAGTGGGGAGTCCATATTTGCAAATGGTATTTGATGGTTGTGTGCATATGATATGGATATGAATGAATGTGATGCTCCAGAATCAAATAAGACTGAAGCTGGATATGCATTGATTCGAAGCGTACCCATAAGAACTTCGGGATCCTCCTCGACTCCTTCAGCCGAGACGTGGTTCAGGTGGCCACGGCTAACGGTCATGGCCTTGGCGGCTGGGGTAGAGGGTGCTGGTGCAGGTGCTGCGGTAGCCGGTGCCTTCTGGGGACACTCCCGGGAGTAGTGCCCCGGTTGGCCACAAGCGAAGCAAGTGAGCCTCGGTGGTGGTGGAGGCAGCTGAGGGCGGAAGCCACTTCCAGCCGCACCCAAAGTCGAGGTACCTGGGCGAGGTGGAGGTGGCCTGAACCCTGAAGACCTTGGCGCGAAGGGTGCACGAGGCACGACGCTGAAGGGCACAAAGACCCTGCGCTTCTTGCCCTCAGAGGAAGAGGAGCTCTGGTTGTCGGTGGGAGCTGGCCTCTTGGAAGCCTCCAGCTCCTTCCTACCTTGCTCCATAGTGAGAGCCTGGTTGTAGAGCTCCTGGTAGGACTGGAACTTGAAGAGTAGGAGCTCGTATCGGAGGCGAGGTGCGAGCCCCTTACGGAAGAGGTATTGCTTGTCCTCATCATTCGTCACGTCCCGAGGGGCGTAACGGGAGAGGTGGTTGAACTCCCGCCCATAGGCTTGGACGTCCATGCGTCCCTGGGTCAAGTCCAGGAACTCCCTCCTCTTGAGGTCCATGATAGGCTTAGGGATGTACGCCGCACGGAAGGCGGCGCGGAAATCCGCCCAAGTGAAGACATGGCCTGTGTCAAACATTGACACGTGGCTCTCCCACCAGGAGCCGGCGGTTCCATTCAGCAGGTAGGTGGCGATGTTGACTTGTTCCGCCACCGGAACGTGCAGAGCGGCAAACTTGCGCTCAAGAGCCCGGAGCCAATCATCCGCATCAAGCGGCTCCTTAGCTTCGGTGAAGGTAGGAGGTTGGGACCACAAGAACTCGGTGAGAGTGTTGCAGTCGTTGTTCCTCCTGGCCCCTTGCTGCACCAGCTGCTCGAGCAGATGCTCGTTGCGCAGGCGGTTTTGCTCAATGGCCATCAGAACATCCGCCATTGAGGGTGGCGGCGGTGCATCAGGATTGCTTTGTTCCCCACGACGGGTAGGAGCCATTCTGAAGATTGGAACAATGACATAGTTAGGAAACATATCCGGCAATTAAGATAGATCAAAAGATTCCTTCCAGATGTAGAGATTTAAGATGCATTAACACAAAGACAGATTTAGGCAACAACGGTGACATCACGTCATCGCGGCGATAGCAATCGGATACAATGGACTCGAGACATAACTAGACGGTAAGAACCCAAACCCCGAGAACCTAAACTTGACACCAAGCTTAAAACAAATAGAGGTGAGAATCAGAGTAGAGCGAGTTGGATGAGGAGTAAAAGAATCCTAAGAAGGTTTTCAAAACTCATTTTTAGGTTATAAATAATTTTCAAACTAGACTCGACATCGACCAATAGAAAGGGTTTTCTACAGCCAGTCCTGCTCTGATACCAACTTGTAGCGCCTCGACCCCAGAACTATACAGTGAAGCTTTGTGCAACCGGTCATGCTACCCAATCGAAGGTTACTGGGTTTACCAATCCCAGGCCAACACCGTTGGCAGGTGTGCTCGGAATGGATCATCGGCACACAACACCTCGATCATGCCATAAGCTCAGACATAGCTATCATGTATAGTTAAGAGATCAAGACTTGTGGAACAACTGGCACATTGCAGACTCTACGACACAAAAGCATATAGCAACTCATATAAGAGAGGATACAAAAATATTACACACAAAAGGGATCACAGATCCAACAATTCATCAAGCGGAAGCGAAGTAGTGTTGTGTAGTACAAAAAGATGCAAATATGGCCTAAGAGGCCTAAAAATAAACATTAACCCAAGCCAGCTTGTTCCACGGTCCCAAGCTGCCACCTGGGAACCCCGGACTACTAGTCGACGTCCACGAAGAACCCACCTAGCTGCTCGGTGTCGTCCTCCTCTGAAACAATGTCATAAAGGCAGCAAAGAGAGACTGAGTACGATGTACTCGCAAGTTTAGTAGGGCGATATAGGCCCAATGCTGACGGAGGCTCTAAAGCTGTAAGTAGTTAATTTGCATAAAGCTAGATTTTCATGTAAAATATATAAAAGACCCATGGCATCGGCTACGCAGAATATTTTCTGGAAAAGGGATAAGAGAGTAACATTTCCTTCGGTTCTCATCGAACCAAGTAGTACCAAGAATCATCATCACCAAGGCACTTCCCCGAATCACCCTTGAGGAAATGAACCTTTGCCACACGTTGTAATTGCAACCTCTAGCTGCCAAGTTTTAATTAGGTTAAAGTTGTTTATGATCCCGTAAATCCATTCCCAAGGCGTCCATAACCGTGGACACGGCTTTTCGAAAAGATTAACCCTGCAGGGGTGTACTAATTTACCCATTGGTACCGTCCGGCTCACCTGGGTGGCCCTCTTCTGGGGAAGGCCGGCGAGCGGGCGCGGTTAAACCTTTACCTCGCGTGAGACTATCCAAGAGTCATCAGTGGCCACAGGGCAAGTTACCCAGCCTATTTCAGCCCCTGCCCCATCGCCACGTCCTAAACACAAATCCTCCTCAACATTTTCTTTTCCACTCACACGCAAAAGGAAAACCGAACTAGAGGACCCTTGAATACGCCCGCATAAGTTATTCAGTTTGTAAGGCGCCCATACACCCACCAATGGCAGCACGCTCAAACCTTGAGTCCGAATACAGGAACTCGCACCTAGGGGCAAGAGTGAGGCAAAACACCATCCCCGATGGCAACTCACCCAAGCCTTTTAAGCAATTTAATTAAGTACCAACAACAACCACCATGTCCGTACATTCCATCATCATTCATCAATATGGAATTTAATCAACGGACATAAATAGAAAAACGACTAAGCATGGCTAAGCATATAACAACAATTATATTTCGTATCCGGCCAACACATCATACCTATGGTTCATAGGAGGGGAAACATGTAATGGTTCAGGGGATAAACATGTATTCATAGGATACTCTACATCCTGGTCAAGAGTGACATTTGAACCGCATGCAATATTATGGTGGATAAAATAAGTTTATAAAACAATAGGATGCTAGAATGCCAAGAAGGTTAGGTTATCTCTTGCCTTGCTGCCGGGGCGTGTAGTACGGCTCGTCGGGGTAGGTAGAGAGACCCTCGACTCCGGAATCTGTCGATACCCAAAAACAATACAAAATAATAAATAAATCACACGAACACAAGGTGCAATGCTCAATCTCATGATGACATGTCAAATTGATGCAAAGATATCAGCATATGAATTAAATACAAAATTAAATGGAGTTCCAAATAATTAGTGCAATTATTTGGAAACAACCTCATATTTAACTTAATAATTACATTTTGTATCAATTATTACATTAATAGTGAAGTGGCTCAAATATGCATGAACATGACATGATTAAATAGGTTTTGTTCTTCCGATCATTTTGGTACCTCATTTGTGAATTTCCAATTATCGATGAATAAAAAGTGAATTAAATGATTATTTGAATTTAATTTGTTTAACCAATTTATGAAGAACATCAAATAAAATTTGGGATCATGAGTTGATATTACTATGATTGGATAGCATTTGAAGCACTGATCATTTTGATATTTTATTCATAATTTTTGGTTAAATATTTATCGAATTATGATTTTCCCAAATTAGGTATTATTTATACCATTTTAGGAATTCTTAATTAAACCAATGGAAAATAAATTCAAAAAAGTTACAATGATTCCATCTGGTAGAGTTTGTTTTCCTGGACAATTTGATATTTAATTTGCCAAATTTGGATCAATATTCAATTAGTTATTAAATATTCAAATTGGTTTAAAAACCAAAAAGGAAAAACAGTTTTGCCACACAGGCCGGCCTCAAGCCGGCCAGGCCGGGCTGCAGGCCGGGGGTGCTCCCGAAGCCTCCGGCCTTTGGCCGGCCCAGGCTGGGGGCGAGGCCAGGGGTGTGCCCGAGGGGTCCGGCCTTTTGGCCGGCCCAGACCGAGACCAGGCCGGGCTGCTGCCCAAGCCAACCAGCCTCACGGCCGGACAGGCCGGGGTCCAGGTCGGGCGTGCAGTGCGTGCGGTGACCGGCGGCTGATGGAACGGTGGACGGCGGCGGGAGAGGGATAGAGGATGCGGAAAGGCGCGCACGCGATCGTGGGACTCACCCTGGCAAGTTGGCACGGTCGGGGTGGCCAGAGAGGGGAGAACGGCGGCGAATTTTGGCTCGGCGGAGAGCAGCCGATGCGGGAGGGTGGCGAGGACGATTGCGGCGACTCCGGGCTCCCCGGCCCGATTGCTTCGACGTGGAGGAAGAGAAGGATCCGGCGGAGGTTTCCGCCCGCGTCGATCTCCACGGGGCGGCCCCAAGCATCGGCGGCAAGCTCGTCAAGCAAGGCGGCGACGGCGGGAGCTCGGAGGGGAGAGAGAAAGAGGCGAGGGAGCAGGCAAGTGGGGAACGGGGTGAGGAGCAGGTGGAGGGGGGGTCCTCGTGCTCTTGTCCACCGGGGCGGCACATCCACGAGGGAGGGGGGCAGCGGCATGGGCGTGGAGGAGGTGGCGTCATGGCGCCCGTGGCCATGGCCGCCACTGTGCGGGAAAGGGAGATTTCGCGAAAACCCCCCGCCTGAATTTTCTCAAATTGCAAAAAGCTCCAAGAGCTAACTAATTGATTTAATTTAGGCAGTGAATCATTTTTATAAAATTTACAAAAATTCATACAAGTTCCCCTTACCCTTTAGAACCTCCACAAAAAGTTTGGCTTCAAAATAAAATGTTTGAAATCAGATTTATTCATATTGTTGCCATATGGTCATTTTTGACAATTTGCAAAATACATTTATTTGAAGCACTTAATTATTTCCAAAAATAATGATATTAATCATGGAGGCTCCTAATATAGTAATGAAGCTCCCCATGATTTTAGTTTGAATTTTTGGAAAGCTAGCTTGGTTCCAAAAATAGAATTTGTTTAACCCAATTTTGTATTCTCAAATTCATTTCTTATTTGGCAATACTTGGAAATTGAGAATTGGTTATAAAAAGCAAACTTGGAACTTCCTAAACCATTTGGAAGTCCATTTAGTTTGTTGCCAAGTTGGGCATTGCATTTGGGTTAGAGGTTTTGGGAAGGTTGGGCTTCCCCATTTCCATTGCTTGCATGTGTTGGTTTGTTAGGAAAAGCAAATTCATATGGATGCCATGATGCAAACAAGAATGCAAAAAGTGGAAAAATTCTTCGTATTTTTCATTACATAGGTGGGGCTATTACACACAAGTAGGGGGCGAGGAGCCGCCCCGTAGCGAAACTGGAAAAATTCGATACGGGGAGACTGATTTCCGGGGTCTGCTAGACGGCCGGGTAGAGCCCTACCCCGTATTTCGACGGTTATTTTACGGGGTTGGGTGTTTTAGGGGGTCTGTTAGACTTGCTCTTAGCGCATTATGTTGTGTTCCTGTCGACACCGTTTTGTAGATTGGTGGGTCTAGTCGGTCACTTGTTATATGGGAGCTCTCTGCTGAGTCATCCTGAATGTGGTGCGGCGGCCGTGGTCTGCGTACGGTCTTGTCCTGTGCAGCTTTGGCTGTGGGCGGTCGCGGCGTGCGGCATTGTGGCTCGAACGTGCGATGGGGTACGTCGGGGCGGCTGCTCTGGATGTTGATGCAGCAACTGTAGTCTATGTGCGGATTCCCATGAGAAGCTTGGGTTGCGGGAAGCCGGGGCATGCGGCGTTGCAGCTCGACCACGAGCATGGTATGTCTGGTGGCTGTCCCCAACGTGGTGTTGGCAGTCCGCTAGGCGTGGCGGAGCAGTTGGATGTCGGAGCAGCGGCCTCAGACATTGGCGTTGACCTCATGTTGTATGGGTGGCGAGGTTCCTCTGGATGATGTGTCGTCGGTGTCCTGGTGGCGTAGCTCTCCTGGAGTGTTGGTTTCTACATCTTCGTTAGATTTTTCTGTGCCCGCTCCTCCCATTGCATTCATGTCGTCTTTTATTCGGTTTAGATATAGAGTGGTGTTTGGTCTTGGCCTTGGTTCTGCTGGTGTTCGTGTGGGCTTGGCCCTGGTTTGTTTTTGTCCAGTTTTCCATTAATTAACTGGTCAATTATCTTATTTTTAATCAATAAAATTGTCAAAACTTTTGCCTCGTTTTAAAAGAATAGTTTGCAAAAAAAAAAAAACCCGACGAGTGCCACTAGCATTTGCTCTCCCGATTGCAGAGAAGCAGAACACGTAAAGTTCAAGGAGGGAGTGCTGAGACTTTGTGCGCCCCTGCCATCAGTTTCCTTTTCAAGTCCGTCTTAGGAAATTCTACTACACGGTCATATCACACATCTGAATTCCTAATTATTCTCCCGGATTCTAACGATGTTTTAGCTTGACTCCTGCCAGCGACACGGCGTGTGGAATTCAAAGTTTGTTATACGCCCTTTGCACCAGAGATGTCGACCCACTGAAGCTGGAGCTCTATCTCCCCGCACTCCACGTTTCTCAGTCTCAGAACCACGTCCTGCTTCACCGTCCCCTCGGACACGTAGATGGCGCTCTCCTCGGCGAGGCAGTTCTGCCTGTTCGGCACCAATTTCTTCACGACAGTGTTGTCTGCGATGCCCTCGAGCCTCATCTTCACAAACTCGACCAGCGGCCCAATGTCCAGCTCTGCATTGCCCATTGGATCGTCGAAGAAGGTGTCCTTATCAAATACATCCTGAAGGAGCAAGGGTCATCAGTTAACACATGTTGAAAACACCCCTACTTTGTGAGCACATACAATTTCGAGATGTAGTTATGAAATTTTAACGTAAAATATATTCTAAAAACCGGGAGGAGATGCTTCTAGAGTGCCAAAACACCCCTCTCGAGTCTCCGGGCCGGAGAATAGCATATCTTGATGAATCCGTCCAGGCTGTTGATAGGTTAGAAAGATTATTTGTGTAATGGACTCAGGGCATCCACTTCACCCAGATCACCAGAATATTTGACCACTTGTCTTTCTCTAAGCATTCGTTAGCATTGGGATAGAGAAGGATTATCTAATGGAGGAAGTGAGGACCCATATAAATATGCTACCGATTGAGGAAGTGAGGAACTATACAAAATGTGATATGGTGATCAGTCTTCAACACAGTGAAATCAGCATACTTTGTATGAGAAAAGGCATGTTTCAGTAGTTTGGGTGCATTAGAAACTTCAAAAGGATAAGGTCTCACTGAAACTGCGAAATCTGATTATACAGAGGGTAAATAATCCACTGCGGTTGTCGCCAAATACAAAAAGTAACACTTCGGATGCTTTTCTTTACTCAACCTTTTTTCAACAATATCCATGAATGACACAACTCTGTTATTGTGAAAAATTGGAAATGTATCCTGTTCATTTTTTTTCTGAGGAGAAGGTGCATTTAACGAACCAATTGATGTAAGTGTCCACCTACAAGTGAAACGTTTAAAACTTTTTGGTCATAGATGTAAATATACTTGCAATTCCAAACAATAGAACTTCAAGAAAACAAATATTCATTTTGTTTGGTATGAGAAAGAACAGGGGAAATGGAAAAGAAAGCATAAGAAGAAAGAGAAAGTGACACATACCAGTTTAACAAGAGCCGCAGGATCTTCGACGGAGAGGGTCAGCTCATCGTTCCACTCCGGATTTACACTCTTTCTCACCACTCGCGTTTTAAGCTTCTGTGAAATGTTGAAAACGTAATTAGGAATTAGTAGATCGTAATAATCTTTTTTCGGTAACAAGAATAATCAGGAGAACACTCCAAAACGGATAGGAAAGGAAACAAAATCCGCAAAATTAACAGATTAGCAGGCCGGATCGGCGCTGCAGTTCGTATCTGCCCGGCGAAGAGGACGACCAAGCAAGAAGCAACAAGTGCGATCGAGAGTTCGAGACCCCAACCTGCTTTCCCATGCGCATGACGACGTAGGGGTCGCTGGAGCGGAGGTCGCGGATGGCGAGGTTCACACCCCTCACCACCCGCACCTTCACCAGCCCAACAAGATGCCCCAACATGGTGATGCCGCCGGTGTCCCTCTCTTCGTCTTCTTCGTCTGAAACTCTCTGATTTTCTCTGTCTCGTCCTCGTCGTCCGCGGCGAACAGTCAGACAAGAAACAATGGCGAATGGTCCAAGTGGAGGGCTGCTGCTTTCTCTTCTCCCTCCTGGTCCGATTAATACTTCCCTGAATGAGCACTGCCGGCTAAGAGACAATGACCAACGGATTGACGCGTGGACTGAGCTGTAGATTTGCTGACGGATTGACGCGTTAATCTTTATCCCACCATTTTCTCGAAGAAGATTGGCGATTCTGACAAAAAGTGTATTTTATGTCCCTCGGTGTGACTAAAACAAGGAAACATGCGAGAAAATGGAAATCACGGAAAAATTAAGGCGTGTGCTACGCCGCGTTAGCGGGAAGATCCATCTGCCGGTTAGCGAGCGATGGCTGACTCTCATAGTCCCATGTCCGATTAGGAAAAGGGATACCTTCACGAAGATAAATTCTCACCGTCCCGCACGTCTCATGTCACGTCACGTGGTGGTTTTCTAAGGTTGGCGAAATCGAAATTGGACACTGCCTGTACTGGACGAGCGCGCGTACCAGTGAAGAGAAACCGCCGCGATGCCCCTCGCGGCTCGCTCGCTCGCGTGTACGCCTGAAACCGTCCGCGCTTGGTCGTGTGTGTGGCGTACATCCCACGGCTGCTCGCGCGTACGTCGTGGACAAAGCCTCCTGCGCCTGCTCGTCATCGCACACACGAAGCCTCCGCGTGACTTCCTGTAGATGTACAGAAGCCAGACAGCCAGGTACGTGCGTCCTACAAATACGTACGTCCGATCCTCCACCACCACCACCAAGGCAGTAACCAGCAGCTAGCCAAACACTTCGATCGATGTACAACCGCGTACATCCAAAACAAATATACAAACTACATATAAGCAAATGTACAAAATTAATTTTATAAACAAATTAAATCTAAATCTCTCTTGCATACTGGTATATGAATTGGATTACTTGCCACCCCACCCTAAACCCTAAATTATATATACAAGTTATAAATTTTCCATAATCTAGCGGCTCGGCTTCGTCCCCCGTCGCCGCTATCGCGGCGTACGGGCGGACTCAGCCTCGGGGCGTTAGAGTACGGAGGATTCGTCGCCGTCGACGCGATGGAAGTACAGAGTATATAGAACAGAAAGTAGCAATCCGAATGTATAGATTACTGCGAATAGGGTCTACAAGTACACAGAAAAACGGAGTACAAAATACGTTGACAGCGGAAGTACAAGTACGTTCAAACCCAAAGTACAGGTACGTTCAAACCGAATGTACATGTATTCAACTTTTGGATGTACAAAAAAGAAGTTCGTCAAAACCTATCAACATGGGATCTAGTTTTGAAAATCTCGACGCGAGAAGTTCAAAAGTGAAAACGGTTCGTAATTCGGATAAGCGGTTCTTAAGATATTTCGTTTTTAAAATTCGGTTCAAAAAATAAAAGGGAAAAGGCTACCCTCCAACCGAGTACAAATAAACAGAAAACGGAGTACAAACTACGTTGACAGCGGAAGTACAAGTACGATCAAACCGGAAGTACAAGTACGTTCAAATCGAATGTACAAGTATTCAACTTTTGGATGTACAAAAAAATTCGTCAAAACCTATCGACATGGGATCTAGTTTTGAAGATCTCGACGCGAGGAGTCCAAAAGTGAAAACAGTTCGTAATTTGGATAAGCGGTTCTCAAGATATTTCATTTTTAAGATTCGGTTTTGAAAAATAAAAGGGAAAACTCCCTCCCACCCGTACCCTTCTTTTCTCTCTCTTCCTCCCCACTTTAACTCTGGTTGCGACACGTGGCGAATATTGAAACAACAGCACAAAGGAGAAGGCGCCACTTGGCGCGAGGAGAGCGGAGGAAAAGTTCCCTTTGCAAAGGGTTCCCTTTTTCTAACGATTTCCCTTGCTCGCTAGATTCTTTCCCACGCTATGAGGGCTACAAATGTAGGCCCATCCTAGGAGGCCCGATTTAGCTGTCTTGGCACACGCTATAGAGCCCAATAAGAAATCTCCAACATATTCTCACCCTTATGATGAGTTTAAGTGACCAATCTCGAGTTCTCGACCGTTGGATTGTCGTTAAAAAAAAGCCGAACATAACATTTTTCACTTATATGCAACATAGTTAGCAACATTTACAACGTATTCAACAATTCTCCAATTTATTGTAGGTAAATGCAGAAAAAATGTGTCGTCCAAAATACTTGGTCGATTGCTATGGGCCGCCGGACAAAACCCGAACAAGGAGGGGGCCCTCATTATGGACTCAGAGCGGCAGAGGCCAGTTGCCAAAATTTTCCTCTCTTTGTACATTGTCGTCCCGATCGTCAAAACCCCAAATTCTTCATTTCATTTCCACATTGCCGCCACCGCAACCCTCTCCTTCCCCGACTCCTCGAATGACCCCCTTCTTGCGACCTCGCAAGGCTTCAGCATCGGGCAAGGAAATAACGTCTGTGTGAAGGGGTCGCAGCATAGAAAACAAAAAAATTTCCTACGCAACAAGCGGAATAAACCCCAAGGATCTAGATCTACTAGATAGAGGTAGCGAAGATGAGATCCAATCTCTTACCCTTTAAGATCAACAAACGCGTTTTGTCGGTGCAGGGGTTGGCTAGTCGATCCCCGCAACTAGACTCATCTAGTCGCGAGGAGATGTATTTCCTCGAAGTCCAATTCGATGAAGTGCTGCAAGGGCAGCACCTCCGCGGTATCCACACGTACAGCTCGATGTAGATCTCCGCCTTCTTGATCCCGCAAGCAAGGTGGAGATGGCTAGATGGATCTCGGCACCACGACGGTTGTGGTGGCGTTGATGGTGTAATCTCCACGAGCAGGGCTTCGCCAAGCCAAGCAAGAGGAGAGGGAGAGGAGGACATGGTGCAGCAGCCCTACGGCTAGGGGTGGTGCAACAACTTTGGTGGAGGAGATGGCGGCAGCCCTACGGGGAGGGGTGGCGCCAAGGGGAGGTGGTGCGGCAGGGGAGGGGTGCGGCGGCTAGGGCAGGAGGGAGCTCCAGGGGTGCGGCAGCCCTCCCCCAGCCCCTCCTTATATAGGTGGCCAGGGGGCTGCGCCCCTTGCCCTCTTAGGGCCGGCGGCTGGGGAGGCTTGGCCCCCAAGCCAGCCCCCTAGGGTTTTGGCCGCCCCCCACTTGGGCCTTTCAGCCCGCATGGGCCCCTTTGGGGCAGGTGGTGCGGCTGGCCCTTTAGGCCAGTCCACCACCCCTTCATGCCACGTGGGCCCCATACTCCTATGGGCCCCACTTCTAGACTCCTCTAGAACCTTCTAGAATATTCCGGAACCCTTCCAGAAAATCCCGGAACTTTTCCGATACCTCCGGAAACCACTTTCCTTATATGAATCTTATTCTCCGGACTCTTCCGGAACTCCTCGTGACGTCCGGGATCCCATCCGAGACTCCGAATCACCATTCGTTCATTCCATCAATTATCTCATCACTAACCCTAGCTACATCGGAGCGTTAAGTGTGTGACCCTACGGGTTCGAGAACATGCAGACATGATCATATCAATAATCAATAGCGGGACCGGGATGCCCATATTGACTCCTACATATTCAACGAAGTTCCTTATCGATTGAACCACGATGCCGGAGATTCTTAATCTCGTATACGATTCCCTTTGTCTCACCGATATTTAATTTGCCCGAGATTCGATCGTCGATATCTCCATATCTAGTTTCATCTCGTTACCTGGCAAATTCTCTTTACTCGTCCATAATATAGGATCTCCGTGATTAACACTTAATCACATGGTTGCAACCTTTCTGATGCTATATTACCGAGAGGGCCCAGAGATATCTATTCCGTCACAAGGAAGGACAAATCCCACTCTTGATTCATGTCACCCAACAAATACCATCGGAGATACCTGAAAGCCACCTTTATAATCACCCAGTTACGAAGTGACGTTTGATGTCCACAAAGTATTCCTCCGGTAAACGGGAGTGACATAATCTCATGGTCTAAGGAAACTATACTTGGCATACTAAAAGTGTTGGCAATGAAACTTGTGTGACACGATCAATTGCAACTCTTTATTATCGGGTCTTGTCCATCACATCATTACTCCTAATGATATGACTCCGTTATCAAGTGACTATAACAAGTCCATGGTTAGGAAACGCTAACCATCTCTTGACTAACGAACTAGTCCGGTAGAGGCTTACTAGGGACACCTGTTGTTTATATTCCACACATGTATTATGTTTCCGGTTAATACAATTATAGCATGGAGAATAAACTATTATCATAAACATGAATATGCTAATAAACCATTTTATTATTGCCTCTAGGGCATATTCCCAACACTGTGATGAATTGGGAGTCAGAGGAGCAGTTGGAGGGCTTCACACCGTAGCAGCTTCGTGCGATGGCCTCCGTTGGATGAGTTGGTCGGTGACAACGCGCGGAGGAAAGGATGCAGCAGAAAGCCCTTGGTGTTGATCCCTCCATTGCCGACATACTAGTCGATTGGAGCCAAGGGAGCACGACAGTCGATACCCTCGCCGTCTACCCCAGGCTAATTTAACGACCCAGCCATGTACCTCAACAAGGAGGCTGTCTACAATGACTCATCGACGCTACGTCGATCGGGGCCCACGGACAACGACTCGACCATAAGGCTTCTCGTCGTCAGCTTTTCGGTGATGGTGGTACCATCATGCTCTACGAAATGCCCGACCTTCACGGGTTGCGTATTTTAATTTGTGCATGTGTTCATTGAATGAAGACGGCCCCGTGCATGTGTTCTTTGAATGAAGCAGACAATGTGAATTGTACATTGAATGTCATAGTAAGAGGCGACTGTCGACATTAATTACGTTATCCGTGGTGGGTACTATGGCAATGTCGGCTAGGGTGGGGAGGCCAGCTAGGCCAGGGCGAGGAGGATGGCTAGAGCCAGGATGGGAAAACCATCGAAGAGGAAGTGGAGGATCAATATGTTGAAACCAGCAAGAAAACGAAGAAAGCGAGGGTGGCAGGTTCAAGAGAAGATCATGGATCATGGCGGCGGATAAGTTTTTGTTGGACACTTGAATGGCAATAAGCCAAGACCCAGTTATCGGCTCACAAGAAACTTGTGGATCATATCGGAGTAGGATGCACAACGACTTCAAAGAAAGGAAAGAATATCCGCCACACGACAAAGTGTATATTGATCGCAATGTGAGTGCAATCGAACACCGTTGGGGCACCCTACAAGGGCTTTGCAACGAGCTTCATGGGTGGCATGATCAAATAATCACGAGAAATGAAAGTTCCAGTGTGGCGGCGTGAGCTACTCGCTCTGGATGTTCAAGGCGGAGGAGATCGCCCCGCGGGCATTCGACATCAGTATTTGGAGGCTCAGGCGTCCGCACGAGGAGCTCAACTTTCCGGAGTTCGAATACCGGGAGGATGCAGAGTTCATCGCCCGCCCCCCCCCCCCCCGAGTGAACATTGAGACCCGCCAGACAGGAGAACCACATTGTTCTTGACTAGCGGGACACCCGGGTGAATGATGCCGAGGTGATTGCGCGTTCGCGTAGGAGAATCCCCGATACGTATAGTACACGAGGAAGTTCTATTGGAAGCGTGATCTAGAGAGGGAGAAGAAGGACGACGAGGTTGACCCCTCAACTGTGAAGGTCAAGAAGGAGGACAAGACTGGACCCACGACGGTGATCACCGTGGACTCAGATTCCGCCTCGTACGAGTGGTTCTCGGATTCCTCATTGGACTTCGAATGGTCATGTTCGAATATCCTTAGAGTATTTGATCTTTAGGAAGGTTTAGTTTAATTAAGCAAAGTTTGGATAAGCATATTGAAATGTAGTTCGTATTAGCGTTTCGATGTTGTTCATATGAAATGCAATGTTCGGATGCTTTTAGGACAGTTGTTGAATCACTTGTGCCCAATACAGTGCCCTATTTTAGGACGGCTGTTGAAGATGAATGTTTCACACGTGCCCAATTTTACATCAAAGCTTTTTTGGCGCCAAAAATATATCGGCTATGGGAGATGCTCTTAGTTTGACAATAGTACTTTTTTGAGATAATAACGCTGGACATACGACAACTTGCGTGGTGCGTGCAAATTGATACATAAACTTGAAAACTGGGGCGAACTGGTCCACGAACTTGCCATGCGGTGCAAAACTCATACAAGTCGCTGTGGTGCTCACACGTGGCACTTTTTTTTGTGAAAACACCCTGTCCAGTTTTTCTTATATAGTTGAGACCCTTCTCCTGTTTCACCAAATCCACCGGCTACACCTCGTTCTCGGTCGCGCTCGCGCTCGTGGCGCTCAATGGAGGGAGACCAGTGGGCAACCTTGAAAGAACAAGCTATGCCCGAATGTCGCCTAGAGGGGGGGTGAATAGGCGATTAAAACTTTTTCTAATTAGGGGCTTGATGATTGCGGAATAAAACTATGTGTTTAAATTAACAAGCCAACAACCTAATTACTAGGATCACCTATGTACACCAACAACTTATGCTAAGCAATTCAAGCAACAAGATGATAGCAAGATATGAACTTCAAGCACGAAGGCTATCACAGTGTAAATTGCATAAGTAAAGCTCGGGTAAAGAAATAACCGAGGCACGCGGAGACGAGGATGTATTCCCGAGTTCCTCCTTGTTAAGGGAGTACGTCTCGTTGGAGGGGTGTGAGCTCGCCATAAAAGGCCTACTCAACATGCCACAAAGGTCTCACCCTATTCTCCGATGAACCTCACCCAAGGGATTGGTTCACCTTCCACTATCGGAATCCTTCGGGGCGGATTCCGGAGCCCTTTTACAACTTCCTTGGGGCACACACCCACAACTCAATTGAGGGCTCCCAAATTCGTGCCGAAGCTTCACAACCGAAGTCTTCGCGGCACCTCCAAACCGTCTAGGGTACACGATGCACCCAAGAGACAACAAGCTCTTGGGAACACAATGCACCCAAGAGTAACAAGCTTCTCAACGTCGATCTTTACGTATCACCGTAGGGACAGCAACCCGATGCAACAAATGCAAGAGGCAAGAACACACAAAGTGGTCAAGTCCTTCACTCTCAAATTCCAACCAAGCAACAAATGCTTTGGGGGGAATAAGAGAGAAAGAACAAAAGGGATGAACACAAAGCATCCCTAAATCTAGATCCACTAGGTTCCCCTCACTTAGAGGAGATTTTGATTGGTGGAAAGGTAGATCTAGATCTCCTCTCTTGAATCCCTAAATTTGGACAAGAATCATCGGAGGAATTGAGAGGAATCAAGCTCACAAGTTTGCAACAATGGAGGAGAGAGAGTGAGAGCTGAGCAAAAGTTAAGCAACCTGCACTTGGGGGAAGAAGGGGGCTATTTATAGCCTCCCCCAAAAACTAGCCGTTGGAGCAGCGCAGGGCCGGAAATTCCGGGTTAAAGGGGCCGGAACTTCCGGCCGGGGCCGGAACTTCCGGCCGGGGCCGGATATTCCGGGGCTTACACCGGAATTTCCGGTGCCCCGGAAATTTCCGGAGCAAACCTCCGGTGCAAAGTTCCGGACCCCCACCCGAGAGAAAACGCGAAAAAGACTTAGCCAAATTTTCCTTGGGCCGGATATTCCGGACCAAAGACCGGAAATTCCGGACCCCGGAAATTTCCGAGGGAACTTCCGAGGCAAAATTCCGGACCCCCTCCAGAGAGAAAAGCCAAAAAGACTTAGCCAAAAAAGCTCAGATGAAAATATGGGCCGGATATTCCGGTGCAACGGCCGGAACTTCCGGGGGCCGGAATTTCTGGACCCCGGGCCGGAATTTCCGCCCCGGGCCGGAATTTCCGGACCCCGGGCCGGAATTTCCGCCCCTCAGAAAAACTGCAGAATGAGCAATATGAAAACAGGCATATCTTTTGCATCCGGACTCCGTTTTCGATGATCTTGGGCTCGTTGGACTCGCAACGAAAAGCTCTACAAGATCATGCAGAGAAACATCATTGTCCATCATGTGAGGAGGAGGTCACAAGGAGAGAGAGTTTGACCTCTCTAAAAAGGACACGCCGGGAAAACCTCCTTTTTGAAAATCGGAAATGCCGTATCTTTTACAAATGAAGTCCAAATGACATGAAACCAATTTTGTTGGAAAGAGGACGACAAATGCAACCTTTGTAAATGGCAAACAAGCAATGGGGATTTTGCAAAGAAATGGAAGAGATAAATCTTCCGCACGGATGAACCGGCAAAATCTCCAATACCGAAAACGCAATAGAAGACGCATACGAAAACCGTTTTTGGTAAACTTAGCCTTGTCATGACGAGCACGACAAGCACCAAGATCACACCACGATAAGAGTCAACTAAGATCCAAAGAAGATGATTTCAAGGATGAAAGGATACAAAGGGTTGAGCTCTCCACGAACGATACGATCACGATACTCGGTCGAGAGCCCCTCTTGATAGTACGGCTATCTATCCTATAACCCGGTCTCTCAACTAACATCATGAGACCAGTAAAATAAAAGCCCTACCAAGATCATACCTTTGCCTTGCGCATTAATCCACTTGAGGTCGATGGCGACAATTTTCATCTCCTCAAGGTGAACCATCTTCTTGATTGCGCTTCGGTGAAGATTCACATGTGGCTCCCCCATACACCAAGATGGGGGAAGCACCACTTCGGCATATCTTCACTTGGCCTTTATCTTGATGACGAACACCTTGGCCTTGATCAACAAATGATCTCCTTCCCTTAACCTTGACTCCAACACATGGAGAACAAGTAAGCTAATGGACACCTACAAATATAGCTCAATGCAAATATTAGTCCATAGAGATTGTCATTAATTACCAAAACCATGCATGGGGGCAACCATGCACTTTCAATCTCCCCCATTTTGGTAATTGATGACAATCCCGTTTAAGAGGGTTTATATAAAGAATAAAGCAACCTTGCACGACAAACAAGCAAGGGAGCAAAGCGCGAGAATAAAGCAACCTTGCACGACAAACAAGCAAGGGAGCAAAGCGCATTAAAGGCAAATGCAACAAAAGCATAAAACCCAAATTCCCTTAAACCCTCTAAACTTCTCCCCCATTGGCATCGATTGCCGAAATGGGAAGAAAAATTTAGAGAGCCAATATAATAAGAGTTCCTCCATAAAGGTGTGCATTTCTCAAGATATGAGTGAAATCAAATGCACTTATTCATTGACGAATAATTAGAGGAAATCAAACTATATTGAGGATCCAAAGATTGCAAAAGGATGAAATCATTTTAAACATCTCCACAAAGGAGCGAAGCAATCGAAAAGATCCAAAGCAAGAGTTCCAAATAAAAATGGAGAAGCTCCCCAATGATCATGCACAAATGAGGAGTGCATAAATATGGTATCCTCACTCCCCCAAAATCATCTAGAACACTCAACAAGTACAAGAGTGCATAATGCAAAAAGCAAATCATAGCACTTGCACCAAAGATGTGGTTGAGCCATAAGAAGATACCAATTTTCAAAAATTCATCGTAAGATAGGCCCAACCGAGAAAAGAGATCTTTTTTAAGAAATATGTTCACACGCTTAGGGATACCAATTGGAAACTAAGACCAATTGAAAATGCCCAAAGCTAGTGAGAGCACTTAGCTAAAGAAAAAAAAAACATGCTCACCATGGTAAGCATGAAGTAAAAGATCTTCAAGAAATACATGAGTGTGCAAAGATACCAATAAACAATAAGACAAGCACTCATGAGACAAATTTGGAGCCACCAAAGAATTATAGATGAAACACAAGGTGGCTCAAAAGGAATAGGATACCAACTAAAAGGTAACCTCTCTCATATGTATAGGTTTCTAGGTAGACAAATCATTGATGATATACATCCACAAAGAAACTTGCACATATGAAATGGTTCGGGAAAAAGAGAGCAAGGTATCCAAAAGGAAGTCATAAATATACAAACGAGATTATTGCTTAAAGCATAGCACATAGCTCAAATTTATCTCATTGTATATAAATGAACTTCAAATATATCAAATGCATCACACATATCACTAAGGGAACAAGAGATAGTGAAGATGCTTTGATCAATGCAACACGTATCACAAATAAATAATATCAATTGAAGAAAAGGTTTTTGCAAATTCATCACACATATCACAAAGATATATTAAGTGAAGGAAATAGGCCAAAACCACAACAGTTGCATATAAAAGCTTTTCATGCCAAGAGGCAACCTACACAAGGTTGGATACTAAAAGGTATGCATGGGATAGATACTTGTTACCGAGATGACATTGGTGATGAAGATGATGAGAGATGGTTTGACATCAAAGCTTGACTCCAACAATCACACGGTGAGAACACCTTCCTTATGAATGAGGCAAGCATCCAATGCATCTCCATTGTATCTAAAACACAATTAGAGTACAAAATGGTTCCCAAACTCATTGGGTTCCATAGTAGTTAGATCAACTACAATATATAGGAAACACTCCACATAAATATGTGCATATAGATATGAAATTGAATTTCATGCACATCTTAGCCGATTTAGTATTCGGTGGAGTATCCCCTATATATTGGATCAAGAAGCATTCTAAAATAATATAAATTAGTAACCGAGCATGCAAAGGCTTTCTAGAACCAAAAGAGATACAATTTGGACAAAAACACCAAGTAAACCAAGAAGAGAGCACACACGAGTGTGACACACAAAGGTTGTCCAAATTATATCAAAATCCAAACCAACACATGATTGAAAAAAAATCAAATCAACACATGATTGATTCCAAAACACATCAACACATGAAGTGTGATATCAATAGGAATCAAATCAAACAACAAATGATCGATAAGACACCAATTGAAAATAAGATACCAATTAAAACAAAAAAATATCAACTAGGAGAAAAGATACCAATTAAAACAAAAAAAATATCAACTAATAGAAAAGATATCAAGAAGAGGGTGATACTTGACCGAAATCAAGTAAAGTTAAAATAAGACAAAAGGTATCAAGACTCCCACAATAAATATCAATTGGAACAAATATCTATGGAGGAGATATTAAATTCCAATTAATACCAATTGAAGGTGCCAACACAAGATAAAGAATCAAATGCCAATTGAGAGGATCAATAAGATAGAAAGAATAGTGTTCTAAATAAAAAGGAATGCTCCCCTAAGATTAATGCATTATCTTAGATATTTGCATTTGAATACAAAATGCATGCACAAGGGATCATTACTCTCCATATTTTATCTAAAACACTAAACACTACCGATTGAAAGATAGGATCCATTCAAAAGGCAAGGAAGGCAATAGATAAAGCAAATCAATGCAAGAGCCAATGTGAAGATGGTCTACAAAATCCACCACAATTACTAGTATCACTTGTCATGGACAAGGAGTATATAGAGATATTTCTCGATGGTATAAAGGAATGATGTACAAGACCAACGTCACCACAAACTAGCAAATCGCAAAAGATAGGAATTAAAACACCATTTTTTTTAAAGAGGTTTGTTGGTAGTTTCAATTATTCGAACCAACTGGCAAAGCCATGGTTAGAATAAAAGGAAACAAATGGTTTCTCAAATAATATATGGAAATGCATATTAGAGAAAAACCACACCAAGCAACCTCACACGAACAAGAACCAAAGTGTAACCACAAAGGAAAATTGGAACTTGTTTGAGTAAACATGCCACATAGGAAATGGATAAAGTACAATATCAACTCTAAGTGGCAAACCTCAAATGTTCACATTTTTATGGGATTGTAATATGCACATAGCTTATTACTCCCCCATAATGTGATAATTCATTTTATTTTTAAACAAGAGGCAACTAAAACCAACTAGAGAAATTAATGGACATTGTAGAATTTGAATTTCTCATGAATATGACATACCACATAGTAGCTAGATAATATTGAAATATCAATACTAGGTGGTGTGCCTCATGTATACACATTTTTAGGTTTGTGATGTGCACAAAGCACATCACTCCCCCAAAATGGGATAGTCCATTAATATCTCAAAGAGCCAAATGAAATCCACACAAGATTCAATAAAGCTCAACACACAAATTACACATACATGATACACAACTAACATACACAACCTTGAATAACAAGATAAGTAAGAAAGGAGCATATCACATACAAACACATGCTAGGAACAAAACTAACACATGCTAGGGAGCAAGCAACTTTCAATGAATATGTGAATTAAGTACAAGTTACCGCAAGGAGGAGCATTGGATATGAGATAGATATGTGGTAATCCAATTGACTTGGATTGAGAAATAAACCATGAAGGTCCCTTAATTCTTCAAAAATAGCCAAGTCACCAATGTCCTCCACAATCACCTATTGATCAAGTTGAAGCTTGTTGGTCCCCAACCAAGTTGGGTCCTAAGAGGTTAGTCACAATAGGCTTGGGAACCCAAATGGTGCTTTTCTTGACACCACTTTGAGCTCCCACATATTTGGCAAACACATTGCCAACTCTATCCTTTCCAAGAGAATAAACATCATCAATTATGATAGGGTTGGATGAGGTACCGTTAGTGCATGAAGAAGCAAAATGACCTTTGCCACGGCAAAGGTAGCAACACCGACTCTTCTCTTTCTTCTTCCTAGGCTCCTTAACTTGAGGAGCATTGGCTTGAGTCTTCTTAGGAGGTGGCCGTTGTTCAACTCGTGGTTGAGCATGAGATTGAACAAGAGGCCGCTTCCCTAGTTGCTTCTCACTAAGAGACATCTTCTTCTTTATTGGGCAATCCCGAACATGGTGCCCTTCAACCTTGCACTTGAAGCAAGTGATCTTGGCCGGATTCTTGACTTGAACTTGGCCCTTCTTCTTGTTGTCAACCTTGGACTTGTTCTTGTTGTTGGAGTTGAATCCAAATCCACTCTTGTCATTTGGGGATTGTTGCACACTCAACATGTTGTCAAGTGCACTCTTCTCCCCATGACGCTTTTCCAAGCCCTTCTTCAAAGAAGCGACTTGGGCCTTGAGGTCTTTTATTTCCTCTACATGGTTAGTGGCAACAAAAACACTAGAGGAAGTAGAAGCTTCATTGTTAGAGCAACAAGGCAAAGCAAGTAATTCATCACATGATGTACCAATATTTTTAGTGGATGAACTACTAAGACTAGCACATGGCATTTTAGCATTTTTAGTTATGGTTGTGCTATTATCCACATGAGGCTCACAAGATGTTACCTTTATAGTGACGGCCTCATGAGCCAACTTGAGACAAGCATAGGATGCTAGAAGTTCATCATTAGAGCTAGATAGCTTTTCATGATTTTATTCCAACTTCCCATAGGATGCTAGAAGATTATCATTAGAGCTAGATAGCTTTTCATGACTTGATCCCAACTTCTTATACTTGCTAGTTAGCAACTCAAGTTGAGCCCTTAGCTCAACATTCTCCTTCATAATAGATGCTTCACAAGAAGTGCAGTTAGTAGCACAAGCATCATTGACTTTAGGAATAGAAGAAGATAACTTGGCAAGCTCATCATTTAATCTAGCATTTTCATTTTTCGTGACTTTATATTTAGCATGAGCATGGTCACGTTCTTTAATGATTTTAGCAATTATATCATTATGAGACTCCTCGATAGATTCTAGTTTCTCCTCTAGAGAAGCACGAGTCTCTTGCTCTTCCACAAGAGCATCTTCTAACGATGCTTTCTCCATAGCATCATCTCTTTCTATCTTACATTTTTCTTCAAGGCTTGCTTCCAAGGCCTCGATAGTTTCCCCACGCTCAATAAGAGTGCTCATGATTTCAAAGAGGTTAGCTTGGGCACTTTTATTACTAGGAAGGGCTTTGAGAATCATTAGACCTTTATTTTGGAGCATAGCATTAATCTTTTCCATACCATCTTCTTCATCATTATTATCATCCTCATTATCATCATTATTATCATTGCTAGAAGAAGATTTAGCCATAAGGCAATGAGTGATGGATGAAGAAGAATAATTGATTTTTGAACTACTCAAGTTCAAATCTTGTTCCACAATTAATTTGGTTTCCTCTACATTAACATTCATGCAAGAGTTAGAGGGAACACAAGCATTTTTATCATTGGAACAAGATAAAGCAAGCATATCATAGAGAGAATTATCCAAGGAATTTTTAGAAGATATGCGAGGACTATCAACACTAGCATGTAAATCATTTATAGTGCTATGAGTGTTTCGGTCCAACGATGAAGCATTGCAACAAGATAGAGATAACTGATCATCAACAATGAGCTCACTATCCAAGTTGCAAAACCCATCACTACTCACCATTACATTGGATTGTGACTTACCACATTTTGGTGAAGTAGATGAAGACGAGGGCTCGTCACGGCCGGAGGTGGAGGGAGAGCAATCATCCTCAATAGAGTTGGACACTCCATATTTATCTTGAAGCTTGGTCCATAGCTCATGAGCGTTCCGGAAAGGCATGATTGACTCAAACACAACTACACTCACAAACTTGCAAAACTCGTTAGATGCTAGAGCATCTAGATATAAGTTTTTCTCATCCTCTAAAGTCGTACTTGCGTAGTCCTTTGGAGGAGAAAAACCTATATCTAAGATACGCTCTATATTGGGGTCCAAGACCCGTAAGTGATTAAGCATATGAGTTTTCCAAGCATTAAAATTTGTGCCATTAAATCTAAACAAGGAATTGTGCACTAAATCCCTAGACGACATCTTTACTCTCTAGGCGGTAAGGCCAAACAAGAGAGACGAGGCTCCGATGCCAATTGAAAGAACAAGGACGTCGCCTAGAGGGGAGGGGTGAATAGGCTATTAAAACTTTTTCTAATTAGGGGCCTGATAATTGCGGAATAAAACTAGGTGTTTAAATTAACAAGCCAACAACCTAATTACTAGGATCACCAATGTGCACCAACAACTTATGCTAAGCAATTCAAGCAACAAGATGATAGCAAGATATGAACTTCAAGCACGAAGGCTATCACAGTGTAAATTGCATAAGTAAAGCTCGGGTATAAAAATAATCGAGGCACGCGGAGACGAGGATGTATTCCCGAGTTCCTCCTTGTTAAGGGAGTACGTCTCGTTGGAGGGGTGTGAGCTCGCCACAAGAGGCCTACTCAACATGCCACAAAGGCCTCACCCTATTCTCCGATGAACCTCACCCAAGGGATTAGTTCACCTTCCACTATCGGAATCCTTCGGGGCGGATTCCGGAGCCCTTTTACAACTTGCTTGGGGCACACACCCACAACTCAATTGGGGGCTCCCAAATTCGTGCAGAAGCTTCACAACCGAAGTCTTCGCGGCACCTCCAAACCGTCTAGGGTACACGATGCACCCAAGAGGCAACAAGCTCTTGGGAACACAATGCACCCAAGAGTAACAAGCTTCTCAACGTTGATCTTTACGTATCACCGTAGGGAGAGCAACCCGATGCAACAAATGCAAGAGGCAAGAACACACAAAGTGGTCAAGTCCTTCACTCTCAAATTCCAACCAAGCAACAAATGCTTTGGGGGGAATAAGAGAGAAAGAACAAAGGGGATGAACACAAAGCAACCCCAAATCTAGATCCACTAGGTTCCCCTCACTTAGAGGAGAATTTGATTGGTGGAATGGTAGATCTAGATCTCCTCTCTTGAATCCCTAAATTTGGGCAAGAATCATCGGAGTGATTGAGAGGAATCAAGCTCACAAGTTTGCAACAATGGAGGAGAGAGAGTGAGAGCTGAGCAAAAGTTAAGCAACCTGCACTTGGGGGAAGAAGGGGGCTATTTATAGCCTCCCCCAAAAACTAGCCGTTGGAGCAGCGCAGGGCCGGAAATTCCGGGTTAAAGGGGCCGGAACTTCCGGCCGGGGCCGGATATTCCGGGGCTTACACCGGAATTTCCGGTGCCCCGGAAATTTCCGGAGCAAACCTCCGGTGCAAAGTTCCGGACCCCCACCCGAGAGAAAACGCGAAAAAGACTTAGCCAAATTTTCCTTGGGCCGGATATTCCGGACCAAAGACCGGAAATTCCGGACCCCCGAAAATTTCCGAGGAAACTTCCGAGGCAAAATTCCGGACCCCCTCCAGAGAGAAAAGCCAAAAAGACTTAGCCAAAAAAGCTCAGATGAAAATATGGGCCGGATATTCCGGTGCAACGGCCGGAACTTCCGGGGGCCGGAATTTCTGGCCCCCGGGCCGGAATTTCCGCCCCTCAGAAAAACTGCAGAATGAGCAATATGAAAACGGGCATATCTTTTGCATCCGGACTCCGTTTTCGATGATCTTGGGCTCGTTGGACTCGCAACGAAAAGCTCTACAAGATCATGTAGAGAAACATCATTGTCCATCATGTGAGTAGGAGGTCACAAGGAGAGAGAGTTTGACCTCTCTAAAAAGGACACGCCGGGAAAACCTCCTTTTTGAAAATCGGAAATGCCGTATCTTTTGCAAATGAAGTCCAAATGACATGAAACCAATTTTGTTGGAAAGAGGATGACAAATGCAACCTTTGTAAATGGCAAACAAGCAATGGGGATTTTGCAAAGAAATGGAAGAGATAAATCTTCCGCACGGATGAACCGACAAAATCTGCAATACCGAAAACGCAATAGAAGACGCATACGAAAACCGTTTTTGGTGAACTTAGCCTTGTCATGACGAGCACGACAAGCACCAAGATCACACCACGATAAGAGTCAAATAAGAACCAAAGAAGATGATTTCAAGGATGAAAGGATGCAAAGGGTTGAGCTCTCCACGAACGATACGATCACGATACTCGGTCGAGAGCCCCTCTTGATAGTACGGCTATCTATCCTATAACCCGGTCTCTCAACTAACATCATGAGACCGGTAAAATAAAAGCCCTACCAAGATCATACCTTTGCCTTGCGCATTAATCCACTTGAGGTCGATGGAGACGATCTTCATCTCAACCATCTTCTTGATTGCGCTTCGATGAAGATTCACATGTGGCTCCTCCATACACCAAGATGGGGGAAGCACCACTTCGGCATATCTTCACTTGGCCTTTATCTTGATGACGAACACCTTGGCCTTGATCAACAAATGATCTCCTTCCCTTAACCTTGACTCCAACACATGGAGAACAAGTAAGCTAATGGACACCTACAAATATAGCTTAATGCAAATATTAGTCCATAGAGATTGTCATTAATTAGCAAAAACATGCATGGGGGCAACCATGCACTTTCAAACCTGTTCAGCCTGCGCGCCGGCAATCTTTCGCCGCCGTCCTCGTCGAGCTGTTCGTCCTCGATCTAGCCTTTCCGCAGTGTAGTGCGGCTGGACGGCAGCACGTCGCGGCCGCGCACGAGCCACCAGTCGTCACAGCACCGCCGCCTCGTACTGGAGCCCGTCCTAGCAACCGTTCTCTTGCGTGATTCCGAACGGCTGTTTGGCGTAGGCGCGCGTGTATTCTCTTTCCCGTCGTCGCCAGCGCCTGTGTCTTCCTGCACGGGGACGCCAGTGTAGCAAATCTTCAGCGATCCAGCGTTTCCATGCCTGAATACCGGAAGCAGTCAACAATCGTAAAGGAACTGAAGCAATGCACAATCAGTTGACAAGATGTTAAAAACCATGTCAATTGATCATCTTGCCTTGATCTATGGAGACTGTACGTCCCTGTACGGGGTGTGCTTGCAGGAAAAACAAGAAGCCGCTCACGTGTGGACTATAAATACTGTGGAGAACTGGCCGGTGAAGACTACGAGGAGGAGGACGGCCGCCAACAGGCCGATGGCGAACGGAGCGGCGCTCCAGCAGCACCAGATGCCTACCTGGCCTCCTTGCTGCTGTCCAACAGCCACTGCTTGCCTATGCCCTTCTACTTCTTCTGCTTGGTGTGCTGCGTTGTGCCATGAAGAAGGAAGACATACGGCACGGCAGTGACAGGGTCTTGCAGCTGCAGCGTCGGGGCCTCGCGCCTTCAACTTGCTCTATGTAGGCGCTCCGCGGAAAGAATCGTCGACAGCGTCTGCCCCGTGCGCCGAGGACAGTGTAGGGCCGGCGCGCACTCTGAACAGGTTGCCCTCCGGTCTCCCTCCATTGAGCGCCACGAGCGTGAGCGCGACCGAAGACGAGGTGTAGCCGGTGGATTTGGGGAAACAGGAGAAGGGTCACAACTATAAAAGAAAAACTGGACAGGGTGTTTTCACAAAAAAAAAAACAGTGCCACGCGTGAGCACCACAGCGACTTGTTGTTATTTTATGGTGATCCAAATCCGTTTCTATAAGTGAGAAGGCTAACAACGGAGCGAAGCGAGGCCCGTCGCCGGTAGTCTTGGGCCTACGAGTTGTAACCGACCAGGACACCGATTGTTGCCGACCTAGTTTAGGTCAGGACCACTATAAATACGTCTTGTAAGCCGCCGCCGGATATAAGCCACACATTGTAAATCCCGGTGCGTTTGTAACCTCACCCTGAAATAGTGAAGTATTGCTGGCTGGCGCCCGTGGTTTTTCTCTTCCTTGTTGGAATGGTTTTCCACGTTAAAATCTCGTGTTTCCCGTTGGTTTGATCTTGCTTAATTTCATCATTGTTTTGCTATCGCTTGTAACAAGTGGTATCAGAGCCTTGGTTACAGATTAGGGTTTTGCGATGGCATCAATGAAGTTTGATCTACCGTTGTTGGACTACAAGACGAGGTTTTCTCTATGGCAAGTCAAGATGCGTGCGATCCTATCGCAGGCTTCGGATCTTGATAAGGCGCTGGATGCGTTCGGAAAGAAGGACACGAAGGAGTGGACTCCTGAAGAAAAGCGCAAGGATCGTAAGGCTTTGTCATTAATTCAACTTCATCTATCTAATGATATCTTGCAAGAGGTGCTGCAGGAGAAATCTGCGGCAGCGTTATGGCTTAAGCTGGAGTCGATCTGCATGTCCAAGGATCTAACCAGCAAGATGCATGTGAAGATGAAGTTGTTCTCGCACAAGATGCAGGAAGGTGGTTCTGTGATGAACCACTTGTCGATCTTCAAGGAGATCGTGGCCGACCTAGTGTCGATGGAGGTAAAATATGATGATGAAGATTTAGCTCTTCTGTTGTTATGTTCGCTGCCTAGTTCTTTTACAAATCTGCGAGATACCATATTATTGAGCCGCGATGATCTAACCCTCGCGGAAGTATGTCGGGCCCTGCAGACCAGGGAAAAGATGAAAGGTATGGTGCAGACTGACGCATCACCCTCCAAGGGCGATGCATTGCAGGTTCGAGGCAGGCCTGAGCAGCGAGATAACAACTACAACAACAACAACAACAACAACATAGATAAGAGCAGAGGCCGTTCAAAGTCCAAAGGACGAGACAAGTTCTGCAGGTATTGTAAGAAAACCAATCACACCATTGATGATTGCTGGAAGGTGCAGAACAAGGAGAAAAGGAACGGTACTTACCAATCGAAGAATAAATCTGACGGTAATGGTAATGGTAAGGTTGCTGTTGTTGCTGGTGATAATAGTTCTGATGGTGAATGCTTAGCTGTTTTTGCTGCATGTGTTACCCGTGATGATGAGTGGATTCTAGATACTGCTTGTTCGTTTCATATTTGCTGTAACAAAGATTGGTTCAGTTCTTATGAGATTGTGCAGACTGGATATTTCGTGCGTGTGGGGAACGACAACAAATGTCATATTGTTGGCGTTGGATCTGTTCAGATCAAGACCCATGATGGGATGACACGCACGCTGACGGGAGTGAAACACATACCATCTATGGCAAGAAACTTGATCTCGCTGAGTACCCTTGACTGTGATGGGCACAAGTATGCCGGAGGGAATAAACGTTTGAAGGTATCGAAAGGTTCTCTTATTGTTATGGTTGGTGATATGAATTCTGCCAAGTTATATATTCTTAAAGCTAGCACTTTGTCTGGTACTGCTGCTGTTATTACTAATGATGATCCAAGTACAACTAGCCTTTGGCACAAGCGACTTGGACATATGAGTGAATTTGGTATGGCAGAATTGGTCAAGAGAGAACTGCTGAAGGACTGCAATATGAGTAAGTTGTCGTTCTGTGAACACTGCGTGTTTGGTAAGCATAAGAGAGTTAAGTTCAATGCTTCCGTTCATACCACTAAAGGTACATTAGATTATGTACATGCTGATTTGTGGGGACCTTCACGTAAGCCCTCTTATGGTGGTGCTCGTTATATGCTTACTATTATTGATGATTACTCTATAAGAGTTTAGCCTTATTTTATGAAAAATAAAGATGATACTTTTGCTGCTTTTAAAGAGTGGAAAGTTATGATTGAAAGGCAAACTGAGAGGAAGGTGAAGTTGCTTCGGACTGACAATGGTGGCGAATTTTGTTCATATGAATTTGATGATTATTGCAGGCAGGAAGGCATTGTCAGGCATCACACCATCCCGTACACACCTCAGCGGAATGGTGTAGCGGAGCGGATGAACAGGACTATCATCTCCAAAGCTCGCTGCATGTTGTCCAACGCCCGCATGAACAGGCGGTTTTGGGCTTAGGCTGCCAACACCGCCTGCTACTTAATAAACAGGTCACCATCCATCCCACTTGACAAGAAAACTCCTATTGAGGTATGGTCTGGTGAGCCGGCTGATTATTCACAATTGAAAGTTTTTGGTTGCACTGCCTATGCTCATGTTGATAATGGAAAGTTAGAGCCTAGATCTGTTAAGTGCTTATTTCTTGGTTATGGTTCCGGAGTGAAAGGATATAAGTTGTGGAATCCGGAAACTAAAAAGACTTTCTTCAGCCGGAGTGTTGTGTTTAATGAATCTGTTATGTATCAAGACAATCTGACTACTGATGTTGTGCTAGATTCTTCTGATGAGGATGAATCACAGGTTCATTTGCAGGTGGAGCAGGTGGGAGCACCTGAATGAGTAGGTAACTGAAATTGTTGATGAGGTGCAAACCTCACCTCTTGTTTTGCAGCAACCGTCCATTGCTGCTGATCGTCCAAGGAGAAATATTGTTCCCCCTAACCGATTAATTGAAGAATGTGATGTTGTTTATTTTGCTCTAAGTTGTGCTGAACAGGTGGAGCATGAGGCTGAACCAGCTACATACACTGAAGCTATTGCTTCGGTTGATCGTGACAAGTGGATTGGTGCAATGCACGAGGAGATGCAATCACTTGAGAAGAATGGCACATGGGACGTTGTGCGCTTTCCTAAACAAAAGAAGGCCGTCCGCTGCAAGTGGATCTTCAAGAGAAAGGAAGGTTTGTATCCTAATGAGCCTCCAAGATTTAAGGCAAGGTTAGTAGCTAAAGGTTTTAGCCAAATTCTTGATGTGGATTATAATGATGTGTTCTCCCCGGTTGTCAAGCATAGTTCTATTCGTACATTCTTCAGTTTTGTTGCTATACATGATCTTTAGCTTGAGCAGTTAGATGTGAAGACTGCATTTTTGCATGGAGAACTTGAGGAGGAGATATACATGGACCAACCAGAAGGGTTCATAGTGCCTGGTAAGGAGGATTTCGTGTGCAAGCTAAAGAAGTCCCTTTACGGTTTGAAACAATCTTCTCGACAGTGGTATAAAAGGTTTGATTCTTTTATGATGTCACATGGCTTTAAGAGGTCTGAATATGATAGCTGTGTGTACATTAAAGTTGTTGATAAATCACCTATATACTTACTGCTATATGTTGATGATATGTTAATTGCTGCCAAGAGCATGAAGGAAATCACTCTGTTGAAGAAACAGTTGAGTAGTGAGTTTGAGATGAAGGATCTTGGTCCTGCTAAGAAAATTCTAGGTATGAAAATTTCAAGAGACAGAAAATCTAGATTGCTATTTCTTAGTCAGGAGAATTATATTAAGAAAGTTCTTCATCGCTTTAACATGTATGATGCAAAGTCTGTTAGTACGCCTATTGCTCCTCATTTTAAGTTGTCAGCATTGCAATGTCCTAGTTCTGACAAAGAAATTGAGTACATGTCTCGAGTTCCATATTCTAGTGCTGTTGGTTCCTTAATGTCTGCAATGGTGTGTTCTCGACCTGATTTGTCTTATCCTATGAGTCTGGTAAAGAACATTGGAAAGCTGTTCAGTGGATTTTCAGGTACCTTCGCGGCGATGTATGTACAAAGTGCTAAAAATGTAACCATCTAAATCAAAGTGTGGATGGACAAATTAGATTACAGTTAAGAACAATGGTAGAGAAAACTGCAGATTGTAATCACCTTCTCAGTTGGTAGACAAGTCAACATGAAGAATTTTACATGGTACTGCTCTAGTTATGAGTTATGATTTCATATACATGCCTACATACACACGTGACCCACAAAATCCCCCTGAACATGTCATTGTTGATTACTAGATTCGACGGGCGCGGCTTGCCGCGCGGCACCTTTTGGTTCTTTTAATTTTTTGCCCGTGGTCTTCACATTTTATTCAGATTAATATCCTAAAATATAAGCTAAGTGACAATACCATAGTCATGCGGATCTGTGACATATATTGACCAAACAGTGATCACACTGTTATTTACAGAAAGAAAAATAGGGTTATATCTCGAAGTTCCAATAAAAATAACAATTAACGTTAGAAAAAGGAAAAAACAGAGCAATGGTGAAACACCCGCGGATAGTAATCCAGAGATTTATACCACACTAACATAACATAAGATGGCTTGAGGAGAGTTGCACTTAGGTGCACATAATATATATACACAGATGAAAGACGTACTAAATACATAAGTTCTAATCAGTGTACTGATCGAAAATGGATAGGGAAACATGATCAAACATATAATGAGTTTCATATAACTAATAGTGATTCCAAAAGTTTAAAACGGTTGGTCTCAACAACATTAACAATGAGACATTCGGCAACCAAGATATGGACGAAGGCGGATCCAAAATAAACCACAGCTTGCCGGTGGGAGGACACGAACAAAGACTATACATGCAAAATAAGTCTATTATGCGGGAACAAAGTTTAGAATTAATCGAGAGTAGTTGTGTGGAATGAAACAACAGTAAATATTTTTCCAAAGAATATTTTGCCTTAATAAGATGGTTAATATTGAAGGCGGTAATATAAGCTATATAAAATGGTAACAATACACACATTGAGACTTTTGGACAAAATCTTTTCATACCATAATTAGATAAAAGGGAAGGAACACATACTACAATGAAAACTTTATCAAACATAGGCAGGCAGTAGAAATCCCGTAATTGGCTAGCAGAAGGTACTCAAGTTAGGGCGATCTCAAGGCGAGTGCCTCAACTATGGAATTGAAACACAGGCTCCATATTAACTCACTGAAAATGAAGCCTAATACATTCTAGAAAAAGCTGAAAACAAAATAATCAATGTTTAACAGAATCACATTCCTATGATTATTTAGGGACAAGTTACCATAGTTAGGCATCATAAGGTAGAAGTAGTACTTACTACGGAATTGAAAAAGGCTGAGCAATGCCTACATCAGCAAAAAAAGCTATAGTTCGGAAGATTTTGACGCTAAACTACTAAGATTTTGAAACAAAGGCTGAGCAATGCCATGAACTACTATGATCTTTTTACTATTTTGTTCGTCTTACCCATGGTCTTTGGAAAAACAAATAGAAAGGATAAATCACTTAGTATTAATTAGAATTCAAGAGTAAAATACACACAGATCATTTAAAAGATTATGCCCCTATCGAACAACGCAATGTATTTCTTCTCAATTTGACCACCTTAAATAAACAACATTATCTTGTGTCAAACTCAAAGATGAATACCTCAGAACACAAGTAAGAAATATATAGCAGACTGGACATTACAGGTTGCCAATCATAAACGAAGTCTTATGGCCAAACTAATAAAGCAGCCTAAAATTAAGAGATGAATGGTCAACCTCTAAACGGCGAGCTTAGCTGGTCTGAACCTTTCTTCGATAGATGTGTAACGGCAAAAATTAATCAACCGGCAAGCTTAACTGGTCTGAAGCTGCTCTTTCTTGGATATGTCATGAATCTGCTAATCTCATACACCTTTCCTTCTTCAAAGATTAGACGTGGTTACCCTAGACACGGAAAGACAAGGTCACAAAGAGCACGTGGAGAATGTCAGGTCACAAGTGTACTACAATGATGCAAAATTACTGCGACAAGTACATTACCTGTGAGGTAAGCCCATGGCCGTATGTTTATAGGTCCATTATCAGTGCCTCACCCATAATCTTCGCACATACACAAAAACATTATAGTACTTGCTGCCATTGCTGATTGACATCTGCATATATGAACAAATGTTGTCATAAGCAAGGAAAAATACAAACTGCATTCAGCTAATGAACCAACAGACATAAACCATTGAGCGGTCAAAATTAAGAAATTGAAAACTTAACAATCCGTGTCACATTTTTTATTTTTATCTAGAGAAAATAGAGGGTCACACTTGGATAAACTTGTATGCAAAGCTCTTGCACTCTGGAGTAAATGTAGGCATAAATATTTGATATTTGTTAGAGTGGTAATAATATTGGAGCAGTAATGATTATGTTGGCGCAAATGCCGGAAGCAAGGCTATATTGGAGCAGTAATAATTGTGTGCGTTACATGTATGTCATTGTCCGCAATTGAGAATTACTAACTTTGAAGTACTAACCAGAACCAACTCTGTAAATGCCATTGGGATACTTTTGAGTATTCTATCACTCAAGCCCTTCGGAATTCTCTTGAACTTGTGGGGCTGCTACATGAAAAAGAAACAGGTGTAATCAGTAAACCTATCATGTATATTTAACTATGAACAAAGCATGCCTTCACAAAGAATTTTCCGTAACAACCATATACTTGGAGGTCATAACAAAAGCAGAACATATATTTGCCTACGAATGAAAAAACATAATAAGGAGCAGAAAGCAGATAGCAAACCGATTATCTCAATTTAATATTTTAGTTAAATCAAAAATTTAAAAGTTTCTTAACTGCATCTGACATCGCATAAGTTGGATGGGGCGTCGAGGACATCCATCTCGATGGTAGGGACAGGCTTGTGTAGGAGTATCGAGGAAATCCATGTCGATGTTAACCTGATGATATGTTCTGCCATTTACACATTACTGTTAGCAGATAGCCAGCAAAGTAATAAAAAATTATACCTAAAATATTTGAAATACTTGATATTAATTTAATGATACAGGGTAATATGATGGTCGATTTAATAATCGGTGGCAGACAAAACTAATAATTAAGCTTTCTAGAATGCAAGTTGTGTGAATGGCTACCTTTTCAGTGTTACTCCGGGAGAATTCGAGAGGTAAGACTTGTTGTTCGTGTTCTTGTCAAGAGTAAGAACTTTCAGGTTTTCAGTGTGCCACTGCGGGTCCAGATTCAAAGAACTCCAAATAACCACGAAAATGTAGGCTCCCTTTAAAAGTACAACATAACCTGAATCCTGCAAAATATAGGATTGTTATGAGTGATCTGTGGATGCACACAATGAGTCGTAACAACAGTAAGTGTACTGCAAATTACATGCCATACTTCATCTCAGTGGTTGAACCCCGCACAATAGTGCTAACATGATAAGTATTTTCACCCATGGTAATACTAATATACTAAAAAAGTTAGGCCCACTCTGTTCTTTCATATCTTCAAGATAGAATGGCAGACGGAAAAACAAATCTGAATATTCAGTTTCTATACTTTTAGCCCACAAAACATGAGGCATGAGTTAATTTGGTGCATATATTTAGAAATATTGATTTCAGGACTCCCACATATTGACAAAGAATGAATCCATGACTCTTTTCAACCATTTTGTAAGTCAAAACTTCAAATTCAGAGCTCTCTCGTAAACAAAACGAAAGGTAACATTAAAGGATGGTCAAACTGGGCATGCTCTTGCAATGAGAAATTTGAGACCATACTAATATTGGCAGTGTTGGTTAAGGGGAAAGAGACCAGTATGTACCGTGGCAGCATCATTATATCCTTTATCTTTTCACTCTCCTGGAGACTTCATCTTGAAGAGCACACAGATTCCTACAGCAAACTGCTACTGAAATTAGCTTGTCGTCCCTTCCATGAAATTCTGCAGTAAGCGGTTTCAAAAGTCACAGAATTAGTGCAGAGTGATTGGTCTATCATTTTAACACTCTTAAAAAGGAAGACATTAAACTTTGAGATAACAAAAGAATTAGTGCAGAGTGAGTAGTCCTAGCTCTGTAGAAAGATGCGACAGGTATCATTCAATATCTAAAATGCAGAAAACTTGCATCACTAAATCAACCACATATTCTTACCCAGGATCGATCTGAAACAAAGAGAAGTATTAGCATTATAGGAATAGTAGAAATTGCAAGAATCTTACCCAGGAACAAAGAAAACAGACACATTATTCCAACAATCAGCAATTCCATGGAAGTATTGATTCCCTATGAATACTCCTATTTCTTGGAATCATTTTATTTTAAGTATATACATTACATATTTACATCTTAGCCAGGAACAAAGGAAACACAGTAACCCACAAACTATACTAATTCCTGATCGAAAGTACCACACGCTTGCTTAGGCAAAATTTCTGAATTCAAGACACTTTGAACGAATGTTGGAAAATTACTTCTACGCACACACAATTGACATCACCTAGCTCGACACAGGCATCCAAACTAATCTGTGCAAAATAAGAATACACAAATCCCACTTAAAATAGCATCACATGCAATTGTAATATGTCAGTCCTTAAAAGAGATGCATCAACCAATACTGTAACAGAACACACTTTTTTCACCAAAGAGGAAAGTTCCCCTAGACGATAAGATCTCAGAACCACAAAAAATTTAAACGAATTTAGAATGAAACACGTTGCATGTTACAACATCAAGTAGTCCATTTTTATGCAAGCTATCTTTTTATCCCCAGTTAGAGCTAAATCGCTGAATTATCATCAATAGCTCAAAACTGAATCCTTGCACGTCCATGTCATTCAAAATTTACATTTTGGTTCAAACTGCAGTTAGACGATGCTTTCAGCAATAAATGGTTCAAGACACAATATTTCAGTCATGCTTTAAAAAAGCATAGGAAGAACACATGAATAATACATAAAGATAGCAAGATTAACACTGAAATAAAAACAATCATGAAGATAGTGATATATGAGGAAGAAACAATTGTCTTAATTAAATATCCAAACAATCAAGTTGTGGTAGCGACAATAAACAGGAGTTTAGTTGATAGTAGTAAAACAACTGATAGTTGGTTTATCATAGCAAAAGCTACTGATAGTTGTACACTATTGCACATAGTTATTTGATTTAAGTAAATCTGCAGTGCTTGAGATCACAGAGATAATGTAGCAGGTTCAGTTAAACCCCTTATTACCTCTCCCAGAAGTAGTCATGTTATGCTTTCCTCCTTGAAGTACCAGAGCTGCAACATTCATTCTACCTCATTGGTCGTCGCCACAATAGCAGCACCACCTCTGCACCAGGAACAATTTGGGGTCAATGACCACGATAGGTCAAGGCAGTACTGGACTGAGGTGTGCTTTGGTCAAAAGCGACCCTGATTCAAATAACCCGAGGAAGCTTTGATTCTTTACCACAAACAATGGTACCTCTGGATCTGGCAATTTGCATCAACCACATACATCCTGTAGGCTGCATCTGTGAAACAACAGAAAGCACAACTGTAGCATGTACAAACAAATATAAGCAAAACACTATGGCAATGACATAGAAAACCATAACACAATCTTGGGGGAAACATGGTTAGTAATTAGATGGTTAATATACAAAACTGTACCTGAATTACTTCAGTTTATTTTATTACGACATGAGCTACCACCTGGGAGGAATGGTTCTGGCAAAAACTAAAACCTAGAGGAAATATCGATTGGTAGAATCCATCAAACGTCAACAAACAAAATATTTATATCCACTGAGAGCTTAAAGTTTAGGATTTATGGGTTTACCTAACCAACTGATCAGCTAATAGATAATTATTTTGGTTATACATGTAGGAATATCCATACCTCTGAAGGGTGCTATCCTTATGAAAATGTTCATCTCTTGCTATGCCCCTAAAAAAGTAGAACACTGAGACATTTAGGGATCTCCATAAACTGGAGAATGCAAAACTGCTAGAAAGTAGCAATCATGAATACCAAAAAATTAATATGTGTACCTAAACTGATTCCATGTATTATCATGAATACCATTCCAATGAAGGCAGTGATAAGATGTGCAAGCAATTATCTCTATATCAGTTGTCAGTTTCATTTATGCAATAGCACACCCAAGCATGACACAGAATCAAAAAATTATGGTAGACACTACCTTTTTTATGAGCACGCACATGTATGTGGCAATCAGCCCTTCTCATCATCTCATGCACCACTCCTGCACATTTAAACAAAATGATCAGGTTACCGACACAAAGAAAAAAAGGAAGATATATAATTTTCCAGGGATTATGCACTCAGTTCTGCCGCCTCTGTATGTACCTTGGATCAGAACCATTCTGCAACCACTTGCATGAAGTATGGAACAAAAGCCCATCTAATATCTCTCTCATTCACATACTGATACCTTAATTGCAAGATTTCAAACAGTTAGATGGGGCATAACTACTATATATTAATCTTAGCTAGGATTTTCATCAAACACACTATAAGCATAGATAAAAACGGATATGCACAATAAAAACAGATTTCTGGAGCTTAAATCAAACAGGAGGAGCGTGCCTTCACTTTTACCTCAGCCAGCAGCAGCGTTGCTCTCAGAGAGAGAGAGAGAGAGAGAGAGAGAGAGAGAGAGAGAGAGAGAGAGAGAGAGAGAGAGAGAGAGAGAGAGAGAGCAGGAGTGGAGGGGAATAAGGCTCAAGAGAAGCTCACCTTGCAGGGAGGAGACCGGGAGGTGGAGGCACGCCGCATCGACTGAGGTGACGGCGCTGCCGATGACTGCCTTGGCATCCGCATCTCCTGTTTGCCGAGTGGATGAACAATAGCATCTGGCCGGGGTCAATCGGTGCAGCACGTCTTCTCGTCGCGGCCATCAATCCCATAGAGAGAAGGAGGGGGTACAGAGGATCGGAGCAACGATGCAGTGGGCGAGCTCGGGAGAGGCACATGAGAGGGGCAGAGGCGGGGAGAGTGGCAGCTGGCACGCGCAAAAGTCTCCCGCGCGAGCGGGGGCGTGTCGGCGAGCAGCGGCGCGGCCGACGCCATCTCGTTGTACCCCAGCGAGGTGAGCACCCTCGAGAGCTGCTGCAGGCCCTGCTCGGCGTCCGAGGCCGTCCCCGCGTCGATGTCGGCTTGCACGGGAGGAGGGCTCGCTGTCAGCACCATGGTAGGGAGCGGAAGAAGCGTTGTCGTCGTCGTCGTTGCAGCGGCGGGCGTCGACTCGGACCCCTCGTACGGCAGCGGCTGAGTTTGGGAGGCCAGATCCGGCTGCTGCTGCGGCGCGTCGTCGAGCGTGGGAGGAGGACGGGGTGGAAGTGGGCGGTGGCGGTGCTGTGGCGGTGGCGGCGGCTGCGGGGCGCGGCAGAGACGCTCTGGGTCTCCGGGGGGAGTGGGTGGTGGCGGCGGAGACGGTGGAGAGGAGGGCGACATCGCGAGGGGCGCGAGTGCGGGACGAGCGGAGGAGGCGGCTAGGGTTTTCACCGCGTGGGGAGCAGCTTATATACCACGGACGCGAAATGACGATTTTGCCCCTGAAGTTCGACGGAATCACGACCCCTGCCACCCGCGCGAAAAAAACGGACGGTCACGATCGAATCTGGTTTCTATAGGACGGCCTAGGTGCTCTGAGCTCTGAGGACGGCCGTAGCTCCCTCATGAAAGTATGCTTTAGATGTTGTCTCCAGTTTTATTCTATTTACACGAATTTAGGACTAAGAAAAGGATAAAATATTACCAAAGCTAGCTAAAGATATATTCTATTTACACGAATTTATCACCTGAAAGTTATTTTATTTAGGCCTTTTGTCGTAAGTAACGTCTCACAAAAGCTCCATGTTTCCATGTAGTGAAGCAGCCTCACATGATCGGAAGAAGAAGAAACCGCCAAGAAGCTCCATGTTTCATAGGCACTTATTCACCTGAAAAATCCACTCAAATGGTAACCACTTCATAGGAAAACCAAAACAACATATTAAGTTATTAACCGTAGAACATCAAACTCTTATCAAATACTATATTTGGCGATGCCAAGATCAGCTTGAGAAAGCTAACAAGATTACAAATGGAAATATCAGCTCGACCAACAGCGATAGTATACTACATAAGTTACTTACTTGCTTGTCATAATGTACGTAGTCTCCTAGAATAATGGTTACAATATTTCTGCAGCTAATCTTGCTTTAAGAAATGACAATTGCTTCTTAATGTTAGACTTGCAAGGAAAAGAACTGCAACAGTCGATTGATCTTCTGCATTGTTTTTTGGCTAAAAGGACTAACAGACTGATACAAATATAAAAAAATCTCATAAGAAGGGCAGTTCTAAGAGAACTGATTCATTTAGAGCTATGTACATGATTTGAAAACACCATGCCAAAAGCCATAGGCTAGACCAGGACAATCAGTTAAAGCTAGCAATAATTTCAGTGCAAAATAAAACCATCGTAATTCCGTCGTACCAAATTCGTCGTATTTGGAGCATTTCTGCACCACAAATCATATACTCTGTAGTCTTTAGCCGTTTCATGAAGAAGCAGGTCTCCATTAAGCCATCAACTCATACAAGAACAAAAAAAAAATCATATTAGCCTGGGTGGACCACGGGTTTGGTCCTGGACGGATATAGCGAGCTTCAGAGAAGTAATCGGTGTACCTAGACCTGACGGAGCGAGCACCTTCCTGTAATCGATGCACAGCCTTCCAACAGAATTCGTCTCCGAGAAGAGAGAGGGGGCATGTTGGCAACAATCCACCGCCGGATCGAACTCCCCTTCGCTTGTTGCACGCGCTCCGCCACTGATTTTCCACGCCACGGCCTTAATCGAGGCCTAACTCGAGGCCGAAGCCTGGAGCTCGCCGTCGCCGCCACAAGCTCCCCGCCACCCGATTCAGGCCCTCAGCTTCTCTTGCCCCGCGTCGTCCATTTCGAATCGGGCAACAACGAGCAGCTAGGAGCCGAGATCTCGGCGCCGTCGAATGTGAGGTACACGACGGCGGCGACCGGTCGAGGCGGTGCCCGGATGCTCTGGCGACACGATAGGGGGCGACGGCGGCGGCAGGAGGAGTTGACATCCGGGGCTGGCGCTCGGAATCGAGCCGGGGCCAGACGGCCGCCTCTCTTCCGCCGCACCACGAGAGAGGAGGGATGGAGAGAAAAAGATAGGGTTTCGGAAGAGGAGATGATACGCATATGGGCCGTTGTGTGGCTTCGCGGCACATTCAACGCTTGCTTGAAGTTTGGCAAGACTGGTGAGGGAATCGCAGGCTATGTGGATTCAGATTTTGCTGCCGATTTGGATAAGAGGAGGTCCCTCACAGGTTATGTATTTACTGTTAGTGGATGTGCTGTTAGGTGGAAGGCTACCTTACAGGGTGTTGTTGTACAATCTACTACTGAGGCTGAGTACATGGCTATTGCTGAAACATGCAAAGAATCTGTTTGGTTGAAAGGTCTGTTTGCTGAGCTTTGTGGAGATGATACTTGCATTAACCTGTTTTGTGACAGTCAAAGTGCCATTTACCTTACTAAGGATCAGATGTTTCATGAGAGAACAAAGCACATTGATGTCAAATACCATTATGTACGTGATGTTGTTGCACAAGGTAAGCTGAAGGTATGCAAGATCAGTACTCATGATAATCCTGCTGATATGATGACAAAGCCAGTTCCTATTGCTAAGTTTAAGCTTTACTCGAGCTTAGTTGGTATAACTGTTTAGCTCAAATGGACTAGTTGGCGCCAAAAGTGTTTTATTTGATGTTTAAGGATTGTTGATGCTACAAGATGGAATTTGGCTCAAGGTGGAGTGCTATTTTATGGTGATCCAAATCCGTTTTTATAAGTGAGAAGGCTAACGACGGAGCGAAGCGAGACCCGTCGCTGGTAGGCTTGGGCCTACGAGTTGTAACCGACCAGGACACCGATTGTTGCCGACCTAGTTTAGGTCAGGACCACTATAAATACGTCTTGTAAACCGCCGCCGGATATAATCCACACATTGTAAATCCCGACGCGTTTGTAACCTCACCCCGAAAGAGTGAAGTATTGCTGGCTGGCGCCCGTGGTTTTTCTCTTCTTTGTTGAAAGAGTTTTTCACGTTAAAATCTCGTGTTCCCCGTTGGTTTGATCTTGCTTAATTTCGTCGTTGTTTTGCTATCGCTTGTAACACTTGTATGAGTTTTGCACCCGCCTGACAAGTTCATGGACCGGTTTGCCCCTGTTTTCAAGTTTATGTATCAATTTGCACGCACCGCGCAAGTTGTTGTATGTCCAACGTTATTACCTCTACTTTTTACAAGGGAAATCTTGATCCGGTTGGAAATGGCTAAAGGAGTTTGTTTCTCAATTCGGATTCCTGATAAAACTGGCACGAATTGAGCTAGCAGTAGCCGTAGCTCTCCCTTGCACTGCTGCCGCGGCAGCGCACTACTGTGCTACCCATCCGTCGGCCTGTGCCACTGACCAGCTGTGACCAGCGTCCGCGCGACCGCTCCTCGCGAATTCAGGCATTGAATTTCCCTCCGATCATGTGCGCGCGCACATGTCCGGTTCCAGCGCGAGCACACGGAGCTTCCACGTGAACGGAAGACACTAGCTAGCGAGCCGTGGCCACGAAGAAGCACTCTGCGAAGGGAACATGCTGATGGACGAGAAGCGAAGCAGAGCACTCCGATGGATGGTGTAGAAGCAAAGGCAACTCCTTTTTCGTTTGCTCTGCTCTGCTCCCCACTCTCTCCCGGTAGCGAAGCAGAGAACGAAACGTCCGTCAGCTGGCTCGTGTCGGCCGCCAGATAATCAAGATAGAGGTGATCAGTTCAGCCCACAACGCAGCCCATTCCGCGTGAAAGCAGCCAGCTAGCTACACCGCCTCTTTGTTTGCCATTAATGTCCAGGCATTACAAATAGTGCCAGCCACCTTGCCGCCACTTCAGGCTCCTCAGTCGTCCAAGCACAGCCATCTCCGTAGACCGCCGGGACCGTCGCTCGCCGAAGCTACTGATCAACAAGGGGCCGGGAGCTTCGTTTAAGTAACCATGGCAGCCATCTCCCCCGCGAGGATCTTCTCGGTCGCCGCTCTCCTCGTGGCCCTTTCTTGCACCACCGGCTGCGCCGCGGTGCTGTCGACCAAGTACTACGACAAGACGTGCCCGGGCCTGCAGCCCATCGTGCGGTCGGCCATGGCGCGGGCGGTCGCCGCGGAGCCGCGCATGGGCGCGTCCGTCCTCCGCCTCTTCTTCCACGACTGCTTCGTCAACGGCTGCGACGCCTCCGTCCTCCTGGACGGCGCCACGGCCGAGAAGGCCGCCGGCCCTAACCTGAACTCCCTGCGCGGCTTCGAGGTCGTCGACGCCGTCAAGACGAGCGTCGAGGCGGCGTGCAATGCCACCGTGTCCTGCGCGGACGTACTCGCCCTCGCCTCCCGTGACGCCGTGACACTCCTCGGAGGGCCCACCTGGACGGTCAAGCTGGGGCGCAAGGACGCGCGCACGGCGAGCCAGGCCGCCGCCAACGCCAACCTCCCGGGTCCCGGAGCCAGCCTCGCCTCGCAGATCGCCTCGTTCGCCGCCAAGGGCCTCTCGGCGCGGGACATGACGGCGCTGGCCGGCGCGCACACGGTCGGGCGCGCGCGCTGCCAGACGTTCCGCGGCCGCGTCAACGGCGGGGACGCCAACGTCAACGCGACGTTCGCGGCGCAGCTCCGGCAGGGTTGCCCGGCCGCCAACGGCGTCGGGGACGGCGGCCTCGCGCCGCTGGACGCGGAGACGCCCGACGCGTTCGACAACGGGTACTTCCGTGGCCTCGCGCAGCAGCGCGGCCTGCTCCACTCGGACCAGGAGCTGTTCGGCGGCGCCGGCGGCTCCCAGGACGTGCTGGTGCGCAAGTATGCGGGCAACGCCGGCATGTTCGCCAAGGACTTTGCGAGGGCGATGGTGAAGATGGGGAGTCTCGAGCCGGCGGCCGGGACGCCGGTGGAGGTCAGGATCAACTGCCGGAAGCCCAACTAGTTAGTTATTAGTTCGCGTGTAAATTATACTACATGCAAAAGGATTAAGGATATATACGAATCACGTTGATACATGTTGAGCAAGCAGAGAAATGTGCAATGAGCCAATCAGTGATCATGTAAACACACAAAGATTAATTAGGACTATCAAGATTGTACATGTAGTGGAGATAGATAACGCGTTCATTGAACATGGAGGTTTGGCCGCATCCTAAGCATGCCTACGACTCGCAAGGCTTGCCAAACAACAAACAACGGGCAATAGGTAGTGGAAGGGAAACACGGCTTATTAGGGTAATCAAGTGGAATAGGACACGTGACTCGAAAAGAATCGCAACATAAGGATAGCAATATAAGAGCGAGAGCTGAAATGTAAAATAGGTGAAGGGGAGGGGCTCGCTTGTGAAAAACTGCAGAAGAACTGCCGGAGAACTTGTCGTGTCTCACATCACCACTTGGTGATCCTATCCGGAAAGAAGCAAATGCTGGAACACACAACATATGCAAATTTTACTACTACGATATAAGAATCAGCATGCTCAAGATGACATGGCAGGGATGATGCAATGCAACTTAACAGGATTAAGTGGAACCGGAGTCCGATACACAATTATATGGTTTAAGTTATTTTTGTACCGGCAAGTTTAAATGTTGATTACCATGGCATGGGTGCTACGCAAATTAAATGGAGTAGGGATAATGTAACAATATCCCAAAACACTCCATATTTAATTGTTAGGTGAATCGCTATTTAACCCCCCGAACAAAAAAGATATGCAATGTAACATGTATATTTATGATGCATACAAGATATAAAACACATTTAGAAAATATGGCTTATGGTCGGGGTCTCACGTCGGATCGGAGAGGAAGTGGCGAAAGTCGCTGATGTCGAGGAAGTAGCCAAAGTAGTGGACGTCGGAGAAGTAGACCTTGAGCGGCATCGCGGCGGGCGATTGGTGGAGTGGCGCGCGCGCGGGCCAAGGGAAAGGTGCGGGGTGATTGGTGGCCAGTGATTGGAGCGACGCGTGCACGGGCGAGTGATCGAGCGGTCCAAGCTGTCATAAAACGGTTTGAACCGAGCAGATCACATAATTAGTGCCATGTGTTACACATCTTCTGCACAATTATTTTTGTTGTTTTCTTCCTTTTTTTTTTTAAAGATGGTGGCTTGACTCGATTTTTTTCTAGCTGCGACTCACGTACGATGCCGAAACTGCTCTATGAACGGAAACTCATATCGAGCCTCGTGCTTTATTTCTCAATGGGTGGTATTAAGTGAGAAAAGAAATTTCGTTTAAGCACACGTCCACGACTCGCGCGCTCGTAAGTAAGCAGTTTCGATGTCCACGAGTACAGCTAAGAAACGAAATTTTAGTATTAAGTGGAACAAATTTAAGCATCCACATAACAAATCACAAAAATACAAAAGAAATACATTTTTAGACTAAGTGGAACAAAAACTTAATGTGCGACTATAAACGAAAAAAATCAAGTATGGCGAACAAACAATTATTTCTCGTGGAACAATCACAACCACTAATAGAACAAGAATTCAAAAGAGAAAAGTCCAATCTAAACCTTGAACTTGTAGAGGATAGCTAAATCGAACCCCAAACTTTAAATCCCGAAAATTGGCACACCAAACTTATGGTTCCCGGTCTATTCCGGACCCTAGTCCTGTTTGGCACGATGGGAAAGAAACAATCCTGGCTTAGATAAGTTGCTGCACTCACTGATAACATGGACCCACATGTCATTTTCATCCTCTACCTCCAAGGCTCCAATTTCTATACGTACATACACTAAGAGATGACCCTGTGCCGATGCTCTACGTTCTCCCGCGTGAGACCTCATCGGACAGCAGCAGCTGGCGCAAGCGACTGCGCGCCGAGGGGTCGGCCACGACTGACTTGCACTGCTGCAGACCGCGGCCACCCGCCGAAAATGCGAGCAGGTCGTCGACCACGGCTACGAGCAACCTCGCCCGCCTAGACACCACTAGTAGGAAAAAGGTTACCCGTGGCGCACCTAATTTGCTTACCCGTGGTATAGGGCCCTGCGCCACGGATTGCCACGCCACGGGTAATTCATTAGCCGTGGCGCAGGTGCCTCGGTGCGCCACGGGTAACAGACAGATTAGCCGTGTCGCACCTCTGCGCCCCTGCGCCACAGCTAACATGCGCCACGGGTACACCACTAGGTGCGCCACGGCTATGGATTTGGAGAATTAAAAAAAAACCCGTCCATGGTTTCCGTCAGTGGTTTTCGTGCCACGGCCATCATCTCCGACGAAAAATCTCGCTGACGATCCTGTTCGTTCCATCGTCTCCACGCCGCCGGAGAAGATGAACCATGTTCGGCCGCCGTCGCCTGCCCATGGACGACGCGGCACAGGGGGCTTCGTGGACGCGCGGGAGCTCCGCCTCCTCTCGCCGCCGTCACGGTGGCCGCGCGCGGAGGAGCTCCGCTCAGGGGTCTTCGTGCTTGCGGGGTCTACGGCTCCACGGGGGAGCTCTGCACGGGGGTCGGTGGCTCCGGCTGGGTCGTGCGCGGAGGAGCTCGCGGGATCGGCGGCCTCCAGCCCGGCCTAGGTCGGCCCCCAGGCCGGCCACCCGACTGCGCCCGCCGGCCTCCTGGCCGGCCCAGGCCGGCTGGGAGGACGGCGGCCTCTGGTGGGTGACCGGCCCGGAGACCGGCCTGGGCCGGCTGGGAGGCCGGCGGTCTCGGCAGGGTGGCCGACCTGGGGTTCTCCTCCTCTGGCCGCACCTTACGGCGCGGATGCCCTCCTCCTCTGGCCGCCGTGGCTCCTCTGATCCTCGCCATGCCGGGGGGCGTCCGCATCGGCCACGGCGTGCCTCGCCGGTGGGCTCAGTAGACGCGCGTGCCTCACCGATGGCCATGTCGGGCGCGACGGCGGCCGCGGCAGGCTTCGTCCCCGATTTCGTCTTCGGTCACGAGGAGAACAGGATTCGTCTTGTGTTGTGTGGATCACGGGATCGAGAAGACGACCACGGGGGAGCCAGATGCGCCCTCGCCTCCTCGCGACGCGGATCGTGTGTTTGTTAGAGCTGTGTGGGAACCGTCAGATGAGGATCCTCGCCTCCTCGCGACTGTAGATGGGTGAGCACACGGATCGATCACATGTGAGAGCCGGCCTGGCAGTTTCGCGGGTCCCCCAGCACGTGCCTACCAGCCCGCTCCACATGCAATAGGTGCGCACTCCCCTATCGACAGTAGTGGCGCTGCCAATTTCAGTACGCCACGAGTAGAGGGTGGCACACTTTTACGAAAATAGCAGTGGCGCACTATGATTTGTTGCGCCACGGGTATATTGTTACCCGTGGCGCACAAGGATTTGGTGCGCCACGAGTAAGGAGAGCGCCACTCCGCCAGACCAGCGTACCCTTAGCCATGGCGCATCGCGATTTTGGTGCGCCACGGGTAATATCCCATGCGTGGCGCGCCAGTTTTCGGTGCACCACGGGTATATAGCCGTGGCGCACCAAAAATGGTGGTGCGCCACGGCTATGTAATTCACCTATAAGCCTTTTCCTACTAGTGCACAGAGATGAACACCACCTTAGGGAACGGCTCGTCGGCGGCCAGATCCCGCAAGTGGCGACGGCATCTCGAATCTGTCATGGGTCCCATCTCTCTCCGTCATCCCGATAGTAGCCATGCCGCCAGCCAAGCGTGGGCCACTTCACTTTCGGCTAGCACAGAATGGAATGTGTGGATTCGCCTCGCCGCCGGTCAAGAGCAATGCTCGCGTCCGCGCAGAGCTCTACCATGGCCACCACTGACCGTATCTTTCCTCTGTTTTTGTGCACGTTAGGTGTTTGGGTTAATGCCAATGGCATGGACGGTTTTCTCCAAGGCTCCAATTGCAACCAAAGCATCGCCCAATCGCCTGCCCAAGACTGCGCCAGTTTGCACTCCTCCGCTCCTCTCCTCTACCGACGAGGCGTGCTTGCCGGAGCAACGGGTCCATGCGCGCCCACACGGCCACGCCGCCAACACGCGCACTGAGACGTCGGTCTGGCCGGCGTGGACGTCGCCGCAGCAGCACGACCAGCACCTCGATTAGCCTCCGCTTGATCCCACCGTTGGGAGCGCACGCCCATGCCGGTGCCCAGAGCCAAGACAGGGAGGCACGATGCAAGTGTGATGTTGAGCCGTAGCCGTTCTCCGCTGCTGCGTTTTTCCACACATCGTCGTGGCCAAGCTATGCTAGCCTCACCATTGCTCACATATGTGGAAGATAGAAATGACAAGTGGGTCAACCCAGTCTGTGAGAGCAGCTAATTACTCCATCCGTATCAAAATATAAGATGTTTTAGCATTTGGCTTTCCATTCGTATCTAGACATGTTTTAGTGCAAAATATAAGATGGCGTTTGTCGATGACGTTGTCAATGAAGCATGTTGAAGATTCCCATGTCCAAGCCTGGAGGTGAGAATGTCGCCGACTCCCCGTTAAAGATCACATGTGTAATCCCTCTTCTAGTATCCACACATCCACTTGCACCAACCCGTCAGCGCTCCGTCGTCCAGTGCTCGGCGCCGATGATGAGAGACCAGCCTTTCGGCGTAGTTGAAGTGGTAGATCTAATCAACTAGATTAGATCTATATGAGACATAGAGAATTCTCTTAACACATGATAGAGGAGATATTAGATCTAGATCTAATATGAGAGGTACCCACAAAACCTATTTAGATCAAAATCAATCTCAAGAGAGAGGAGAGAGCCAACAGGCAATTGTGTGTTTCTCCCCATGGGGGGTATATATAGGAGGGAGGGGGGAGGGCCAACTTGGGGAGGGGGCAAACCCTCCCCTTGTTGGTGCGCCGCCGCCCTAGGGCCGGCCGGCCCACTTCCTTGGCCGTGTGGGACTCCTAGTCCCACCAGGAGTCCTCCCCCCCCCCCCCCCCCGCAACTTCTTCCCCTTTTTTTCCTTTTAATTAATTAATTAATTTTTTCCATAAATAATAAATCAATTAAATGGAATTACCTTGGGGGGTGCGGCCGGCTGGGTGCCCTGGGCCCCATGCAGTTGGCCCCTCCTATGGTGTGGCGCAACCCTAGGGTGCCCAGTGCCCCCTCCGGCACTCCCCCCTTCCCGGGTTTTCTCCGAAACTCTTCCGGAACCCTATATACCCTTTAGATAAAATCATCGACTCTATCTACTAATGTCAAAAACATGTTTCCAACATCCCGGGACATCTCATGTCCTTGACAACTCTCCAAATTTTCCGAAACACTTTCGGACTCTCACCGGCATTATATGCCTCCCATAATAACTTCTCCGAAACACCTCCGATTCTCATCGGAGTCATTCCTGACACATTGGAATGAATCCGACCACTTCTCATAACCACTATAACTACAAAATACTCTCAATAAAAGATTGACACAGCTTAAGCGTGTGACCCGGAAGGTTCGGTAACGCACAGACATGCCCGGAGTACTTACCGGACAATAACCAACAGCGGAGTGTGTTTCTCATTACGCCAATCCCCTTACGTACACGATACCAATGATATCACGAGGCGAGACAATGCCCAGAGCATGTCCCACTCCGCGACCCATTGGATCCGCGAGTGCTCCTTCGGAGGAGTCAACTCGCCCTCAGACTCCGCCACCGATCGAGTCGCTGACTCTGCCACCAGTCGAGACGAGGGTGCCACCTCTGATGCGCCCAAATCAGCCTGGCGAGTCAACACTGGGAGTTGCGGGGCATACGCCACGGTGCATGCCTGCATCATGAGCAGCACGTCGTCATCGTCGTTTCCGCCGCGCGCGAGGTGAGCCTCCCCTTCCTCACGCTTCTTCTTGCGGTAGTCTCGCGCCCAATGGCCGACGACTCTGCAGTAGCGTCATGAATCTTTCTAGTCGCGGTTCCCGGTGCCTCTCGCACCCAAGTTGCCCCTGTCGCGTCCGTCTAGGCTGGACGATGAACCTCCATCTCACAGCTGCATCCGCGCGATCCACTCCTCTTCGGAGAGGAGCAGCTTGCCGACTTGCTTGACCACCGACTCCTCCAGCTTGTAGCGCTCCTTAGCCGCTTTGAGCCGGCCGATGAGATCCTCGATGGTGAGCTTGTTGAGGTCGAGCAATGTCTCGATCGAGCATGCCATCTGCGAGAACTTCTTGGGTACAACAGAGAGAAACTTACGAACGACTTTCGGCTCACCGATATTGACTCCGAGCACCCCGAGTTGCGACACGAAGGACGACAGGCGCATGCTGAAGTCGTCGATGTCCTCGCCGTCAGCGAACTTTATGCACTCGAGCTGCTTCTTCAGCGCCGTTGCCTTCGCATCGCAGACACGGGTCACCCCGAGCCGCATCGTCTTCACTGAGTCCCATGCCTCCTTCGCCGTTGCCTTGGCGGCGAGGGTGGAGATCATCTTCGGCGGGACAAACCATAGCAGGTACTCCATCGCTGTTCGGTTAATCCCGCACTCCGGCATCTCATCGTTGACGGCGACCCAGATCTGGCACGCCTCCAGCATGACCTGCATGAGGAGGGCCTAGTCCGCGTAGTTCGACCGGGTAAGCATCAGCCACAAACCACCAGACTCGCTGGACCACCAGCGGGCTTCCGCCGTCTTTTTGCTCTGCTGCGGGAAGGAGCGCATTCTTCTCGGCCATCTCCGGCGAGCTCTCAAACTCTCAAGCTCTGATACCAATTGTTGTCCCGATCCGGGTCTAGAAGAGAGCATAGGACAGAAGGAAGGGAGGTGTGTGTGAATGAATCAGTTTGCCTCAATTTTCTCTTCTCTATTGCACCCTTTATATAGGGACCGGAACCTGCTAGGGTTACAAAGTCAACTAACTTATCACATCCGACTTGACGTGACAGGTGCTATGATGTCACTAACAACTCGCCACTATTGGCGATGTCATGACTCGAGTACACTATGGATGACGCCAAGACTCGGCTACACTGTAAATGATGACTTGATCGTCCTACCTACCTACTCTATACTAGCTATACACTGCTCCAGGACAAGCTGACAAGACAGCTCCCTGACACACTACTACGAGAGTGTCGACTTGACGACTCCCAGATTGTACTACTGCCGAGTCGGAACAAGCTCCGACTCGGACGACTCGACTCGGGGACACTCCCCGAGTCGGCACACTGGTCGACTTCTTTGAGTCGGCCTGGAACACAAGCCTATTCCAACAAGCTCAACATGAAACTTTCCAATATCAATTGATGAAAATTGTGCACACTCACTCGAAAAGAAAGTACAATAGATAAGAAAAGGAAAAGTCTAGTCTACAGCCGGAAGCTCCACGCGCTCGTGACCTCCGCATCCTAGGCGCGACACGCGTCTCACGAGCCCCACGCTCACCTTTCTCTCTCCCTTATCTTCTTCTTTATTGTACCTTCTCTTTTCCCCATTTTATTTACTCTCTCTCGCGATGAACTAGCTTAGCTTAGGCCAGCGCTCGTCTCCATGAACGCACCTTGTGTCGTCGCCGCCACCGCCACCTCCACTTTCTGCTCCAAATTCCATCCACGGCCCATCCTCTTCTCGGATACTGCCGCTTCTTCTACCGCCCCGGCCCGCACCTCAACCTCGTCGGTGGCCGCAACGGTGGAGTGCTGCTGTGTGTGTGTGTGTGTGGGGGGGGGGGGGGCAGTGTTGCAGCTAGTGGATACCGGCGCAGCTGCCAGCCATGGGGCGGTGGTGCACCGCTGGTCCGAGGAGCAGTGTCACCGATGCGAGCTGGGATTTGGGATGATGCAAGCGCTGGTCGATGATGCTACCTTCAGCGATTGGTTGTGCTTCAAAAGGAGGATGGTGGTGCTCCCATGGGAGGGCGGAGGTTCTGCCTATGGTGTCGACCATTGCTACCACGGGCGAGGGCGGGTGCTCCGAGCTAGCAGCATCGGGCGGTGCTACCTATGGTGTCAACGGTTGCTACCATAGGAGAGGGCGGGTGCTCCGAGTCAGCGGTGACGGTGCTACCACCGACGACGGCGGTGCTACAAGCGGCATCGGGCGGTGCTACCTATGGTGTTGACGGTTGCTACCACAGGCGAGGGAGGGTGCTCCTAGTCAGCGGCAACGGCGGTGCTGCAAGTGACATCGGGCGGTGCTACCTATGGTGTCGACGGTTGCTACAACAGGCGAGGGCGGGTGCTCAGAGTCAGTGGCGACGGCGGTGCTGCAAGAGGCATCAGGCGATGCTACCTATGGTGGGCCGCGGTTGCTACCACAAGCGAGGGCGGGTGCTCCGAGTCAGCGGTGATGGTGCTACCACCGGCGACGGTGGTGCTGCAAGCGGTATCGAGCGGTGCTTCCTATGGTGGGCCGCGGTTCTACTCGCCGGAGCCGGGATGCTGCGTTGGTCGTCGCCGGTGTCTGCTGCAGGGTGCTTCATCATAGGGGAGTACGTCGGTGTGTTTTGTCTGGTTTGGTGCTGCAAGGTCAGCCCGGACAACCGACCACTGCTGCAGCGACCATGACGGAGCTACGACCAAGGACGGCGGTGTCGCGACCGACGATGGCGGCACGAGGGACGCTGGTGACTTGTGCTTCTTCATTCTTCCGCGCGCATGCGGGGAGGTGAGCAGAGAAACGGATGCGGTGCTGGGAGTCGTGGGGAAATTTCCCTTTCGATTGAGATGGGACGAGTCAGATGACACAATCAACGATCAATCTTGGACATACGCGTGCGTTGATCCAACGACTCAGAAGGCGGGGGATCGGGGCTTCCGATCCCCCGGAGGACGCTCAGCACGCCCCATAAAAAATGAGACGAAGAAAATAAGAAAAATACACATTTCCAACAACAACAACAAAAAAAAAAAACAAAGAGCACGGCAATGTGGGTCATGTAAACGGGCCGGTTGAATTAGCCAGACAACTCGAAGGTCTATCAGTGCCTTCCGGGCTCCGGCCCACTTTGCATCTGCATCAGCCCACTAGGGCGGACGAGGCTGAAAGCCCAGAGCCCCCGCCACACTCCACTCACTCGCCCCGCTTTGCCGACCAAAAACAATTTCAAAACCCTCGTCTCCGGCGACGACGACGGCGGCGCCATGAACGTGTTCGCGGGAGTCAGCGGCGGCGCGGGGTCGGGGAAGGAGGACGCGGGATCCGCAGGTGGCGAGGCGCTGCTGGAGCTGACGCCGCACCGGATGGCCGTGTGCCACCTCGTGCAGGTCTTCGCGCCGCCGGGGGCGCAGCAGGAGGGGGGCCCCGCCGCGCCGCCGTTCCCGTTCGAATCCGTCGCCCACCACAACCGCCTCGGGCTGTTCCTCTTCTCCCTAACCCGGGTACGCGCGCGCGCCATTCTTCTCGGTCCTGGTTCTGTCTGTCGCTGCTGTGTGCTCTGCTCACTGCTGGCTGCTGCCATTGGCCAATTGCATGTAGGATCCGTCCACTTGTTCTGATTGCTGTGCGGATAACAGCTGCAAACTTGATGCATATATGTCATTCTAGCTTCCCTTTTCTTGTCTCCCTCCCCTAGGCATCATTGTTGTTCATTTCACTCATACATGTCTTGTAACTCTTACCTTATTCTTCTTGTAGTCATGCGAGGATTTTCTGGAACCGCCACTGGAAGAGCTTTTGAGGCAGTTGAAGGCGGTAGATGATTTAGTTAATGGTTGGCTCTGTGAGCAGTTGACAACTACTCTGTCAGGGCTTAACTCGCCAGACGATTTGTTCAACTTTTTTGATAAGCTACGAGGTGAGGTTCGCATCATGGATGAATTTGAGTCCTTGCTATTTCCTTCTTCATATAAGGCTTCCAAATAGTCAGCTTGCTCTGCAATGGTTGTTGCCAGGTGTGCTCACATCACAAGACGGTGCAGGCGTGGAAGACGAATTTCTGGACCCTAATAGTCAGCTTGGAGTTTATCTTCGTTGCTGTATACTTGCCTTCAATTCAATGACTTTCGAGGTGCTACAAGTAGAATATGGCATTCAAGGTCCTTGGTTTGTTTTTTTGATAGTTTTATGCCCTTCTCTTTTCTTATATAGGGTACTAACTGTGTTCTCTGTAAATTATTGTAGGGTGTTTGCCATATGTTGGCAAATCTTGTGGCGTACTGTAACGCCGCAGATACTTCATATGATATGGCAGAGGATGAGGACTTTAACAGTAAAATGGAAATGAGCGACCTCATGGATGCTGATATAGGTGTTAGAGCTGGAGTATTTGAAAAATACGGACAAAGTTATGCTGCTGAGAGCCATATGGGGGAGAGCTCTACGTCCTTTATCCATGCACCAATCTCACTCCATGATTTTGATGAAGGTGAACTGAGCCCTAAACACTTTAATGTTTAACATAATCTTATTTTCATTTTGATGGAATTGTGGAATTACTTAAGCAAATGAAGAAAGAATACAAGGCACACCAGAAATTTCAGAATCAACCGCAGAAAATAAGAAAAAACGAATACAATGAGCACACCATGGGAGAAAATCTAGCTCAGAATTTAGCATTTAGTCAGTTCCTTTTGTACTGTCATATGGGATCAAGAAAATAGCTACCCACTAGCTGAATTAGTATTGATATTGATGTTAGAAAAAAATCTAATATAGGTATTCTTTTATTCCAAGCTTGAAATTTTTGTTGCCTAAGATGCCATATTGACATCTGATGATAGAAAATGCACGCAAGCATGAAACTAATTTCCTCCTAACACGTGTCATTTGAATAATGTCACTATCTAGCTGGGTTACAATTGCTGCACTTTCTTTTTTGGTGACATACTTATTTGGTTATAGTAATTCCAGCCTTTGTGGCAAAACATCCATGCTGCTTTTCTCATGACATTTCTGCGCAAAAGGTGGACCAAACATATGCAATCTATTTGTGAAAGTTACTTTTATTTTCCCAGCATGTCAAATGATCAAACTTGCTTATTGGGAAGTTTGTATATCTTTTTTGCCAGCCAATATTTGCAAAGCAGATGATACTCCGACTTGTCTGAGATCAAGGTGGCAATTAGAGGCATATCTTAACAACCAAGCTGCCATTCTTGAGAAGTGAGTGTCGCTTCCTACATTTAATCAGCTAATACCACCATCAACTTGTAGTGTACTTACTGAAAACCTAAAGGATATGTGCAGTGTCTTAAACAACAGCTCTATTGCTGCAGGAATCCCAGCTCAGTGCCTTTGAATTCATTTAATGCCACTATGACACAGCTTCAGACGTTAGCTCCGGAGCTTCATTGTGTAAGTTATGGCATTGTATAATACATCTCATACATGACTATGCAGGACAGTGAACAAATCCTAGTACTTTTGGTTTATTTTTGCCTTTATTCTATGCCAGGTCCAATTCTTGCAATATTTGAATGCTCTGAGCAATGATGACTATGTTGCATCATTAGACAATCTTCATCGATATTATGATTACAGGTCAGTCCCAGACCTCCAACAATATATGCTTAATATTTTGACCACATTTTTCTATGACTGAATGTTACTGTTTAGCAAGTCACCAGCTCATTTGCTCTGAGTGGTTGATGTTTTGACACCTGTTCTATCCATTTAAGCAAATGCCTGATGGCCAGGCCTGACAAATTTCTTTGAAGTTAATCGACACCTTTAAGGAATACAAGAACCTAGCATCTTCTCTGTCTACGAGGGCATTTTTTGTTTTCGTTCAAGAATTCTGCAGTCATTCAGATTTCCCCTTACCAAGTTGGACTGAATTATGATAATGCAAGTTGATAAGTCAGCCTACTCTTGTGATGTTATAAAATCTAGACCGTTGAAGCATATAAACTAAGTAAACCACCATAAGACTAGGTCACTTAGTGTCAATTTTTAGTGTTGCTCAATGCTACTGTTTATTTCTTGACCAGCTTGTCTTTTGTCCACACGCCAAGAGGTCATATGATATGTTGCATATAACTAATGGAAGCACAGTAACCTCTCGTAAATTGTTCTTAACTGGTTATGCTTTATGGATGGTATAGTGCAGGGATGCAAGGACTTTTTAGTCGTTCTTTGTCTCAAAACCAAGATATTATTGTCGGAAACTATCAGAGCGCTCTGCTATGCTTAGGCAACTTGCATTGTTACTTTGGACATCCGAAGAAAGCCCTAGAGGTAATATGAGTTATTGGTTTTCCTGTTTTCTGCTATCAGCCTATCACTCCATTGACCTATTTGTTTCAATATTTCACATTATTTATTGTTCTGTTGGGTTGCTTTCTTCCAGGCATTCACAGAAGCAGTGCGTGTTTGTCAAATGGTTAGTTAATGAACTGGTCTCGTACTCAAATACAATTCTATCCAACCATTTTGAAAGAAACAGTTATGATTCATGTCTTGCATAAATATTTCAGTTGGCTGCTTGACAGATGCTATAATTTTTTTTCAGAACAATGATGATTCGTGTCTCGCATATATATTAGGAGCCATTTCCAATCTACTATCAAAGATAGGCATATCAAGCACAGTTGGAATAATTGGTTCTCCGTATTCACTTGGAAACAATATTGGACTAGGCACGCCGTTGTCCATTCAGCAGCAGTTGCTTGTTCTTTTGAAGCGATCACTTAAGAGAGCTGATATGTTGAAACTGAAAAGCTTACTATCCTTTGATCACATCTCTCTTGCAAAATTTGATCTGAAGGTAAGATATCGGTTTTGTATTATTTGACTTTAGGATATCTTTAATACCTAGCCATGCTTAAGATTCTTTGTTCATCTTCCTGCTCCTGCATGCTGTCCTAGTGCAGGCGTTCAGACATGGCATCATAACTTTTAACACACAACGTAGTTGTGGATTTAGCATGTGTCTTATCTCTGTGTCAGGCATAAGTTATTTGATCTTGACCAGGCTAGAGGACTTTTAGCATGTGTTTTAATTTGGTGTGTCCTTGTTGATCTTATTCTTATTCTGACTGCAAACCCTGGCTTACCAGCATGTCCAAAGGCCATTGGTGTCGTTTGGCCCTAATGCTTCTACGAAGCTTAGAACATGTCCTGCAGATGTCTGCAAGGTATGCACACTTACCCTGTACTCAATAATACATTAATATATCGCTCATCTTCGATATAGAGGATGTATATGATTGGTTATATATTAATTAGCCTTTTGTGTTATGTTTTATTGCAGAACTTAAGGTTAAGTTCCCACGTGTTGTCCGACTTTGGCACTGATGGCTTATTAACTTCAGATGATAGTGGTAGTTTCAGCACCACGTGGCTTAGTAATCTGTCCGCTGCTTCCAGTTCTTGGTGTAGCGGCTCGACAAAGCCCAGAAAGCTAATTACAAATGACTTTGACAATTTCCACTTCAATGCACAACCAAGTCCAATACCCACATCAGTATTGCAATTAGCTGGCTCAGCGTATTTGATGAGAGCCACTGCCTGGGAGCACTATGGAAGGTACTTACCTGTTCTCTGTGAATGTTAACTGTAAACATTCATTTTCATAGCAGCAATTGCAGGTTGTATACTGATTGTTCCAGCTTGGCACAGTATTGTGGATGTGTGGGTAAAGGGAGCGGAGTGTTTGGATAAGGAATTACCGAGGGTCTCAACTTAGAAACTGCAAATGCTTAGCTCGAATGCTGTTCAGTTGATACTGCTAAATAGTCCTGCTTTACTACAAACAGATGGATATGAAACCTGCTCTTTATCCTATACTTGTTCGATATGCCTCTTGCTACGTGAAACATTTGAGCATCTCCTTTGTTGCCAACTTTCCACTGATGTTCTTTTCCATTCCATTGTTACTTGAAGACTTGAAGTCATAGTGAATCATATTTTGGAATGAACTCCAACTTGTCTCCGTTCTTGCCAACTTGCTATCTGCCTCCTTTCTCGAAGACTAATATTGGTTAACCCTCTCCACAGTGCTCCGATGGTTCGAATGAATACTTTGGTCTATGCAACCTGCTTTGCTGATGCTGCAAGGTATACCAAATGAATTTCTAGCAAATATATTTCTTCAACACTTAAAACTTTATTTACATGATTTTGCTTGTTCCTTGTAAGCTGTATCTTGTAAACGATCCAAATGCTTTGGTAACCTGGGTATATGGTAATATTGTATGTTATCTTACAGTTCACCAGAGCTGTCACTAGCATATGTCAAGCTAATTCAACAATTAGCAGTCTTCAAAGGGTATTCAGGTTAGTTACCATATATACGACCAAAATTTTGTGCTATAACTTCCAAGAGTTATGTAGGTCTCTGTAGTTTCTTATCGCCTGACATTGTGTGATTATTCTTCAGCGGCATTCGGCGCTCTCAAGCTTGCCGAAGAGAAGTTCCCATCCTCGACGAATTCGCATATCCAGCTTCTCAAAATGCAATTGCTACATGATCGTGCCCTGCATCGGTACAGAGCTGTTTCTTCACTTATTTGATCAAGTGCATTCTGTGTCCACAATCTGATCTGTTACTTTTTGGTATCAAATTGATCTATTCAGAGGACACCTGAGAGTTGCACAACAAATATGCGATGAATTTGGGGTGCTCTCATCTTCTGTCAGTGGAGTAGACATTGAGCTGAAGACTGAAGCTAGTCTACGGCGTGCCCGCACGCTACTTGCTGCCAAACAGTTTAGCCAGGTTTTGATTTTACTTTCTTATTATAGTCTACCCAAGAAACATGTCCTAATCATCTTATTGGTCAATTTAACTCCTTTTCCATATTCAAATGTGTCTTTCCCTCTTTTACTTCCTTTCATACTTGCTGGTTCATCAACCATGTTGGCCTGACAATTCACGGAGAATATCTGTTCCCTAATACTCGAGTGTCCTTTGTGCAGGCAGCAATTGTGGCGAATTCTCTTTTCTCTACATGCTACAAGTACAACATGCAAGTAGAGAATGCAAGCGTTCTTTTATTACTTGCTGAAATACATAAAGTAAGGCAAAACATTTTTGTTGAGGCTAGAACTTGATAAAACATTGCAATGTCACAGGAGAGAACTAATATGTTCCCTCTCTTCCCCCAGAAGTCCGACAATGCAGTCCTTGGGCTCCCGTATGCATTAGCCAGCCAATCGTTCTGCAAATCTTTTAACTTGGATCTGCTTGAAGCTGCTGCCACCCTTACTCTCGCTGAACTGTGGCTAGCTCTCGGATCAAGCCATGCGAAGAGGGCCTTGAGTCTTGTTTACCAAAGCCTTCCCATGATCCTTGGCCATGGTGGTCTTGAGCTGCGTGCTCGAGCTCAGATAGTCTTAGCAAAATGCCATTTAACCGATCCAGAATTCTCAGGTATATCCGACGATGCTTCCTGTGCATGTGCTTCTAACTTTACGCTCCCTGTTGCTTGATGCTCATTTTGTTATTATGACAGTTTCTGAAGATCCTTATGCTTTTCTGGATCCTCTGAACCAAGCGGCTGAAGATGTACATGTTTTAGAGGTGAGCTCACGGTTCCATCTCAGACATTCGTCCTGAAACACTGGTATCAAGTCTAAAATGCATCAAAAGGATCTAACATCTCACGTTTAAATAAAATCATTGTGATATATACAGTACCACGACATGGCGGCGGAGGCCTACTATCTGAAGGCGATGGCGTATAACCACCTGGGCAAGGAAGGTGAGAGGGAGGAAGCGGCTGCCTGTTTCAAGGAGCACGTCACCGCCCTCGAGAACCCGCGCGACGAGGAGGCTTCACTCGTCTACTGAGGCTGGCAGGTTGCATGGTTACTGCTACAATGTAACTAAGATGTGCCTTGATACGACGCAGACCAGCCATGTACGACAGAAAGGCAGAAGAAGGCGGACATACAAAGGTGGTATCTGCTTAGCCCGCCTGCTTGCGTTCGAGGCACATTCCATGACTTGATGCCGGTGCAAAGTTGCCTCGTCGGTGAGTGAGGGAGTGGCGTGGGATGCATGCTGGCTGAAGCCTTGCGCGATTCTGGAGGGCACAACGTCGTGCCGAACCGGTCGTATTGAGGCAAGTTGTGTCACTGGCTACTTTGGCTGGTGAAAAATTATGTCAGGCATTGGTTCTGTAAGTATATGAGAGCCTTCAATCTTTGTACTGGATGAAGGGATAAGGGCATGTCTGACAGCGTATCCTGCAGCTGCAGCAAACCTGATGGCCGGAGTCACCTGTTGTGTTCTATGCTGTGTGTGTTGTTCCAACTTCTAACCAGTTTCTCCCAACTAAATGTATCTCCTCTTGCATTGTTGCTTCTTTTTCTCTCTTTTTGTTGCCTAAAACTGAATGGAACACATCATTGTTGCTTCCGTTCCGTTGTCAGAATGTGACCATGGATTCTGGCACTCTACCCGTGCATTCGCACATCGACGGACACCGGCGCTGGCTCCGGTACGCACTGTATCTCAGAATGTGACCATGGATTCTGGCACTCTACCCGTGCATTCGCACATCGACGGACACCGGCGCTGTCTCCGGTACGCACTGTATCTCAGCTTGCCATACACCACTGCTGACGCTGTCGGAGGTCGGCCTGACCGTCCAACAGAGTTTATGAACTTTCATCATCATGTAAATGTCAAGATACACCCAAGCCAAGATCGTTGAGCTGCCTGTGTCGGGTAACATAGGGGTAGTACAACATGCAGGCATTGTCATGGGTCAGAAACTTCCATATCTTGGCAAATCAACCAGCATTGTCCCCAGAAACAGAGAGTGACTATAGCTCGATTGAGTTATTATTCATAGTCGTTCGACCATAATCTGCTTATTCTTTTGTACTTACTTGCACTGTTAGTGTTGGCGCTTATGATGGGGTTAGTTTTTCAGTACTTCTGATTGTCGATTGTCTTCATGTCAGCATGCATCATGCATGGGTTTTCTGATGTTTCGGAGGATCGTGGAAGCCGACCAGATCATGGAAGTACTAGCAAACGATGTATCTATGTTTCCAAATTAATAAAGTACCATGATGGCTTTCCCTCAAAAAAAGAAAGAAGATATCTGTATAAAGATTTGTTGGGAACTTGCTCAAGGGACAGACCATTGAGAGCCATGCTGGTGCGGCCGCGGCTGCTTGCCTGCGAGTGTGCCTGACTCTTTTTCACCGGCGCCCGTCCATAGATGCGCAAGGTATGACCTGTATATATGGTTATGTAATTTTGGTACTCTTTGATGTCTATACTTATCCTGATGCAAATTTTAAAATTTCCTATACCAATTAAAGATAAATAAATTAGGCGTAAATATTTAGGCAAGTCTTCAAGCCATGTTTAGTAGTGGAATTAAAACTAGACGTTACGATAAACATTGATGCCAAGCATTATTATCTCATATATAACCATGTCTACAAAATTAGGCGTTAGGAAAAAGGAATTGACCATGTTTAGAACTGGAATTAAAACTAGCCGCTTGATACCAAAAAATTAATATCTCATAAAGATAACCATGTTAATACTACCGGACTATAAGTGCAGATCCCCATGAGGTAGATTTAGGAAGAACATCACACACACACACATACACACATTACCTTATCAATATGGCATGGTATATTGATCCTGATGCAAATTTTAAAATTTCCAATACCAATTGAAGAGAAATAAATTAGGCGTATATATCCAGGCAAGGCATCAGCCATGTTTAGTAGTGGAATTAAACCTAGACGTTAAGATTAACATTGATGCCAAGCATTTTTATAATTTTTTGTCCATGTCTACAAAATTAGGCGTTAGGAAAAAGGCATTGACCATGTTTAGAACTGGAATTAAAACTAGCCGCTCTGATGCCAAAAACTTAATATCTCATGAAGATAACCATGTTAGTACTATTGGACTATAAGTTCAGATCCCCATGAGGTAGATTTAGGAAGAACATCACACACACACATACACACATTACCTTATCAACATGACACGGTATATGAAGAGCAACAAGGCGTTGATATGCTTGTGGCTGGTGATGACGCTTCTCTTGTCATCCGGTAGGAATACGATCAACCCACACACGATCTCCAGATCAGAGTGAAGCAAGTTATTTTAATTAGTTGGTTTATTTTCTTGTTTGCTATTGGATGCAGAAGAGATTGGATCCTATGGATGCGACACACAGTGGAGCAGGACATGGAAAGGCCTGAAACCATGTGTTAAGCGCGGCACCTGCAACCTCCCCTGTAGGAAAGAGGGCTTCGACAGCGGCGAGTGCAAAAGGCTCGTTTCGTGCTCATGCTCTAGGGACTGCACCGATGGACGATAACTTTTGTAGACACATATATATCTTGCTATGATTACGGACGCAACTTGGTGGCACACGCGCGCCACCACACAGTCAGAAAGCGTACGCGTAAGTTTTTCTCCCGGGCGACCTTACGAGCCAAAAAAAAGAAAAACCGGTCGGCAGCCCATGTGCACTGTTTATCTTAGGTACGGATAAAATAGATGATGCCAGCCACGTGCAAACTCATTTGATTTTTTTGAAAAGACGTAACTTTTATATAAAACGTCCAAATTAAAATCTATTTTCACCATAGTGCTCCTTGCGACGAGATCTTTGAAACTAGATCTCACATGAACATGTTCCGACAATTATTTTTAAAAAGCAATTTTGTGTTATAAACTTGCTTTTCTATCGGAACGAAAAGCAACTTTGTACTATAAACAATTTTGTACTATTGGAACGAAAAGCAACTTTGTACTATAAACTTGTTTTTCTATCACAAAACAACTTTGTACTATAATCTGGGAAGAAAAGCAACTATGTATTATAAAATATTTTTAAAAAGCAACTTATTCGCTGATAAAGCAAGCTTTTACCATAAACTTGCTTTTCGTGTAAAAATTGGTTTTCAGTATAATAATCAAAACGTGCTCATGCGAGATCTAGTTTCGAAAAACAACTTTGGTGGCTGGTCGGCTTAATTAGTTCTGATCAGTTCCCCTCTCAGCTCTCGGGGTCGTTGGGAGTTTATTTTGACAGCAACTTCGTATTATAAAATTTGCTTTACTAGCACAAAAATAAAAGCAACTTTCTACTATTTAAGTTGCTTTTCGAAAATAATTATCGGAACATGTACATATGGGATCTTGTTTCGAAGATCTCGTCGTGAGGAACAAGGATGTGAAAGCGGATCTAAATTTGGACAATCGAGTCAAAAGTTATGCATTTTTTTAAACTGTAGAATACATTCGCATGTGGCTGACGTTATCTGTCTTGTCTATATCTGATATGTACTTTCTACAGCATCCGTGCGCTCAAAGAAGGCCAAAGCGCACGCGCGCCACAGAGCAATTAGGATTACTTCATGAGTTGCAACCGGAATAAATCAAGAAGCTCGCTAGCTGTCTGTATGCTTTTATCTATACCTCTTTTTTACTACTCCCTTGCTAAATATAATATGTTTTGCCTATTTGTGATTATACCCGATCCTTGCCCTTATTACCTAAGTAGCGGTGCTAGGCGGTTACACGTAGTTTCTCTATATGCACTAGATTTTCCAGAGTTTCACTTCTTGGAGCATGGCAGTGCATTATTGAACCACTTTCATCAAATTTCCAGGTGTATATATGTACCTACCTACTCTAAAAAGTGTACAGCTATATGATTATAAGCGATGTGTGGAATTCGATTGCCTATTGGCACGTACATGGTGAATTTACTGGGCAACATCTTAGAAAGGTGCTCATATTGTTGGGTTGAATCAGAATTTATAAAATATACAGGCGAAAACGTGGAATGTGTTATACTCAGAACCAACATCCGTACTACCTCCGATCCTAATTAAATGACGTGAACCATACTCTAACCAGTATCAAAATTCTACAACGTCTGCAACATTTATTCCGAACCGGAGGGAGTACAAAAAACACACACACACGACACAATACGTTTACAGACTGTAACTTTATAGCTCTGTTGCTTGATACGCCTTTTGTTATTTTGACAGTTTCCGAAGATCCTTGTGATGTTCTGGTCCTCTGAACCAAGCGGCCGAAAACACACACATGACACAATATGTTTTAAGCATTCGACAGAAAGATTGGCCATTTACGGCAGGCTGCTCGGTCCGCCTGGTCTCAGGACTCCTTCCATTACTTTGCAAAGTCGCCTCGTCGGTGAGTGTGGACCATGGGATGCACGCGACTGATGCTTTGCACGATGTTGATTTTGAGAGCGCACAACCAACGTCTCTGTATGGTGGCAAGTTGGTGACAGATAACGTCAGGCATTGCCAATGTTCACACAAATGACACCACATAATCCCGTATAAGTGGGCTCGTAGTTCATTTCTTGAGGAAACAAAAGATTCTTTTAAACTGTTGACCAAAATAAGTGGGATTATGTGGCGCTGTTTATGCGACCATTTACATCACTAGGCATTAGTGTGTTTGTGCGAGTATAGGAGGCTCCTGAATCTTGGTGCTCGATGAAGAGCTAAGCTACATGTTTTTGCACTCGTGTGCGGAGTTTCACCAAGCTGGATCGTATGCCTGGCATTTCTGCAGCTTTTAATCACTTCAACCTCACAGGTGAGGCAATATATCATGACCACCCAAGAATCAAACAATGAAGCACCCAGACAGTAACAGAATCTGCGTGCCTCAATTACGGGCACGAGAGAACATATGTACATAACCTGCTACTCTGAAGTATTCATGCGCAATGCGCTTACATACAGTTCATATCATGTCGAATTCAGGGGGTCGACCCGAAATTGGCACAAAACATGAGCAGATAGATTTCTGATCATTCACGGCTTATTCGAGACCAGTCTGTTTCCCACTCTTTACCAGAAGAGCATATGAGAGCAAAGCTGCCAAACTCCCGCCGCAAAACTGGAGAGAAGCATCATAGTCGATGGAATCGCACATATGCAACAGTAAGAACACAGAAACCTACAGATACAAGGTAGCAGTTTGTACAGTCTTCCTTTCCGGGAACCGATAGTTTCTGCCGAGCACATCTGAAATCCTGAAAAAGGGGAAGTAGAATGTGTTTTCACTCGGAACCAACATCAGTACTTTAAGAAGTATTCATAGGCAGAGAAGATACATCTTAACTGAACAACAGACTAATGTGTCTAGGAACTAACAAAAATTGATGTAGACATATATAACATATATATTTTCTATATATTAGCTCGATTTTCCCCTCGATTTCAATTCACATGACTAGGAATGCATACAAAATACATGTAGTGACAAACTGTGGATACACTCAATAACCAGGTTGATCATCAGATCCACTTACTACTACCTCTGTCCATTAATATAAGACGTTTTAGGAAGCTATAAATAGCTTCCTAAAACGTCTTACATTAAAGAACGGAGGGTTACATAAAGCCATGCAAACAATGTTTTTCACAACTAAAAACAGACTACTACATACCCTGAGCAAATCAATACCAGGGAGAGGCTGGTGCCATTCTAAATCCAAAATGAACCGACTTCATAAACGGACAAAGTTTCTAGCAACAAACTGGCAACCACTACTCACTCTTCATAAATTACACACAGAAAAGGGTTACTCGATTATCTCTAAAGACTCATGCATGATGCTAATACTACCAAGCAGAATGCAGAGGTAGGTGGCAGCTGGAGTGCTTGTGACAGAACCACAGAACCAGTGCTGCAGTTCTGTGATATACAGGGAAGCTAGTATTATAGTGTCAATCCAACACATCCAAAACAAGATTGCAAGTCGCCAGACATAACAATTGTGGTAATCTCTTAACAGACCACTGTGATATACAGCACAAGCATCCGCCCGTTACCCTCTTGAGTTTGCGATATATAATCTGAATCGAAAGGGCAACACAAGGTAGCTAGCAAATTATTGTCTGAATAACGGCAATAAGGAGCATAATAACAAACCTTCACTATTTTTCAGCATTGGGCAAACGGCCAGAAGGCATTGTCCCCAGACTCCCACAGCCCGGGGGCATCACAAGTGCAGGTTTCGCACTCCCCGTGCACCAGATGTTGGCAATATCACCGGCAGCACCTTGCCCCAACACCTGGCCACTCATAACACCGCCGCCATCACCCATTGACCTCTGCTGCTGCATTCCTGGATTGCAGTACATTTGATCATCGACATCGTTGCATCTGAAGCCACATGAACTAACTCATCGCCTGGGGGTCGACGCCGGGAACCAAATCGTTGTTCTTCAAAGGCCGCCGATAAGGGAAAGCCCCAATCTCACCTTCGATCCTGCCCCTGAAATCTACGAGCAGAAACCGGAGCCTCGCAGCCTCGGCCTTGAGCGTGGCATGGTTCTGAAGTTTCTTGAGGACCTGCTTGTCCAGAGCCTTCAGGTGAGCCGCCTCCTCCTCCATCAGCGCCGGGGACTCCGAGTCGTCGGACGAAGCCGGGACGATCTTGGTGTGGACGTGGATGCAGGTGTGGGTGTGGGTGTGGTCGTCGACGGGCGGGTTGCAGGTGTGGGTGTGGGTGCAGGCCAGGTGCTCGTCGTCCTGGAAGATGTCGTCGAAGTAGCTGCCCATGGAGCAGCTCTCCACCGGCAGGTCGGCGTTTCCGGTGGCCGGGCACAGGTAGGTGTCCGGGTTCGAGAAGTCGAGGTCGCCGTCATCCATTGATGCCTGCCTTCTGCAACCCCGCCCGGCGATGAAACAACAGCAAGGCCGTCAGATTCCATGGTTTGCTATGCGAAATTCGCCGGAGAAATTGTCGCCGACGACATCGGATCTAGCCCCTGCCCCCAAAATTTGTGGAGGTTTGACCAATTAGTTTGGGTTCAAGGAAATCAGTCACCGGATCCATGAATGGAAACGCATGCATACCTCGACGGACGCGGCGAGGTCGAACGGGAATGGTGGCGACGGCGACGCGCGAGAGGCGGGCGGAGCGGGGCGGCGGCGCTGAGCTACGGCACGGCGGCGGTGGGTCAAATGTATATTTCAGACCATTTTGATTTTGATTTGGGGATGGAGACTAGAAGTACTGTTTAGATTTTTTTTAAAAACTAAAATTCATTATATACGGCATCGCTATATTGGCGTCAATTCTAACCTTGACATTTTCATAAGGTCTATCTTACTTACTCGTGCTCTTTATACTTCTTTTTATTCAAACAAGTGAGCATTTTTTAAGCCTCTAAACCGACACATTTCAAATTCAAAAATATGGCGCCACTAGTTATTGCCGATTCTTATAGCAGATGTTTAATCTTAATTATATGAATTTAACAAATGTACGTCACATAGTAGGCAGTTTGACTTCTCGGCTCTGTACCTATCAAGAACTGCAATAAATAGTTTTTTCAGCCTTGCTGAATTACAAGTGTAGTAATTGAACAAAGCACAAAAACGCAAACCTCAATGTGCGCATAGACACCCTCCTATGCGTCTGGACATCCAGTGGCGAACCCAGGATTTGGGCAAGACCGGGGCTAATTTTTTCATACCTAGAAATTATGAAAAAATATTACTATCTAATCCCGTCCCAATAACAAAGTATTATATTATCCATTGAACGATAAAAATGTATAAATGGTGTTTGAAGTGAAATAAGTTTAATATGTAACCGAATGACAATAAGAAAAGCACAAAAAATAATGCGATGGCATAATCGTATAACCAAAACATATTTTTGGTACCTAAATAGGGAAACTTTGCCGTGATCATATCCCACAATTGCCTCATCAATTATAGGAGCAGAACCAGAACCTATAAAGATAAGAAAAAATAATTAGAAATATTATGGATGAATACATGATACATAAAGGCATATGGGTTTTCATCTAATATGTGTCTTTGTAATTCATGGAATTGCCCCCTCATATTTGACGCACCATCGCAATTTTGACCTCGCACCTAGAGAAGGATAAACTAAGAGATTTTATTGTACCATTAAAGGCTATATGGTCTCGATTAATAAGAATTTGATCTCTTTGTCCCTTTCATCTTTGTGTAATCAGGTTGAATAAAAACAGTAAATCCACAATTAGCTAAATCTAGTTGTCGGAGTTCAATGACTGGAACTCTGAAATTGTTGGTTCCCTTCATTAAAATTCAGACTTTGCACTGGAAAGGAACTAATTACCTATGATCTGATGCAAAGCGCGTAAGAAGGCGTCCAATTGAAGGCGATGAGATGAGACGACGAGGAGTAGAAGATAGGCAAGCGCCTATGCGCCATGGCACGGTGCGGCGAGGCGTTCAGTGCGGTTCTGCAGGCTAAAACGACGCGTCGCCGACGTCTTCGCAAGGTTCAGACTAGCGTGTCTCTGTACACCGGCGCGGCGGAACGATAGGATCGGCAAGGCATGGCTGCTGGCCGGATTTCGTCGAGCGCTGGAGCCTTGAGGCGGCGATCGAAACGAAGTAGCAGACGTGAAAGTGCGCTGCTGGATCGCTCCTGCCTCCTGCTTGTTGCCTTGATGGGCTCATGACTCATGAGTGATGAGACTAGCCCTGGTCGTTCAAGCCCAAGGACACGGGCTGGCTTAGTTGCATCAATATATTTCGTTGAAAATTTGTATGGAATACCTATACTATGCGGGACACGACCGGGGCTGTAGCCCGGGCTGCCCGGGGCGTAGGATCCTCCCCCTTCTCCCCACTGTTCTTCGATTTGACCATGACCTTCTTCTCTCTGCAGTTACTGTTGTGACCTGCTCCGCCTACATCCGATCTGTGTCGTCATGGATCGATGGGTCCGTAGGGACCCGATGCTCGTTGAGGTAGGCTGCGCTAGGATCCTCCACTTTTCCCCATTTTCTCTGTTCGTGCTGTTCGTCGATTTGACAGTGACCTTCTTCTTCTGCAGTTGCTACTGTGACCTGCACTTTGGTTGGATCCGATGCTCCATATGAAGTGCTGGTTAGAGGTTTCTGCCAGTTTGCCAGGTATGTACTCATTGTTTGTCCAGCTTCTTCTTAGTTTATGTATGCATGTCGTTAGATAAAAAGCGAAGCTAGCTGGTGTGGAAATATTAGACTACGTGTTGTTTATTCTGCTATGAGCTTCGTTTTATCAAGTTTAGACTGCATCCGGATAGCCTGCATGCACATTATATCACCTCCTCCAGTTATGTGATTATGATTTACCATGTAATTCAAGCTGTCAGTTATGTATATATCTTTTAGATTTCATCGAGCAAATGTTGTAATGTTTAATTTCAGTCGAATCATACGTGTTCAGAGTGAGTGTTATGAACTCCGGAGATAGTTAGTGTTTGCATGCACTGATACTACAACTTGAAAGCTACACAATACATTTTTAATACGGTTTTATGAGACGATGAAATTTTATTTCCATCCTAGAAATTCCTTAGGTACCAAATAAAAGACTACACTGTGCAGTTTTGTTTTCCTATTGGTTAGATATGCGTAGAGGTAGAGGTGGAGAAAGTTTCCAGGTTCGTAGTTCTCCAGTGATTACTACTGGATGTTTTGATAGATGATGAACACCATCATCCGTAGCTTTGGTTGTGTGTTATGTTTTTCTGGTTAGAGCAGTTTTATAAATTTGCTGGTGAATGGTACAGTTCCTCTAACAGGTGTATTTTTTTCCACGGTTTAAAGACTTTTGTGCCTTTTGTAGGTTCCGAAATTCTCGGGTGCGTTTCTTGATGTTTGTCTTTTGTGCCTTTTGTAGGTTCCGAAATTGCTGATGGTCGGCAGGTGAACAGCCGACCTTGTGATTTCTATCTGTATACATATATTGTTATCTATGTTTTTGCTATTGTACGTATCTTTCTAACGGTGTATTTTGCCAGGACAAAGTTTCATACGTTTCACTGCCCGTTGCCTGCTGTTAGAGGTTGTCCACTGTGTTCCGTCAGGTAGCGGTATTTCCATTTTTGTTTCCATGCCTTAATTTCTATGCGCATGTAAAATGCATAGTTTTTGTGGATGTGCCTATGGACATGTTCTGTGACGTGGGAGTGTCTAATCATGTTTCTTTTGTGGTTTTTTTATTGCGAGCAGTGTTTTTTTTTTGTGTTGAGTAATCGTAGCTTTTCTTTACGGCAGGATTTTGCTTCGTCGTGCCTGTTTGTTGGACGTGGTTTTGGCTTGATGTGGGTTTCCGTTCCATTTGTGTGTGAGCGAGGTGGCTGATGATGGCGATGTTCTCGGAGGGGTTGAGATTGAGGTTAATATTAGAGAAAACCTGATGAATCAAGTTTACAACTTCATACACATAGATGCCATTCAGTTTAGTAAAACATGATTTATAATAGCGAAAGGGGAAAAGACGCCGGCTTGGTTCTGCCTCATCTACACCACGCAACAGGGGACAGCCAAGCTCCGCTTCTTCCTCGACCTCTCTTAATCAAGCATGGAGGCGGGACATGGATTATGTGCTTAGAGTAGCAACAATGAATGATGATAGACCTCCACTATATTTTCTTGAAACCAAGCTTCATATTCAGTGATTCTGATTAGAGTAGGTGCGAGTGAATCAGTTTTCATATGTTTACTTGCAGTTCTAAATATCTGGCAAGTGCTTGGCTCAGCAGCCATGCATCCGCTAAATGACTAGCTACTCTTGTGCTCAGTAGAGTACTCTCCTTTTGTGGAAACGCAAAGTTGGGATCCTAGAGTGTCTTTTCTTCTACCCCTGATTGGTGAAAAATATTTATTGTCATGTAACCTTTACTTTCTATTGCCTACAAGTTTGTCGAGCCAACCATATATTTTATCCAATGCATTAGTTATCTATTTTTATTAATGGTAGTCTAAATTAGAAGGCTATTATTCCCAATTGCAATCTCATCATTTTATCGAGATCAGTAAAACACTAATTTTCATATTGTATGGTTCATGTGGATTTTCTCAAGGTCATAGATATTCTCTTGATGCACCGTTTCAGTCTTGCTGTTCTGTTCTATTCTGTGTGAAAATTTCCATTGGTCAACAGGTGACTAGAAGAGCTTATATTTTCTGTTCGTGTACATGACTTCTAGATCCATTTTGCTATTTTGTGTACCTGATGATTTATTTTGCCAGGGAAGGGAAGGGTTTTAGAAGCTGCATTTTCTGGTCGGTTGCTGATCATTTCGACCGCTGCATTCTGCCTGGTAGTGGCCTTACTTTTTTACAGGTCGCCCCTTAATTTTTATGCATGGGTAGACCTTAGTGTGTGCTCCTTGCCTCAGATCCGCTCGACCTTGCCGTATTTGGCCTTCCCAATTTGTGTCCTGCCCTCTCTCTTCCACTCATCCCTATTTTGATTTAACCCATAGAACCTCTCATATTTGTTTGTGCAGATTGTTTGTTATCTCTGCCTATAAAGTGTCCGATGAAAATCCAAACAGGCTGCTGTGAGTTGTGACCTTCTCTTCAATTGGATCCAGATTGAGGTGAGTGCAAAAATTAATCTTTCCCCATCGAGTGGTCATACTTAGAGGTAGAGGTTGCTCCCAGGTTCTTCACATTGTGCAATTTTTTTTTCAAGCCATGCATAGAGGTACGGCCTAGCAGGATGTGCTAAAATGCTTTGTTTCTCATGCTGTGCATAATATTTGGCTCCCAAGCGTTGATCTGCTATGGTTAATTCTTCCATTATGATATCCGATGCATCATTTCCTGCTTGCTATCCAATCCCGCTGTACAGTTCAGCTTATTACTTCCATTATTGAGTGTTGTTAAATTGCTACAATGGTCTGTTGGTACTTTGATGCCTACGAAAAGTTCATATATTGTTGTTTATTTTTGTTCTTCAAATAGTTTCAGACACTGCTCTTATTTTTGTTCTTCTAACCATTTACCTCATTCTATCATGTGCTTGCAGATAGTTCAGTCGTGTGCTTATCTACAATTTGAAGGAAACACACCTAAATAGACAAAAAGCCAGTACATATTTCAGGTAGTGTTAAACTGTCCATTCTCGAAGTTTAGTTAATTAGAAATCGATATAATATTGCTCAAGCTTATACATAAAGACAATATATACATGTTTGCTTATGAATGATTGGTTTAAACTGGTTCTCAAGGTCTCAACCAAATTTGTTTTTGGAAAATGATGAACAAATATTATTAATAGCATGAAGGTGCCAATGCATTGAAACACAATATTTTCTGCATCCTCAAGAATTTTGTTAAGGGGAGTTTATTATTATATATGGTTGAACAGGTCAATTGCGAGAGGTTTTCTGCTTATTTTAGAGATTTTGAGACATATTAGGAACTGAATAGTCCGGGATTCATGTTTATTTTGTCTATAAAATATGATATGAGTTGGTAGATCCAGTATGGTTTGTAATTTTGTCTACAAAATATGATATGAGTTGCAGTATATAAGTAGTGCAGACCATTGTCAACTATAAAATAAATAGTTTTTTATGTCCTTCTAATCATTTCGCCTTCTTCACAGGTTGTTTTCTCTGGTTTGCGCTTGCATCCTCGTGCCGCAGAGAACATTTGTGGGGTGGAAATCGTGGTTCAGGTTTGTTCTTGAGGCCACTTTACGTTTTGTTCTTACCATAAGTCGATTTATCTAATTGCGTTGATGGATCATGTTGTCTTTTGGTGTGTGTGTGTGTGTGTGAAAGAACATCTCATCTCCTAAGTATGTTTTGATGCTTGATGACAACACAATAATATTTAACCCCCTTTATTCAAGATGTGTAGTTAGGTTAAAATGATGAAACATCGACAAAAGGAGTTTATCAGGATGTTTGAGCAAGAGTTAAAAGAGAGAAGAAGAAGCATGGCCGGCCACTACCCCGGCATGGCCGGTCCATAGCCGGGCCGGCTCGGTTACTCGGCCGGCCATGATGGCCGGACCATGGCCGGGCTGCTGGCTCCTGTCACGCTGAGCATGGCCGGCCACTACCCCGGCATGGCCGGTCCATGGCCGGGCCGGCTCGGTTACTCGGCCGGCCATGATGGCCGGGCCATGGCCGGGCTGGCGTTTCCTGTCATGCTGGGATGGCCGGCCACTGCTCCGGCATGGCCGGCCCCACGGCTGGCCTCGTGCCTCTGCTCCAACGGCTGTATTTGTGCGACCACCTATTTAAGGGCTTCTTCTTCTACCTTGGTCATTTGTCTATCAAAAAGCAAGAAGTTGAAGCTCTACCATTTTAGACCACCTCAATTCTCATAGATCTCTCTTATTAGCCAATCAATCTCTTTGATACTTGGTGAGTTGGGAGAGAACCTCTTGATCTACAATCTCTACCAAACCGATTCGTTTTCCCCCTTGATTTGTGAGAGGGGGCTTGTTACTCTTGGTGTTCATTGGAACCCTAAGAGCTTGTTGTCCTTCGGAGCTTTGGGAGCTAAGAAGACATTGCCGGGAGCCACCAATTAAGTTGTGGTGTGTGCCCCGGCCTTGAGCATCGAGTCTTGGCGGCTCGGTGCATTTGGTGGAGACCCTCCAACTTGTGGAGTGAGCTTCATCCTTGTAAAGGTTCTAGTTGTCAACCTCAACGGCAACATAGTGACAAGTGTCTCGCCACATCGGTGGTAAGACACAACGGAGATACGGTGTGCCATATCAAGGCTACTCGGTGTTTCACTTTGGTGAACACCGCGCCGCTCCAACGGAGATTAGCTTCCATTGGGAAGTGAACTTCGGGATAAATCTCCGCGTCAACTTGTTGGTTATTCCTCAACTTTCCTTTACTTGTTGCTACTAGCTTACTCATATTTATATCTTCTGCTAGTAGTCATTTGCTCAACATATAGGGTTGTTCATCTAGTTGCATAATCTAGAGAACTTATATTTGAGCAATACCAATTTAAAACGAAAAAGAAGTAAACTTTGTAGTTAACCTATTCACCCCCCCCCCCCTCTAGTTAACCTCATCGATCCTTTCAATTGGTATCAGAGCCTCGTCTCTTTATTAAAGGCTTCACCGCCTAAAGAGGAGGATGGGGGATCCCACTCCCATGGAATTGCTTCAAAAGCAAGTCGAGTCCATGGGGGAAAGATCCGATAAGAGGATGGATAGGTTAGAGGAACTACTAATGAAACTTGCCTCTACATCTAGCAATGCAAATGAAAGTCCCTCTCTAGATGAAAATGGTAATCCCATATCCCATTCAAAAGAAAGTGACGAACACTCATCTAAAAATGAAAACCCAAATCAATTTGGACATATTTATAACAATGCTCTTAATGTTCAACATCCACATGTGAACAATCTTGGTAATCCACCTTTAGTAGATAGGGCCCGTTTTACTAATTGGAAAGCTTCTATGAAATCTTATGTGTGTAGCTCTTCAATGCAAATATGGAGAATCATTGAGAGGGGATACTATCCTAAGGATATCAATAATTTGACCTCAAGTGAGATCATTGATGAACAACTCAATGCACATGCTATGCACATGCTCGAGAAGGCAATGGTCAATGAAGGTGTTGAGCACATCCGGTCTCTCCGAAACGCCAAGGAAGCTTGGGAGTATCTACTCGCCATGTGAAAGGATCGATGAGGTTAACTAGAGGGGGGGGGGGGGTGAATAGGTTAACTACAAATTTTACTTCTTTTTCATTTTAAAAGGATATTGCTCAAATATAAGTTTTCTAGAATATGCAACTAGGTGAACAAACTTGTATGATGAGCAAAAGTTCACTAGCACAAGATATAGATATAGTAAGCTAGTGATAACAAGTAAAGGTAAGTGAAAAGATAAACAACAAGATGACACGAAGATTTATCCCGAAGTTCACTTCCCAATGGAAGCTACTCTCCATTGGAGCGGCGCGGTGTTCACCAAAGTGAAACACCAGGTAGCCTTGATATGGCACACCGTATCTCCGTTGTGACTTACCACCGATGTGGCGAGGCACTTGTCACTATGTTGCCGTTGAGGTTGACAACTAGAACCTTTACAAGGATGAAGCTCACTCCACAAGTTGGAGGGTCTTCACCAAATGCACCGAGCCGCCAAGACTCGATGCTCAAGGCCGGGGCACACACCACAACTCAATTGGTGGCTCCCGGCAATGTCTTCGTAGCTCCCAAAGCTCCGAAGGACCACAACCTCTTAGGGTTCCAATGAACACCAAGAGTAGCAAGCCCCCTCTCACAAATCAAGGGGGAAATCAAATTGGTTTGGTTGAAGTGTAGATCTAGGTCTCCTCTCTCAAATCCCCAAAGGGCTAAGTGATTGAGTGTTTAAAGAGGGAGATCTATTGATTTGAAGCTTTCAAACAATGGAGGTGTTCTTCTTTTGGTCGTGGTAGTTGTCTCGAGGTAGATGGAGGGGTATAAGTACCCCTCCCCGAAATCGAGCCGTTGGACGAAGGAGGATGCGCAGTCTGGAGGTCGGCCTGGGCCGGCCTGGGGGCCGACCAAAGATCATCATGCAGAAACAAACTGGGCCGCCGGCCTGGGGCCCGGCCAGGGGGCCGGCCACCCAACAGACGCCCCCGGCCTGGAGCCCGGCCAAGGCCGGCCTGGGGGCCGGCCACCTACCAGACGCACCCGGCCTGGAGCCCGGCCAAGGCCGGCCTGGGGGCCGGCCACCCACCAGACGCACCCGGCCTGGAGCCCGGCCAAGGCCGTCCTGGGGGCCGGCCACCCACCAGATGCTCCCAGCCTGGGGGCCGGCCACCCACCAGACGCACCCGGCCTGGAGCCCGGCCTAGGCCGGTCTGGGGGCTGGCCAGCCTGCAGAGCACCCCGACCTTCCTGTTCTATTTCCGACAATACGGCATTTCTTCCTTTTTGCATACGTAGACATACACAAGTATCCTTTTGATGTAGACAGTCATATTTCCTATTGATACTAGAGAGTATGTTAAATACTTCCAAGTGTTGTAATCAAACGTCAAAACAAGATTAACGGACAATGTCCTTTCAATCTCCCCCTTTTTGATGTTTGATGACAACACAAAGATTTGCAAAATAAGTCTCATTTAAGCATGTCTAAATTTTTGAGTGAAACTCCCCCTAGAGCTTACAAGCCAACAAGGTATACAACTAAAAATTGCTCAAGTGAGAACAAGTGGTAGATAGACATATATATACTATGTGAGCACAGGACATACGATAGTTCTCACCATAGTTCTCATATGAGTAGAGCACTTTTCTCACCTTGGACTTCATATAGACATAATCTTGGAATAATATCACCTTGCAATGGACTCCAAAGAATAGATAGTAAACGGAGGAAGTCCTTACAATAACATAACGGAAGTCCAAGATTATCCTTACAATAAATATCAGAGGTCCAAGATTATCCTTACAATAAGTTCCGGGAGACATAACAAATAGAGTTCACTTAAGAAACATGCAAATGAGAAGGGAAACATGCAAACGATGAAAACGCAAATGTAATGCAAATCCCCGGATAATAATCTCTCCCCCTTTGGCATCAAGACACCAAAAAGGGAGAAATAGCAGTGAGAACCAAGATCACTCTTCATCATCATCCTCCTCTTCATCCTCAACATCATACTCATCATCATGTGCAGCTGGACCGGAGCTAGACTGACCAGGGTCGCCTTGCCAATATGGAGCAAGAGAGGAGGCGTCATCGCCAAACCAGAAGGTGTACTCATTCTGTGCCATATAGGTGCCCTCCGAGACTTCATCTGAGCTTGCAGGACCAACAGGAAGGTTAAGCTGAGTCATAATGGCACGCTGATTGCGATTGTAGCTCTTTTGCTTGGCATAGGTCTTGTAGTCAGATTTCCTTTTCTGAGCAAAGAAGCAGTCCATCTTCTTGAGTGCTTTGATTATAACATTTTGCTTCATAGGAGCCTCACCATCCGCATCTTCATCAGTCTGACCACGATATGGAGGAACATAGACAGGTGCATCTGGAGGAGGAGCAGGTATAGCAACAAGAGGAGGCACATACATCTCATATGACTCAATCACATCAGGGCTTAACTTGGTGTTGAAAAGAGTCTGTAGATAAGGACCATAAATGGGAACCTTGTTCCTAAGAACCACCAGGCGCATCTCTTGCCATATGTAGTCAAGAATATCTATTGGCTTCTTTCTCATATAGAGAGGAACAATCTGGTTTAGATAGTTGATCATCCGCTGGCGAACTTCGCCCTTTTCTCCATATTTTCAATTGAGATTGTTTCTCAGGATGCCATGAACAACTCTCCAGTAATGATACATCCAAGAAATCTTGGGAATTTTTCCACGGAGTCCTATCCCCGGTGGATAGCAATGACGAAGCCCTATCTCAGCCTACATAACCTTTGAGCAATGAAGACGAGTATAGCAAGGTGCAAAGGGAAGTTTCTCAAGCTGAAATAATTCCCCAAATTCTGCCAGAGTAGCTGTGCATACGGTAGTGTGACACATCCAAGTCATAGTTCTCTTGGGTACGGTGGAGAAATGAACAGTGGCATAGAATTGTTTGAGTAACTCAAGAGAATACGGAGTAGCTTAGAGATTTGATGATAATCCATAAGCTCCATCACATCTGGCCATACCTCCCTAGTATGCTCAAGATCGAAATAAGAGGTGGGCACATGCTTGTTCTTTTTCTTATTAATGCATTGATGATATACTTGCTGATGCATCTTGCAATAAAATCTAGGATCATCCGGACAGGTGCTATGGCCAAATGCATAGGGGTTGAAAACCAACCGGTCTTGCTCAAACTCAAGAGTAGGCACTTTGATCCAAGTAGCACATATCGGTTCATCGGGATTCACAAGTGGCGGAGGCGGAGGATTTCCCGTTGGCTTGGGAGCTTGCTTGGACTTAGCTTTTCTGACCGCAGCCTTCTTGAGTCTCTTGGTCTTGGGCATGGAGGATTGAGCATCATAATCGTCAACAATATCATCTAGCCCATCGAAGGTCTTGCTTCCCTTGCCTCCGGCCTTGCTTGACTGTGGGAACTCATCCCAATCATCACCCCAATCGTCCATCTCAAATCTTGAGAGGGGAAACTCAAGAACACACCAACAAGGGAGGAGATCCACCCAAAATCGGCACCAATCAGGAAAGTATGTGGATAGGATGAGAGATCGGGAGATCCTCTCTCAGATTGGTGGAGGAGAGGGAGTGGGTTGTGGTTCAAACGGAGGGGAAGGTGGAGGAGCTCGAGTTTGGGAGGAGGGCATCCATGGAGGGGAGAGACACGGGGAAGAAGAAGTGAAAACTGTCTTGGATCGACCTCCCCCCGAGCGTGTAAAGTCCCCCAGGAACGCTGGCCTGGGAACCGGCCCGGGCCGGGCGGTAGGCCGGGCAGGCACTCGAGCCAGCCGGCCTGGGAGCCGGCCAGGGCCGGGCGGTAGGCCGGGCGCACCCCCGAGCCAGCCGGCCTGGGAGCCGGCCTGGGCCGGGTCGGAGGCCGGGCCAAGCCCAGGAAAGCGAGGACTTCTTCGACTTCATCCATCTTTGCTTGTTTGACTCTCTTGAACTCCGAGCACTTTGCATCATTTGAAATACCATTGAGCAATCGTTGAGTGATCCGGGGGAAATGCAAAACATGATGAAAACTCCACACAAAATGAATCTCAAATAGGTATTGCATGTGATGCAAGGAAAATGGCAAATGAGAAATGTGCATGTATTTGAGAAAAGGTCGGTGGCCTAGGCCACCATATATGAGTGTATGGCATGCCACCATGAAGATATATCTTGGGTGCATAACCAAAACTCATCATTTAAGCTCATATGTGAATATTCTTGAGACATTAATGAAAACATTGCTATTGACATAATGGGGGGAGGGAGAGTCCAATAGATTAGGACAACACTCCCCCTAAATCCATGCCTATACCTAGAAATCAAATAACACTTTCTAGGAGAGATGTGTATGCCAGATTTGCAATCAAACAAAGTTGCTTGCACATACGACATTGATTTGTCCCCTCAATTCCTTGAATCTCTTCTCGTCAAGTGGTTTTGTTAATATATCGGCGAATTGATCTTTGGTGTTGATATATGAAAGTGAGATATCTCCATTTGCTACATGATCACGGATAAAATGATACCGTATTTCAATATGCTTCGTCTTGCCATGGAGCACGGGATTGTGAGCAATTCTTATATCACTTTCATTATCACATAAAAGAGGCAATGTCTTTTTCTTAATTCCGAAATCCTCAAGACATTGTCTCATCCATAATAATTGAGAGCAACAACTTGCGGCGGCAATATACTCGGCTTCCGTGGAGGAGGTGGATATGCAGTTTTGTTTCTTTGAAGACCAACACACAAGTGACCTACCAAGAAATTGGCAACCACCCGAGGTTGATTTCCTAGTCACTTTGTCACCGGCCCAATCCGCATCCGAATACCCCACAAGATCAAAGCTTGTATTTGAAGGATACCAAAGACCATGATTGGGGGTATCAACCAAGTACCTAAGAATAATTTTAACAGCAGTCATATGGCTTTCTTTAGGGTTAGATTGAAATCTTGCACACAAACCCACACTAAACATGATATCCGGTCTAGATGCAAAAAGATAAAGCAAAGAACCAATCATAGAACGATAAAGCTTTTGGTCAACCGGAATACCTTCGTGATCTAGTGTTAGATTCACGTTTGTTGCCATTGGAAATCTCAATGGGCTTGCATTTGACATATCAAACTTCTTGAGCATGTCTTGAGTATATTTAGCTTGGCAAATAAAGGTTCCTTCGTCATATTGCTCAATCTTGTTTGAGGCCATACAAAGCCTTGTGGAGTAAGTAGACATGGTTAGGACACTTGGAATCTTCGAACCCCGGAGGTTGTTTAACATATACCATCTCATTAAGTGGACCATTTAGAAATGCACTTTTAACATCCATTTGATATAAAGTGAATTTATAACTAGAAGCAAATGCAAGCAATATACGAATGGATTCAAGTCTAGCTACGGGAGCGAAAGTTTCACCGTAGTCAAGTCCTTCGACTTGAGAGTAGCCTTGAGCAACCAAACGAGCTTTGTTGCGAATCACTTGTCCATGATTATCTTTCTTGTTCTTGAACACCCATTTGGTTCCAATCACATTATGGTTCTTGGGTCTTTCCACAAGGGACCATACTTTGTTTCTCTCAAAGTTATGGAGCTCTTCGTGCATAGCATGGACCCAATCTTCATCTTCAAGAGCTTCATACACCTTGGTAGGTTCAAAATGTGATATATGAGCATGAACGCCACAAAAGAGTAATAGTTGCCTCCGAGTGGACACACTCCTTCCAAGACCACCAATGATGTTCTTTTGATAGAGAGATTTTTGATGTAATGCCACGGCCTTGCTAGCCACTCGACGAGCAAGAGAATCTGAGGGTCTCTCATTAGGAGGTGCATCTTCATCATCTCTTCATCTTGATTTTGATTAATCCGAGAGTGGGTTGGAGTTCTTGGTGAGAGATCACCAAAATCTTGACCACCATTATCATTGGGTGGATCTTGATCATTATCATGATGGTTGGTATCATCTTGTAGATCTTGAGCTTGTTCTTGGTTTGCCACTTGATCGATGGTTGATGTAGAGGGCTCCACTTGCGTCGAGCTTGAGTCCAACTCCGTTGCCACAAGGGGTTCCTCAATGGGTATAAGGGGACCTATACCCATTCTTCCTATGGCGATGGAGGAGGGCTCATCACCTACATCCTCAAGATCAACTTGCCCCACTTGGGAGCCATTATCCTCATGGAACACCACATTCATAGATTCTTCAACTCACCCGGTGGATATGTTGTAGACTCTATAAGTGTGGGAATCCTTGGCATAACCAACAAATATGCCTTCAAAAGTTCTATGCTCAAATTTAGGCAATTTAGAACCTTTAATGTAAACTTGACATTTGCAACCAAAAACTTTTATATAAGAGAGGTTGGGCTTTTTACCACCAAGAAGTTCATAAGGAGTCTTGTTAGTGAATGGGCGGAGATAGAGCCGGTTGGTTAGATGACAAGCAGTGTTGATGGCTTCGGCCCAAAAATTATATGGAGACTTGAATTCGGCCATCATAGTTCTTGCCATATCAATAAGTGTACGGTTCTTTCTTTCCGCAACACCATTTTGTTGAGGGGTATACGCAGCGGAATATTGGTGTTTAATGCCCTCATCACTCAAGAATTCATCCATGGTGTAATTCTTGAACTCGGTTCCATTGTCACTTCTTATGGCCAAGACGGTTGTGTCATATTGGCGTTGTACTTGGGTAGCCCAATCAATGAATTCCCTTTGAGTTTCACTCTTCTTCTTGATATAGAAAGTCCAAGTGTATCTTGTATAATCATCAACAATTACTAAGCAATATTTCTTGCCACCAAGGCTTTCATAAGTAGGAGGCCCAAACAAATCCATATGAATGAGTTGGAAGGGCCTCGTTGTATTGATTGTTGTTACTTTGGGATGGTTCTTCTCATGCATCTTTCCGGCAACACAGGAGCTGCAAGGACGATCTTTGGAAAAATTCACTTTTGTTAGTCCTTCCACATGCTCACCCTTCACAAGTGTTTGCAAGTTTCTCATACCGACGTGGCCCAACCGGCGATGCCAAAGCCAACCCACGTCAGATTTAGCCATTAGACTTGTGGCAATATGTGTAGTTTCTTTCGAGAAATCCACTACATACATACGGTTTTCCACAAATCCAACAAAGGCTACTTTAAGAGAAATTGTGTGAAGAATGAGCACATGATACCGTCCAAAGACAACAGTAAAGTTGCACTCGCAAAGTTGCAAAACGGAAAGTAAATTATAACCAAGGGACTCAACAAGGAGGACTTTCTCAATGGACGTGTCCGGATAAATGACCACCTTGCCATGCCCCAATACCTTGAGTTCTGAACCATCACCAATCGTGACATGAGATACCTTGAGAAGTTGATGCATTAAGTCACTTAACACTTCTTTGCTTCCGATCATATGTGCGGAGCAACCGCTATCAATAAGCCATGATGATCCTCCGGAAGCACATACCTACAAAGAGTTAAGTCCTCGATTTAGGTACCCATGTTTTGATGGGTCCTTTCTTGTTGGTCACAAGGGTCTTGGGAACCCAAATAGAAGCATGATAATCACTACCATATGAAGTTCCAACATATTTTGCATAAACATGTCCATCATTAGATTTCAAAAGCACATATGATGGGTTATATTTTCCCGCAAAATTGTTGTGAGAAGATGTGTTCTTAGGAGCAATGCTCTTAGCAAGGATATCAAATTAATCTTCATCATTAGCCAATTCCCCCTCCTTCACAAAAACAATAGCATTAGTGGAGGGAGTTGGTTTCTTCTTCTCATTGGTCTTCTTGGATGTGACTCCAAATCCAAGTCCTTCCTTACCCACAACTCTCCTTTGATTTCTTAAAAGATTATTGAGGTTCTTTTTGTTGGGAATATGCCCTAGAGGCAATAATAAAATGGTTTATTAAGCATATTCAAGTTTATGATAATAGTTTATTATCCATGCTATAATTGTATTAAATGGAAACATAATACATGTGTGGAATATAAACACCCGGAGTCCCTAGTGAGCCTCTACAGGACTAGTTCGTTGATCAAGAGATAGTTAGAGTTTCCTAACTATGGACTTGTTATAGTCACTTGATAACGGAGTCATATCATTAGGAGTAATGGTGTGATGGACATGACCCAAATAAAGAGTTGCAATTAATCGTGTCACAAAAGTTTTGTTGTCAACACTTTTAATATGCCAAATATAGTTTCCTTAGACCATGAGATTATATCACTCCCGTTCACCGGAGGAATACTTTGTGGACATCAAACGTCACTTCGTAACTGGGTGATTATAAAGGTGGCTTTCAGGTATCTCCGATGGTGGGTTGTTGGGTGATATGAATCAAGAGTGGAATTTGTCCCTCCATGTGACGGAGAAGATATCTCCAGGCCTTCTCGGTAATATAGCATCAAAAGTCTGCAGACATGTGATTAGGTTGTAATCACCGGGATCCTATATTATGGACGAGTAAAGAGAACTTGCCGGTAACGAGATTAAACTAGACATGGGGATGTCAACGATTATATCTCGGGCAAGTAAAATATCGTGAGACAAAGGGAATCGTATATGAGATTAATTGAATCTCCGGCATCGTGGTTCAATCGAGAAAAGGTTTTCGTTGAGTGTATAGGAATTAATATGGACATCCCGGTCCCGCTATTAATTATTGATATGATCATGTCTATGCATTCTCGAACCCGTAGGGTCACACACTTAACGTTCCGATGAAATTAGGTTTTGCGATGAATTAAATGATGAAGTGAACGAATGGTGATTCGGAGTCTCGGATGGGATCCCGGACGTCACGAGGAGTTCCGGAGGAGTCCGGAGAATAAGATTCATATATGGAAAGTAGTTTCCGGAGGTTTCGGAAAAGTTCCGGAAATTATTTATAGGGTACCGGAAGGTTCCGGAGTGTTCTAGAAGGGTCTAGAAGTGGGACCATATTTTGTATGGGGCCCACATGGTGCAAAGGGGTGCTGCCACCACCTAGGTGGTGCGCACCACCTAAGCCCACATGGGCTGGTGCGGCAAAGGAAGGGGAGTCCCACTCCTAGTTGGACTAGGAGGTGGGCTCTCCACCCCTTTAGGAAAGGGGCCCAAGGAGGAGTCCTAGTTGGACTCCAACTTGGGGGGCAAGCAAGGAGGGGCCGGCCGGCCCCCTGCCCTTGACCTAGCCGGCCACCTATATAAGGAGGGGTAGGGGGGGCGCACCACACCCCTTGGAGGCTGCCGCCCCTAGCCCTAGCTCACCCCCCTCTCCCTCTAGCCCTAGCCGCACCCCTCCTCTCCCGGAGGGCTGCCGCCATCCAACCTCCACACCTAGCCGCACCCCCTTGCCCTAGGGGCTGCGCCACCTTGCTCCTCTCCCTCTCCTCTTGCTTGGCTTGGCGAAGCCCTGCTCGCGGAGATCGTCATCATCACCGGCACTACCGTCGTGCTGCTGAGATCATCAAGGCCACGTCTCTCGCTTGCGGGATCAAGGAGTCGACGTCTTCATCGAGCTGTACGTGTGGACGCCGCGGAGGTGCTGCCCGTTGCTGCACTTCACCGGATTGGATCTCGAGGATAATACATCTCCTCGCGACTAGACGAGTCTAGTTGCGGGGATCGACTAGCCAACCCCTGCACCGACAAAACGCGTTTGTTGATCTTCGAGGGTAAGAGATTGGATCTCATCTTCGCTATCTTCATCTCGTAGATCTAGATCCTTGGGGTTTATTCCGCTTTGCCGCGTAGAAAATTTTTGTTTTCCATGCTGCGACCCCATCAGTGGTATCAGAGCCTAGATCTATTCGTAGGTGTTGATGCGATTAGAACACAAGGAGTTGTGGGCGTTGATATTTTATGTTGCTACCTTCTCGCGTGCACTTTGCATCTTTGCGGTATTGTGAGATTGAAGCGGCCCGGACCAACCTTACTCGTCCACGCACGAGAGACCGGTTCCACGACTGACATGCAACTTGTTTTGCATAAGTGGCTGGCGGGTGTCTGTTTCTCTTGCTTTAGTGAGGATGCAATTTTCAATGGAAGGCCTTTCAAAAGGATGAGTAAATAAGCAACTATTATATCACCGTTGTGGTTTTTGCGTAGATTAGAACGGTTCTATCTCGTTGACCCAAGCCACGTAAAATTTGCATAAACAAAGTAGAGGCGTCTAACTTGTTTTTGCAGAGGGGGTCAAGTGATGTGATATGGCCAATGTGATTTGTGATAATGTATGCAATGATCATGTTTGTAATATTTCGCGACTTGCATGTCGACGAGTACGGCAACCGGCAGGAGCCATATGGTTGTCTATTATTTTATGTGACCTGCGTGTCAATGAAATCACCATGTAATTGCTTTGCTTTATTGCTAAGAGTAGCATTAGTTGTAGTTGCAATAGTTGGTGGACAACCATGGTGATGGCGCCAAGATGATGGAGATCATGCCGGAGATGGAGATCTTGCCGGTGCTTTGAAGATGGAGATCTAAGAGCATATGAAGAAAGGCCATATCATATCACAATTATGAATTGCATGTGATGTTAATCCCTTTTATGCACCTTATTGTTATGCTTAGATGTGATCGCGACGGTAGCATGATAAGGTGATCTCTCATGTTAATATCAAGATAATTAAGTGTTCTCCCCTAGTATGCGCCGTTGCGAAAGTTCGTCGTTTCGAAGCATCACGTGATGATCGGGTGTGATAGATTCAACGTTCACATACAACGGGTGCAAGCCAGTTTGCACATGCGGAAATACTACGGTTGTCTTGACGAGCCTAGCATGTACAGACATGGCCTCGGGAACACGGAACCGAAAGGTTAAACACGAGTCATATGAATGATATGATCAACACTGAGTTGTTCACCATTGAAGCTACATCATCTCACGTGATGATCGGTGGTGGTGTAGTGGATTTGGATCGTGTGTCACTAATCAACCGGAGAGATGTTGAGTTTAGTGGGAGTTCGTTAATTTGATTAAATTGAACTAAAATTGTCATAAACAAGTGTCCTAAAGATGTCTTTGCAAAATCCTTGTAGATCATGGCCGACTACAGTAGTATGTTTCTTGCTGAGGAGCTGCGTCTCGATGGGTCAAACTTCATCGAGTGGTACGAACGTCTTAGAGAAGTCCTATCAACCAATGATCAGCTCTACGTGTTACATGAACCCTTAGAAGAAAAACCCGATGCTTCTGCGAGTTACAACAAGCGTATGGATTGGCTCAGTCGGAGTAAGACTCACATTCAAGTCAATTGGTTGATGAGTGTCTTCATGAATTCAGACCTGTCCAAACAATTCAAGAACTTGAGTGCCATTGAGACTGTCACTAAGCTAAAGAAAATGTTCATAGCACAAGTGAGAATTGCAAGGTTTGAAGGTCTGGGTGTGTTTCTTTCAACTAAGATGGAAGAAAATGATCGCTTAGAGGATCATCTGAAGAAAATGTATAGGATATATCACACTCTTATGGATGCTTGGGATGTGGAGATGAGTGACGAATTCGCGATAGATGGGTTGTTGCATTCGCTTCATCCCAAATTCAAGAATTGTGTCAGAGACTATGTCAAGGAAAGGGATTCGATCACTTATCCAGAACTGATGTCTCGACTTCGTCAGATCGAAAGGAATCCCGTAGCAGGCGGAGGAGCCAACGCAGAAGGTATATTTTGATATACTAGTTATAAATGTTTAAATGTCCCATTTACACTTATGGTGAGCTAAGTATTTGATACTTGTGCTGTTTTATGAAAACAGGGCCTGCCGTTTGAGAAGTGCATGGAGGGACTGAGTGGATTTCGCGGGAAGATGGCAATCAAGGAGTTGATGCTGGCGATGTTCTACTTCTACAGTTTATCGTTTTAAATTAGAGGATTTGAATGAGTTTTGTAATCGAATTAAGTGTGATCTTAAATTAGTGTGTCTCGGTTTGTGAGACGGTCATTCATGTTAAAGACAAGTGGTTGTTCTGTTTTCATGAGTAATCCTTTTTGGAGATCACGTTTCGATTATGAGATTATTGTCCTTTGCTAGATTTAAACGATAATTAGTTAAACACTTATAAAATAAGACATGCTAAAATATCCAATACTTAATGATGAGAATTGTTTTAATTGTACTATTAGTGTTGAAGAGCATCTTGATGCGCATCACTAAGTAGTGTGATTAAAAATGCCATTTTCTGAAAATGCCATGAGTTGCTGAAAATAAACACAAGTGTTGGTTGTATTTTTCAGTAAATAAAAGACATCATTGTTTTATCATGGATGAGTAAATAGGAGTATTTATTCATGTCATGATGAGATTTTGGAAGTAAAGGATATTAAGTTAACAAGATAATTGAGTCTTTTCGATTTGATCAAAAGAGACAAAATATTTGAGTTATTGTTTAGTATGGATGACTTGTGACAAGTGTTATCACAAATTACAATGTTTAGAGATTATTCAAAAGGTGTTTTGATAAACCTAAAGTATTGTAGTCACATTATATTTGATATTATGTGGTCATAAACAAAGGGTTCTTGGTTTTAAGGTTTCATTAGTATCATTTAGATTTATTTTGATAACACTCCTGTTTTAAATAAAGGATCTATTTAATGATTTGCATTTCGCATATGAGTTATGTGAAATAGTGGTTTCAATAATTATGAGATAATTAAAACCAAAGCAAATAAAGTTTTGTAGAATGTTCATATGAGATTATGAATAGAGATTCCACAATGTGAGACTAAAAGGGACAAACCAATGTGTTTGGTTGTGTTGTGTATTTTAGTGGTTTTATCGTGAAATGGTTTCATGGATAAAAGAATTGTTGGAATAAATTTAGAAAGATTAAACCTTGCATGTTTATGTATCAAGTGGCACATATGTAAAGTGCTATGTTGGTTAAAACTTGACACATAAAGGTTTTGATGATGGTGATCATTGAATTTTGGTTTAGCTTGTCTAAAGAGATGTAGGTTTCAAGAATATGAATTTTGTCAAAAGTTGCAAAATAATATTCATGATTTACTTGTCGTGTTTGAGAAACAAGACATACCTACAAAACTACAAAAGAAGAAATAGAAACTTTAAATACGAAAGTGACTAAGAGTCATTCTACTTTAAGTTTAAATCATAAAGTAATTGTTACTTGATTTTGTGAAAAGAATGTTTCACATATTTATTTTGCAAAAGAGTTTGCGTGGAATAAATAAAACTTAGAGCTGGCAAAGTGCTGGTGTTTCGTATATGAGTTCTCGAATCTTAAGAGTTAAGAGTTTTGGAGGAGTCCAAAGTGTCGAGAAAGTGCATAAGAAACTGAGTGAGATCTAATTAAGATATGTGGTGACATATATTAAGTTAGAGCAGAAATTAATTTCCATAATCAAAATATGTGGTGACATATGTTTGAGTGGGAGCTAGTTAATCATGGTCAAATATAAAGATAACATATTTCTGAGTGGGAGCCACTGTGTTTTCACAATTTAATATGTGTATGAGGTATATTTGAGTGGGAGTTTACAACATAGTGTTTGAATGAAATGGAGATTTCATAAATGTTGTAAATGTTGTCATGGACCAATGCATAACTTATGAAGTTAGTTTGAACGTCAAATATTCATGTAGATGAATGTATCTATGGAGGATAGATAAGTTTGATAAACATTAAAGTCAGGGTGTTTTACCTAAATAGTTTTGAAGGAGTTCAAAATGAAACAAGAGAAGAATGGTTCATCTCATTGTGATATATAGGTGAAGCATTGAGTTAGAGAACTCAGTACAAAATTGATGGTTGGAGGATATGTTGGAATTCAATATGAATTGTTCATAGATCTCAACATATAAGAACCATATGTTTGTATATGACGATATGTGACCCAAGTTCTTAATTGTAAGAACATGTTGAATGAGGAGTCATTTTTCATGAGATTGAGATAAATTTAGAAAATGGTGGACTTGGTTGAAGTCATAAAGCCAGACTAAATTAGGGATCTCTTAATATCGGAGTAGCACAGCGAAAGCATGATCGGAAATATCAAAGTGACAAGGTTCACTGTTGATTTGTTAAGTCAACAACATATAGGAGTATATGATTAATTCAAGGATTGAAATAAGATATAATATTTTGGTTTGAGAAAGTTGTTTCAAGATTGAGTGAGTTCCAGATGCATGTGTTGTGAGAAAGTCCATTTGACTGAATCATACATATGGCATGAAAGGATATGATTATCTCACTCTATAACCAAACATATTATATACATTATATGATAATGAGTTTTATCATGGGATGATAGGAAGTTTATCATGTGATGATAAAGTAATGTCAAATTAGGTGACAGTTACAATTTTGCAAAGGACATAAAGAGCTGTAAAGTACAGAGCACGGACAGAACCTCTTCCACAAGCAAACATGATCAGCACTGAGACTTCATGAGTGAGACTCCATGGGTGTTGGATCGCGGAAATGTAAACTAGATTATTGACTCTAGTGCAAGTGGGAGACTGTTGGGAATATGCCCTAGAGGCAATAATAAAATGGTTTATTAAGCATATTCACGTTTATGATAATAGTTTATTATCCATGCTATAATTGTATTAAATGGAAACATAATACATGTGTGGAATATAAACACCCGGAGTCCCTAGTGAGCCTCTACAGGACTAGTTCGTTGATCAAGAGATAGTTAGAGTTTCCTAACTATGGACTTGTTATAGTCACTTGATAACGGAGTCATATCATTAGGAGTAATGGTGTGATGGACATGACCCAAATAAAGAGTTGCAATTAATCGTGTCACAAAAGTTTTGTTGTCAACACTTTTAATATGCCAAATATAGTTTCCTTAGACCATGAGATTATATCACTCCCGTTCACCGGAGGAATACTTTGTGGACATCAAACGTCACTTCGTAACTGGGTGATTATAAAGGTGGCTTTCAGGTATCTCCGATGGTGGGTTGTTGGGTGATATGAATCGAGAGTGGAATTTGTCCCTCCATGTGACGGAGAAGATATCTCCAGGCCTTCTCGGTAATATAGCATCAAAAGTCTGCAGACATGTGATTAGGTTGTAATCACCGGGATCCTATATTATGGACGAGTAAAGAGAACTTGCCGGTAACGAGATTAAACTAGACATGGGGATGTCAACGATTATATCTCGGGCAAGTAAAATATCGTGAGACAAAGGGAATCGTATATGAGATTAATTGAATCTCCGGCATCGTGGTTCAATCGAGAAAAGGTTTTCGTTGAGTGTATAGGAATTAATATGGACATCCCGGTCCCGCTATTAATTATTGATATGATCATGTCTATGCATTCTCGAACCCGTAGGGTCACACACTTAACGTTCCGATGAAATTAGGTTTTGCGATGAATTAAATGATGAAGTGAACGAATGGTGATTCGGAGTCTCGGATGGGATCCCGGACGTCACGAGGAGTTCCGGAGGAGTCCGGAGAATAAGATTCATATATGGAAAGTTGTTTCCGGAGGTTTCGGAAAAGTTTCGGAAATTATTGACAGGGTACCGGAAGGTTCCGGAGTGTTCTAGAAGGGTCTAGAAGTGGGACCATATTTTGTATGGGGCCCACATGGTGCAAAGGGGTGCTGCCACCACCTAGGTGGTGCGCACCACCTAAGCCCACATGGGCTGGTGCGGCACAAGGAAGGGGAGTCCCACTCCTAGTTGGACTAGGAGGTGGGCTCTCCACCCCTTTAGGAAAGGGGCCCAAGGAGGAGTCCTAGTTGGACTCCAACTTGGGGGGCAAGCAAGGAGGGGCCGGCCGGCCCCCTGCCCTTGACCTAGCCGGCCACCTATATAAGGAGGGGTAGGGGGGGCGCACCACACCCCCTTGAGGCTGCCGCCCCTAGCCCTAGCCGCACCCCCCTCTCCCTCTAACCCTAGCCGCACCCTCCTCTCCCGGAGGGCTGCCGCCATCTCACCTCCACACCTAGCCGCACCCCCTTGCCCTAGGGGCTGCGCCACCTTGCTCCTCTCCCTCTCCTCTTGCTTGGCTTGGCGAAGCCCTGCTCGCGGAGATCGTCATCATCACCGGCACTACCGTCGTGCTGCTGAGATCATCAAGGCCACGTCTCTCGCTTGCGGGATCAAGGAGTCGACGTCTTCATCGAGCTGTACGTGTGGACGCCGCGGAGGTGCTGCCCGTTGCTGCACTTCACCGGATTGGATCTCGAGGATAATACATCTCCTCGCGACTAGACGAGTCTAGTTGCGGGGATCGACTAGCCAACCCCTGCACCGACAAAACGCGTTTGTTGATCTTCGAGGGTAAGAGATTGGATCTCATCTTCGCTATCTTCATCTCGTAGATCTAGATCCTTGGGGTTTATTCCGCTTTGCCGCGTAGAAAATTTTTGTTTCCATGCTGCGACCCCCATCACTTTTCTCCTGGATGCAAGACACTAGCCCTTTCTCAAGTTGAGCCTTCAACCTATTGTTCTCCAATATGAGAGATGCTTTGACACACAAGGGGTTAGTGGCACAAGCATTTTCATTTACACCCTTATTTGAGAGTTGTCATGTGACTCCTTACGAACCTTGAGCTCTCTTGAGAGTTGCCCACGTGAGCTTTCTCAAGATGCTCAAAATCCTTAAGTAGTTCATTGTGACCATTCATAATGTTATCATTTTCATCCATAAATTCCTTAAGCTTACATAGTGCATGATCACGGTCCACCCATCATTTAGATAGATCTAAAGTGGAGATTTGCTCAATAGAATCTTTAAGGCATAGTGCATTATCTAGGGCTTCCTCAAGCTCCGCTATCCTATTAGCATCATAACGAGCGAAACCCTCAAGTTCACATATTCTTTCTTCATGTTCTTCTATGAGACCATATGCATTACCAAGTTGAGTCATGAAGGCATCAAATGCAATTTTTTTTCACTTTCAAGTGATCTCATGATGTTTGAAAGATCATTAGCATTCTTATCATCAAGTTCCTCAACACAATTCAACAATGATGGAGTGGAGGAAATTGAGGGTTTTCGTGAGTGGGTTACCTTTGGAGATGTACCCTTGGCCATAAGGCACTTGTGTTGGTAGGGACCTTGCTTGTTCATTCGGGGTTGAAAAGAGAGAATCCAAAGAAGACGGAATAACCCTAATTGCCATTGCCGCCATGCAACTTGTTCTTCTTCATCTTCACTTCCTTCACCTCCAGATATGTATTCTTCTGCTCATTTGTCACCATTGCCCTTTTAGATACCTTCTTCATGAAGTTCTTGTTTTTAGGAACAAGTTGGTTTCTTACTAGCTTCCCTCCATTCTCAATTCTACTATTGTAGAGACAATCCGCAACGAAGTGCTCACTATCTCCACAACTGAAACAAGTTCTTCCTTTCTTTGTACTTGAGCCTTCTCTTCCCTTGTTCTTCGTTGCATTTGATCTAAAATCCCCCTTCTTCCACCAATTATGGTTGGCAAGCGCTAAACACTCATTATGTGACACCCTCTTTTCCTTCTCGGATGGCACATAGGTGGATCCACCTTCATCACTTGATTCTTCCTCATCATAAGATGTTGCCTTCAAGGCAAGAGATACTTTCTTCATTCCATTCACACGAGCTAGAACATCTTCCGAGGATTTCTTCATCATATTCATGGTGACAAAGGTACCCAAAACATCATTGGGAGTGAGTTCCATGTAGTCCGCTCTTGCTTGAACATTCATTACCATGTTCTCATTGTATGGAATCAAGGTTTGAAGAAATTTTCCCTTGAACCAATCATCATCGCAATCCTTGAATCCAACATCCTTCATGTCCACAACTAGAGCCTTGAGTCTTCGATATACATCCTCCGGAACTTCTCCATCCTTCATGATGAAGTGATCAACTTGCGTTGAAGAAGTGTTTTCTTTGAGCGTTGCATGCTCACATTGCCATCATACATGGCGAGTAGATACTCCCAAGCTTCCTTGGCGTTTAGGAGAGACCGGATGTGCTCAACACCTTCATTGACCATTGCCTTCTCAAGCATGTGCATAGCATGTGCATTGAGTTGTTCATCAATGATCTCACTTGAGGTCAAATTATTGATATCCTTAGGATAGTATCTCCCTCTCAATGATTCTCCATATTTGCATTGAAGAGCTACACACATAAGATTTCATAGAAGCTTTCTAATTAGTAAAACGGGCCCTATCTACTAAAGGTGGATTACCAAGATTGTTCACATGTGGATGTTGAACATTAAGAGCATTGTTATAAATATGTCCAAATTGATTTGGGTTTTCATTTTTAGATGAGTGTTCATCACTTTCTTTTGAATGGGATATGGGATTACCATTTTCATCTAGAGAGGGACTTTCATTTGCATTGCTAGATGTAGAGGCAAGTTTCATTATTAGTTCCTCTAACCTATCCATCCTCTTATCGGATCTTTCCCCATGGACTCGACTTGTTTTTGAAGCAATTCCATGGGAGTGGGATCCCCCATCCTCCTCTTTAGGCGGTGAAGCCTTTAATAAAGAGACGAGGCTCTGATACCAATTGAAAGGATCGATGAGGTTAACTAGAGGGGGGGGGGTGAATAGGTTAACTACAAATTTTACTTCTTTTTCGTTTTAAAAGGATATTGCTCAAATATAAGTTTTCTAGAATATGCAACTAGGTGAACAAACTTATATGATGAGCAAAAGTTCACTAGCACAAGATATAGATATAGTAAGCTAGTGATAACAAGTAAAGGTAAGTGAAAAGATAAGCAACAAGATGACACGAAGATTTATCCCGAAGTTCACTTCCCAATGGAAGCTACTCTCCGTTGGAGCGGCGCGGTGTTCACCAAAGTGAAACACTGGGTAGCCTTGATATGGCACACCGTATCTCCGTTGTGACTTACCACCGATGTGGCGAGGCACTTGTCACTATGTTGCCGTTGAGGTTGACAACTAGAACCTTTACAAGGATGAAGCACACTCCACAAGTTGGAGGGTCTTCACCAAATGCACCGAGCCGCCAAGACTCGATGCTCAAGGCCGGGGCACACACCACAACTCAATTGGTGGCTCCCGGCAAAGTCTTCGTAGCTCCCAAAGCTCCGAAGGACCACAACCTCTTAGGGTTCCAATGAACACCAAGAGTAGCAAGCCCCCTCTCACAAATCAAGGGGGAAATCAAATTGGTTTGGTTGAAGTGTAGATCTAGGTCTCCTCTCTCAAATCCCCAAAGGGCTAAGTGATTGAGTGGCTAAAGAGGGAGATCTATTGATTTGAAGCTTTCAAACAATGGAGGTGTTCTTCTTTTGGTCGTGGTAGTTGTCTCGAGGTAGATGGAGGGGTATAAGTACCCCTCCTCGAAATCGAGCCGTTGGACAAAGGAGGATGCGCAGTCTGGAGGTCGGCCTGGGCCGGCCTGGGGGCCGGCCAAAGATCATCATGCAGAAACAAACGGGGCTGCCGGCCTGGGGCCCGGCCTGGGGGCCGACCACCCAACAGACGCCCCCGGCCTGGAGCCCGGCCAAGGCCGGCCTGGGGGCCGGCCACCTATCAGACGCACCCGGCCTGGGGGCCGGCCACCCACCAGACACACCCGGCCTGGAGCCCGGCCAAGGCCGGCCTGGGGGCCGGCCACCTACCAGATGCTCCCGGCCTGGGGGCCGGCCACCCACCAGACGCACCCGGCCTGGAGCCCGGCCTAGGCCGGTCTGGGGGCCGGCCAGCCTACAGAGCACCCCGACCTTCCTGTTCTATTTCCGACAATACGGCATTTCTTCCTTTTTGCATACATAGACATACACAAGTATCCTTTTGATGTAGACAGTCATATTTCCTGTTGATACTAGAGAGTATGTTAAATACTTCCAAGTGTTGTAATCAAACGTCAAAACAAGATTAACGGACAATGTCCTTTCACCATGTATGATGGCAATGTGAGCATGCAACGCTCAAAGAAAACACTTCTTTAACGGCAAGTTGATCACTTCATCATGAAGGATGGAGAAGTTCCGGAGGATGTATATCGAAGACTCAAGGCTCTAGTTGTGGACATGAAGGACGTTGGATTCAAGGACTGCGATGATGATTGGTTCAAGGGAAAATTTCTTCAAACCTTGATTCCATACAATGAGAACATGGTAATGAATGTTCAATCAAGAGCGGACTACATGGAACTAACTCCCAATGATGTTTTGGGTACCTTTGTCACCATGAATGTGATGAAGAGATCCTCGGAAGATGTTCTAGCTCGTGTGAATGGAATGAAGAAAGTATCTGTTGCCTTGAAGGCGACATCTTATGATGAGGAAGAATCAAGTGATGAAGGTGGATCCACCTATGTGCCATCCGAGAAGGAAAAGAGGGTGTCACACAATGAGGGTTTGGCGCTTGCCAACCATAATTGGTGGAAGAAGGGGGATTTTAGATCAAATGCAACGAAGAACAAGGGAAGAGAAGACTCAAGTACAAAGAAAGCAAGAACTTGTTTCAATTGTGGAGATAGTGAGCACTTCGTTGTGGATTGTCCTTACAAGAGTAGAATTGAGAATGGAGGAAAGCTCATCAAGAAAACCAACTTTTCTCCCAAAAATAAGAACTTCATGAAGAAGGTATCCAAAAGGGCAATGGTGACAAATGAGCAAGAATATATATCCGGAGGTGAAGAAAGTGAAGATGAAGAAGAACAAGTTGGCATGGCGGCAATGGCAATTGGGGTTATTCCTTCTTCTTTGGATTCTCTCTTTTGAACTCCGAATGACAAGCAAGGTCCTACCAAATACAAGTGCCTTATGGCCAAGGGTACATCTCCAAAGGTAACCCACTCACGAAAACCCTCAATTTCCTCTAATCCATCATTGTTGAATTGTGTTGAGGAACTTGATGATAAGAATGCTAATGATCTTTCGAATGTCATGAGATCACTTGAAAGTGAAAATAAAATTGCATTTGATGCCTTCATGACTCAACTTGGTAATGCATATGGTCTCATAGAAGAACATGAAGAAAGAATATGTGAACTTGAGGGTTTCGCTCGTGATGATGCTAATAGGATAGCGGAGCTTGAGGAAGATCTAGATAACGCACCATGCCTTAAAGATTCTATTGAGGAAACCTCCACTCTAGATCTATCTAAAATGATGGGTGACCGTGATCATGCACTATGTAAGCTTAAGAAATTTATGGATGAAAATGATAACATTATGAATGGTCACAATGAACTACTTAAGGATCTTGAGCATCTTGAGAAAGCTCACATGGCACTCCCAAGAGAGCTCAAGGTTCTTAAGGAGTCACATGACATCTCTCAAAAGAAGGATGTAAATGAAAATGCTGGTGCCACTAACCCCTTGTGTGTCAAAGCATCTCTCATATTGGAGAACAATAGGTTGAAGGCTCAACTTGAGAAAGGACTAGTGTCTTGCATCCAAGGAGAAAAGAACCTCGATAATCTTTTGAGAAATCAAAGGAGAGTTGTGGGTAAGGAAGGACTTGGATTTGGAGTCTCATCCAAGAAAACCAATGAGAAGAAGAAACCAACTCCCTCCACTAATGCTATTGTTTTTGTGAAGGAGGGGCAGTTTGCTCTGTGTGATGATGTTGCATGCGTCTTCACCTTCCGCGAGGTGATATCGGTCTTCTCGTCCGCGTGTTGCGCGATGCCTTCGATCGCGGGTGGCGCGGTTTTCTTGGTCATGAGCGGCACGCTCATTGTTTACACATGTGATGCGATCCTCCTGATCGCTAGCAGCGTGGTCGCCATGTTGGCGGGTCCGCGGTTCACGCCGTGGGCTTTGTTGGCGCCGTGGAGGCGCGTTGTTTGCAGCCGCTGCAATTGCAGCTGGTTGTGGTGGTTCTTCTGGTATCAGCTCCGCACCCGCCATGCTGACAAACTTGATTTGCTGGCAGTGTAGAGCCGCCCGAGGATCGTCCTCCGGAGGTTGTGTCGCTTACAGATATGTAGCCACCGACATGAGAGCGCGGGTAGCTGTTTTGGGAATTGGTATTCCCCCATTGTCCAGAGACATGAAGGATTTCTCCAGGTTGCGGGTGACGGTGATCCTTGCCCCCTCCGGCATATGCAGGTAGCGAGGGCGGTCGCGAGAAGGTTGAGACCGCCCTGATGATTGGACGGATAAATCCGCCCCTCGCGAGCTTGATAGGCTGGCTTGCTTCTTCCTTTCCGCGAGGAATCTCTCCTGCTCCTTCAACTTGATGCTTTCCTGCCATAGTAGGTACTGGTAGCATTGTAGGTCTTCAGGCGTGGCATCCTCCGCCGGAGCGCCATCCGCTACAGCCTTTATCGCCTTTTCACCCATGGCTTGGGTGATGTGAAGTTGAGTTCGTCCGTTCTGCAGAGTGACTGTGAACGGGTATGTGCATTGCTCGGGTGGAGGAGCGCTTGGTGATGCTGCCGTTATGATGGCCGTTCCTGCGGCTGGTCCCGCGGCTGGTCCCGCGGGTGCTGTCATGTACACCTGCATGGGGAGGATGCGCAGAACTTCCTCCGGGTCCGAGTCGTCTCCAAAGATGGACTCGAAGGTTGACTGGGTTCCGCCAACGAAGTGCGCAGGGCTTGGTGGCGGAGTTGACGAAGCATAGGTCACGACTGCCAACTCAGTTGTGCGCGCGAGATTGATGATTGGCGATGAAGATCGCGGTGTCCCAGTCGAGAACGACGCGATCTCATCGAGCGAATCGCCCGAGAATTCATCGTCGGAGGACATGGCGGAAGCCGATGCAGCCGATGATGGGGCGGATTCCACCGCGGTAGTCGATGAAGTAACAGGTGCTGTTGCCGTGAGGTGCGGTGCGTCCGTGAGGCGGAGAGTGCCCCACTTGTTGACGAAGAAGCGCAGTTCACCGAAGGTTACATCCACGCCTACATGCAGATCCACGAAGGCCGGAAGAGTGACCGGCGAGTGCGGGCTGAATCCCAGGGAGCCGAAGTAGATCGGCGATTGTAGATTCGGTGAGTTGCCAGTTGTTGATGATGAAGCCGCCGAATCCATAGATCCAACACTAGTCTTTCCCACAGACGGCGCCAATTGGCGTGGGGTTACCACGCCAAATCCCTCGAAGGTCATTCTTGGGTTTAGAGAAAAAGGTGAAGATGGTGGTGTTGGTGAATTCGTCGGCTGACAAGCAAGGATTTACCTAGGTTCAGGCCCCCGAAGGTAAAAGCCCTATGTCCTGCTTGTCTGGTATTGATCGATAAGATTACAGTGGAGCTACAATGGCGAGATCGTTATATGTGATCTCGCTAGGGTTTGAGCGGCTAGTATGAGCGTGTCCCTAGCCGGTAGCCCTCCCAGCCCTTAAATAGTAGGGCTGGGTTTCGGGAATCCTCTACCGACTAGGGTTACAATTCGTGACCGACATAGACTTTGCTTAACTTGGGCTTGTTTCCTTCGGTATGGGCCTTCCTTTCGGCCTTGTTCCGCGGGCCACGACGTTATTTGAACACCATATATGCAAACCGTGGTGCACCCGAAGGGCACACCCACGTCAATTGGCTTTTTAGCTCAATTTCTTGCGTGGACAGCAGACGTACCTCACCCAATTCCTCTAACGCATTAATGCAAGAGGAAAGTGGTTGTTTTTCTTTTTTAAGTAAACCTGTTGTGTGAGGAGCCCAACCAACCAGGTGTGTACGTGTTGCACGCAACTTGTTATTCCACCTTTGAATTGGCGTGCTACCGGCAACAGGTCTATCCCAAACCCTTTTGACCATCTCATGAAAGCCCTCCCTGTGTAACCATCCGAGTTCAAACTTGAATTGTCTGGTGCAAGGTTGTCTAGGCAATCCAACAGTCAGCAGAATGGGAGCATGGTCTGACAAAGCCTCAATACGTTCAAGAGCCCGCACTAATACCAAAGGGTAATTAGATTCCCAATCGGTGTCCATCGGTACACGGTCTAATTTCTCGTACGTAGGCTCCGGAAGCGAGTTTGCCCAAGTAAAATACCTTCCTATCATAGAAACCTCTCTTAAATTCAAGCTGTCAATGTCCGCATTGAACAAAAAAGGCCAATGATTGTTAAACCGGCTGTGGGATATCTTTTGCTAGGTGGACCAACTCTCTAAGAAAAGCGGCCTTATATTCCGCCTGGGCAGGCCCATACACGCCTACAAGACTCCAAATGAAATTGTCTACTTTGTTACGGATATGAAGTTTCACATGGAATTCACCCTTCGGAACAGCCAACACATCCATGGTGTCTGTTTTGACGCCAAGTAAAATGCCCCTAGAACGGCCACGAGGTGGGCGCGAATACCAAGCAAAGTCTACACCGCCCTAAAGTCGGTTAAATAAACTTTGCGAGAAATCACGCGTACCTGTCTCCGAAATAGCCAAGAAATCCAAATTATGATCCCGAACACAATCAGCAAAGTGCAAGTGTTTATCCAAGTCCCCAAGACCTCTGCTATTTGCAAACATGCCATTCATTGGGAAACAATAGGATATTTGGATAATTTGGACCGTTTCCGCGGCTTCTTGTTAGAGGAAGATTTAGATTTCTGGCCTGATGCTTTTAGCTCAAACAAAGAACTTAGCACCTCCTCATCCAAACCGACCTCCGACACTTCACCCACTAGATGAGAAAGAAGCTGACCATCCGATGTGGCAATCGCATCTTCATCATCTAGATAGGTGGATTCCAACACGGCCGAAACTTTAGGAATAACCGTAAGACGGTCAAATTCCATATGTCTCAAGACCTTAGTTGAAACATCAATTTGACTTTTACTACTACCAAGCTTAACTCCTACACTATTCAATTTAGAAGAAATAGATGGCGAAGAAAAGGATAGGAAAGACTTGGAGGTTGTCTCGTTACCATGCATATCCAAGTTTAGCGCTGCTTTGCGGCGCATTGCTTTCTTCAACGAGTCTTCATCCGTCGCAGCAACACCATCCACCGACACACCGAACCTCCCACTACGGCGTACTGGAGTGACTCCATCCACAAAAGTCGTGGCGGTGGGAGGGGGTGTGCGCGTGTAAATGGGGTCGACAACCCCATACGTCACCGGCTCGAAAGCAACGACTCGGGTCGGCGAAGTTGGCGTAGCAGCCGACCCCGTCATCACGTGGGATGAAAAGGGAGATGTCGGGGTCGACCCCTCCGTCCCTACCAAAAAACCGAGGCCGGACTGAGCAACCAGAGGAGGCGAGGTCGGGGTCGCAGCCTCCCTCCAGCCCAGCCCAGCTCCATCCGTGACCGTGGCCTGTGAGCAGAAGGTGGTGTCGCTAGGCTGCACCACGAGGGACCCTCTATATCTCGCTTCGGGCGAGTCGTAGCACCGACTCGCCTGCACTCTGCGCACGTATGGGCCGGCCATGTACAAATTGTTTTTTATTTTCTCTCCAAAACTTCTCCCTCATGTGGACCGGCCCAAATTGCCTACAATCACACCGCACAACCCCTGACCTGGGCCGGCCCATTATATAATTTACGTTTTTATTTCTCTATTTTTTGTTTGTTGTTTATTTCTTTTCTCCTTTTTAATGTAAACTAATTTCATTATGATCAAATTTCAAAACATGAATCATTTTTAAATATGAATATTTTTAAAAGTTTGAACATTATTCAAATCCTAACATTTAAAAAAAATGAACATTTTTAAATCATAACATTTCAAAAATATAAAAAAAGGAAAAGGAAAATTTGGACAAAACGAAAATTAGTAGTGAACCAAAAATATTGATAATAAAAAATAATAGTGAAACAAAAATTCCGATGAACTGAAAATAATAGTGAACCGAAAAGGAACCAAAATTCTGGTAAACTGATAATAATAGTGAACGGAAATTCGGGTGAACCAAAATAATAGTGAACCAAAAATTCCTGTGAACCAAAAAAGAACCAAAATTCGGATGAACCAAAAATAATAGCGAACCAAAAATTCGGGTGAACCAAAAAATCGGGTTACCGAAAATAATAGTGAACCAAAAATCCGGGTGAACCGAAAATAATAATGAACCAAAAATACCGGCAAACTAAAAATAATAATAAACCAAAAAAAATGAAAACCAAAAATATTGTTGAAAAAGGTTTATATTTGAAAATGGTTCATTTTGAAAATGTTTCACCAAAAATAATAATAAACCAAAAGAAATGAAAACCGAAAATATTGTTGAAAAAGGTTAATATTTGAAAATGGTTCATAGTTGAAAATGGTTCATTTTGAAAATGTTTCATATTTGCAAAAATTTCATTCTGAAAATTGTTCATATTGGAAACAAAATTATTTTCAAAAAAGTTCCAGATTTGAAAATTATTCACTTTTGAAAAAGAAACAAAGAAGAAAAAATGAAAACAGGAAAAAGAAAAAAAGATAAAAGAAAAATAAAAATAAAAAGGACGAACGTGCAAGCACCTTACTGGGCCGGTCCATCTGCTCCGCCACGCGGGCGAGTCCGAGCTAGCATTCACAGCGGGCCAGATATACGGATTGCACACCACCGGGGAAGGCGAAGACGGCGTCGCAGCCTCTCCCCGGTCCAGCCCACCCACACCTGCCAAAGCCCACGGGCAACTGCAGCCTAGCTCTCCCGAGTAAGTCGGCCCATGAGCAGCACGCGACGCAAGCAGGCTGTCGCTGGCGAGGCTAAGGTCGGCTGCACATGATCGAGGCCGGGCCGCTGAATAACAGGTGTATCTGGAGCTCGCTCAGCTGACGCACAGGTGCTCCGAGCAGGGGAATAACCGGTCAGCTCAGGAACAACATCTTCAGCCAATGCCAGTGGAGTAGCAGTCGAAACAAGCGGTGAGATGCTGTAGCGGGAACAACGCGCACACGACCTGGAGACAGCCTGCGGATCCTTTCCACAATCGCTATTCCCCGCGGAGTTTGCGGGTTTGGATTATACGGAGTAATCGCGACCACCCGCTGCACAAGAGGAGAAACATTAGCTGCCACCGTCTTGCCCTGAGCAGCCAATCCACAAGCCATATTTGCATCGACCTCCATATTAGAAACTTGTGTTCCATGCTGTCCATAAGGCTCCATAGTCCCCTCCAGCCCCTTGTCCGACACACCATCCTCACCATCAAAATCATCACCCTTGCGGCGCCAAAAGAAATGAGCGAAACTAGGGTCGAGAACAAAATCCACAGGCTCTCGGCGGAAAAAGAAAACAAACTCCTTGAGCCTCACCACATAAGCTGCATCAATGTAAGGCCCCAAAGAATCAACAAGCTTCTCCAGAACTTTTGAATCAAGCATCCCAACCAGAATACGCACAACACCCCGGCTCGTGAGAGTAACAAGATCAACATCCAAAGTCGTTCCAATGAGGGAACAAACAGCCCAGATACCCAGAAAGTGCCTCACCGTGTAAGGTACGCCCTGAACATGGACCCAAACCTGCTCAAGAACTCTCGTGGGAGCAATGTCCTGTGTCTACCAAACCGAGATAGTAGCCTGTGCATTGTGTGAGGGAATGCCCATATGAAAACCATCAACTCTCTTAAGGTCCTCGAAGGAAGGGAAGCCGATCAAGAACGCATCGGTACCATGAGGTAAAGCCTCCCAAGTCCACATAGTGCTCGAAGGGCACATCCTAGACATCAGGTTCTGAATAGCATCCGTAGGCACATGATCTCCCACAATTTTGACCAATGCAACAGGTGTACTCATCGGTGCCAAGTGAACCTTATAGACACTATCAGGTAGCTAAAAAAAAAGCGTATCATCTGTACCAAAACTTGAGGTAAACGCCGCGGGCTTCGGGAGCCTAAGAGTTGGACATCTAATGGTTGGATGCTCAGTGTTATCACAAACGACGCAGTAGTGCTGCACCGGGCAATCCCTTGTTGCATGAGTATCAACGGAGCACTTCCAACACTTGGTGGACTTCTTAGGTTTACCTTTGACCCCTGCTTTGGCCCCTGTGTAATCGAGCGAGTTGACCTCTGCCGCCACCCCATCCGTCCCATTACCTGGCACCGTCACAGACACAGATGTCGATGCCTCAACAACGGGAGCCACTGGCACAAAAGAGGGCTGCCCCTGCTGTAGAACCAGTGGCTGCGTGAAGAACGGTTGATGGATCATAGATTGCGGCTGCTGCATCATCGGCTGCATCATGGGTTGAAAACCCTGCTAAATCAGCTGCTGCGGCTGAGCTGGCATCTACTTCTTCTTCCTTTTAGCCCCAGCCACGGTCGGAGTGACAGTCGGCGCCGGTGATGGGGCTGGCTGCGGCTGGAAAGGAGGGTACCCAGCAACAGGCATCTAGCCAAACATGGGCATCTGAAACTGAAGTTGCTGCATCGACGGGGGTAAGTACGCCGGCGGGCCAGGTTGGCGCGATGGCTGCTGGAGCGGTCTGAACAGAGCGGACTGGTCTGGCACCTCCCCTAGGCCCGGAAACCTCGGCTGCGTCATACCTCCGGGTGCCTGAGCTTGAAAGGGTGGACGGAGTGGCGCTAGTACAGGAGGCCGACCCACAGACGGAGGTTGTTGAAGAAGACCTGGAGCTGGAGGGCGAGGAGGGCCCCCTCCCCCATCTCCGCCCAACGATGGGCACTGCGGCACCCCGACCATCCGGCTCGCCGGAAGAAAGGAAACCACGGCGGCGAAGGACCAAGCCCACCGAGATGCAGGTGACGAAGACGAGAGCGACCTCAGAGGAGCAGGCGTGGGCGAGGGCATGGATGAAGACGACGACGGCGCGACGGAGTGATGGGTCGGCGGCGTGACGGGAGGCAAGTCGTGCAAAGTCGAGGTAGGGTAGGAGCGAGTCCAGAAGGCCTTGAATCGACGACGTAGGTGCTCCCAGGATCCCAGATGGACACGATCGGATGCATGCGTGTGGGCCCCATCTAGCGTAACAGCTGGACTTTGAAAATCTTCGTAGCCCTCCTGTACCGCCGCTGAGATTTCCGGATCCGAGCCGTCGATGACTGGGGCGTCAATAGTCGCCGGGCGCGTAGCTTTCTTCGACGTCAACTCCGGCGGCGTCTTAGGCAGAAGATCGCAGATGTCCTTGTCGAAGCAGTCCCCGAGGATTGGTTGTGGGGAGATGCGCCGTGGAGGGAGAGGCCCTCGCCATGGCCTCACCCTCGGTGGCGACCATGACAGACGCAGGCCTTAAGGCGAGGAGACTGGCCCATTGCGCCACCGCCGCGATGAAGCCGCCGGTTCCACCACCGAAGAAAACCTGCACACAGCCGCACCATTAGCATTCTCACTTGCGGTTGACGATGACCCGCGCTCCCAAAACCTGCTCTCCGGCGTAGGGAAACCCGCGTCCGTCCAGAACTCCTGCCTGAGCTCCGCTTCCGAACGCGGTGGCCGACGAGCAACCGGGGATGCGGGATGGCGCAGACCTTCTACATCCATGGAGTCCAACGCCACCTGGACGGAGACATGTGCAGCGTTGAGCCCATCCAGACCTGACGGATCGGCTTCCAGGCCGCCGAGACAAACGAATCGAGATCAAGAGCACCCCGGTGGCCTCCACGCCGGCGGCGCCATGGACAGCCGACGACGCCCTAGCGTCACCATGTATGTCGTCGAGAAGCCCAGATTTTGTTAATGACCTCAGATTAGATCAGTTGGTGTTGGTGTTTGCTAGCACTTTCTTGCTGTACTTTTAGTGCAACAAGGGTAACTCCATCAGTACAATGGGGGTAACTCCATCAGTACTTGGTGGATAACTATTATCAAGAGAGTAGGGTAACTAAATCAATTTTGTGGTGGATAAACACACGCATAACTACATAAGTACATGGTAACTACATCAGTACCGGATTGGTAACTATTAGCCAAAGTGCAGGGTAACTATCATGATAACTATACACTGAGTATCTGGATAACTATATCACTGTACATCATGAACAAAAAAAGGGAATTTATTTCCCAATCTTAGATTGAGATGAGCTCACATCAGAGAGAACCGAGGAGGCCACTAGGCGTGAGCTCATAGATCCAGGCCCGTTGCATAGCGGTCGGAATGAGGAGGAGACGGAGGTCAGGGTCGTCGGCAGGAGGTGGGCCTACTGGAGGATACACGGAGTATACGCACCATTCATATCGATCGCATAACACCACAGCGGATCGAGGTTCGGGGACTCAAGATCCATATGAGGGCTCTGCCGTCACCGACGTCAAGACATCCAAGCCAGGACCACCCACAATAACACACCGCACCACCCACATTGCCTTCAATTTATGTTCATGTCATCGTTCTCCTAGGAAACACTAGTAATTGAGCACGTGCACATGCACGTTCTATAGAGTACCCAAGTTCCATAGAATACCCAATTTAGATGATAATATAACAATACATGTTATCGAATAATATGATCTGGCCCCTAAATTTACAACAACCTTGGATAATTTGAGCACGTAAATTGAAGTTGCGAACCTTCCTCACAATATCAAAGCGAAGCGAAAATACGACAAAAGACATATCCAACATACAAACATAGTTTCTTAGTTTCAGCAGATCTAATTGATCAGCTTATGAGAACTTGAGAAGTTCCTTCAGAAATATATATGCAATGAGAAGAAACTGATACTTGTACAATTTGATCTTCTATGAAGAAAATCACCAATTTTTGCTAGTCGATATATACCAGGTCCTTAAATACAAAGCGATTAGTTAAAATACGGTCATTATTACAATATGTTGTATATACTACTATAGTACTATTACATAATTTGTATTAAGAAGATTAATTCAAACATAAGCACCTAATTATCACTTGTTCGATACAGCAAGGACATTGCTGTGAGTAACACATACGGTAGAAAATATTGACTTGCCTCAAACCCTCAACTACCTACATTTCAAAGTTGACTGAATATTATGTACTGAATAAACTGTTTCTGTTTGATGCATAGAGAGTGACAGGTATATGAAAGCTGGCATCTGCGTGATAAAAAAAGAAACAGTTTTACTGAAAAAAACACCATTACTAATTCTGACAGAAGCAGGACGCTCATTGTACTCCTTTGTAAGATCGATCAAAGGAACATAACATGTTGTAAAATTCATTCACGAATCATGTCCAACCAGTGTGTTTACCTACTGAAAAAACAACTGCAAGAAAGATGAAACGGCAACAAACGGCTTTAAAACTTCAGTAGATGATAACAAACCCGTTGACTGTACGAAGTAACAAACAAGGACCTAAAATCGGACTATTCCGATAAATGAATCCTCAACATTCTGGCCTCAGGTATGCAAACAATCGAGGAATTAACCTTTAATGTGTGACCCTGCCGTGGTGGATTCGGAAGCCTTGAGGACAGCTGGGTGCAATCGACTGCTCCGATGGACGGCTAGTGCAGCGTAGGCGCCGTGTAGCGGCGTCGTGCAGGGTGGCGAGTGTGTGTGCTTGACGGCGGCAGCGCGACGTCGTTCAGAGCGGCGGGTGTGAGTGGTTGAAGGCGGCGGCGCGATGTCCGTGTGGTCGAGGACTCGAAGTCGGCGGCGCGGCGTCTTTCAGGGCGCCGTACGGCCACGACGACGCGCGTGCGGGCGGGGCGGTGCCGACGGCCTGGCAGGGCGCCGTGCGTACGGGCGGAGCGGCGGTGGGCTGTGGCAGTGGGCGGATTGCATACGCGGCGGTGGACTGGCCGGGCGCCGGATTGGTCGGGGACGGTTTGCAGGGCCTGATTAACTCAGTTGTTTTAGAAAAAAAAAATCTGTGTGTTTAGAGCGTGGTCTGTTTGTTGTGTTTTAGTTAGCGTGTGGAACGTCCGATCATTTGGTTTAACGGCGAGGATCATTTGGATCACCCTCTCTGGGATGTTTTATATTAGTGGTGATTCAGGGAAAAACTTCATCTTCACAGCTGTCACCATCAAACTTATCAATTATCTGTTGTTTCTTTTGTTGTTCTCCGACAGATCACCATACGGCGAAGTGCGAACCTTACTCCCAGTGGCTTCACGCGGGAGGTTTCCGTGCAGTCAAGCGCAGTGCGCCTTCCCATGCCCGTAGATGAACCTCGCATCATCCTCCGTGTACACATGCGTCTCATTCAACAGCCTGCATTTTGTAAGTTCATTTTATTCGCCATGAGAAGTACTGGATACATACACGATAAACTTGAGCTGAAAAGAAACGGAAAAGAAGAGGGGCGGTGGCTCACGAGTGGCAGACGCTCTTGCTGAGAGTGGTGGAGGCAATGTGGAACTCCCCGCTGAGATACACCAGTTCCCCGTCGATCCTCTCCATGATTCTTCCGTTGATCTGCTCGGCGGTGAGGGTGAACGGATGATCTGATGCCTACAACATTTTGGCAGCAGGAACAGTAGGACATCATCACTTTACACTGCGGATCTGAATATCGTGTTTGTATACCCTTTTCAGTCCGGAATTAATTAACAAAGGTGCGTACCATGACCCAGCCCCAGGTGTCAGCAAAGGATGGTACATGCGCAGTGTATGCTTTGACATCTGTGATCAATACCATGCATATCAGCACAAGAAGATAGTTGCCGCAGAAGTGTAGATCATCAGAAACAAGACAACGAAATGCGTGCAAAAACTGAGGAGCGGAATTCACAAGTACTCACACTTGAAGACATGCCTAAGGGTGTTGTAGATGGAAGAGAAGACCTCCTTGTGCGTCAGAACGCCGGCTGGCCCAGCCTGTACGATCGACAAAATCAGAGCAAGATCTATATTGATCGATCGGGAGCAGCTAGGGCGATCCGGAAAATTGCCTGTGTGACGAAGATGCCTCGTTCGTGGAGCTTGGGCTTGAGCACTTCCTGGTAGAAGCACTTGGTGTAGAGCCGGTAGCAGGGGCCTCCCTCCACGGGATCCGCGAGATCTCCCACTATAACGTCGAACTTCTCCACCGGGCTCTTCTCCAGCTCAGCCCTACAGCATCGAAAACAGTTGATTACATGTTGATAGATATTGGTTCGAACTACTCCTCCCGTATCGTCCCCGCTCGGGCGGCACCGGAGGCTAACCCTAGCCGCCGCCGGGCACATCTCCACCACCTCCCTCTCCTCCGCCTCCCCCGGAGGACGCGGCCGAGCTAATCTCGCGCCGCCGACGGCGGAGGTGGGGCCTCTCTCTTCCCCGCGGCGTCTCGTGGTGAGGATCGTCGGCCTGGGCGGCGGCGGCGGTCTAGGACGGCGCGGCGGCGTGCGGCAGCGCAGGAAGGGCGCATGGTGGCAGAGCGGAGACCAGCGGTGGGCTGCCTCGAGCTGTGCGGCTTGCTGTCTGTGGTCGCCCATGGCGGCTCGATCTGGGCCTAGGCGGGCCACGGCTGCGGGCGCAGTCTTAGCATGCGGGAGCCCCATCCGGCGAGCCGCGGACGTCCTGCCGGCCTCCTCGACGTCGATCCCACCTATCGTGGTAGGTGGGTGGCTGATGGAGATCCTCTCCCGTGTCATCCCCTTCCATGCAATAATGGTGGGTTTGGCCCTACTGTTCTTCGAGCACCGAGTTGTCGATCTGCTTCATTAAAGGTCTCCTCGATCTGGCCGCAGACGGGTTCCAGCTATCCCCTCGAAGATTTCCGTAGATGATTGACGCATGGCGTCACTGGATATCTAGATCGGAACTGATCCGGTCGAGCGCGCCCTTCTTTTTGGCCAAGATGCTTCAGAAGGGCGTGGCGCGAAGCTTCACTGCTTTCTCGATGCCATGGGACTGTCTATTTAGATTTTCATGGCAGTGACAGTAGTGAAGAAAGTCATGGTGGCTATAATCGGAGGTTTGTAATGGCGGAGAGGTGATTTGTGTGCAATGAAGACTGGCGGCATAGATTTTTCTGTGTGTTGGGTGTTGATGACTTGCAGCAGCGACCATGCTAGGAGGGGGCGACAACATAGGTGGACAACACTTGAGTATCAAGCCGTGATTTTTAGGGTGAAAGTAGGTCTGGCATTTATTGGTTGTACCTGGCAATGACCTTGCTGAAGGCATTGTTTTGGGATCCCGGTCTTTCTCCAGAGTGAAAACTCAAGGTCTGGCCTTTATTGTTTGTACCTAGCGACGACAACGCTATGCATTGTTTCCTTCTTGGAGGCGTCGCTTTTTGAGAAGCTTTTTTGTGGTCCGGGTGTTGTCTTTGGTGGTGGTTAGAGTGTTGTTGTTGCAAGTGTTTCATCACTGCAACGGGGTCTTTGTTTTTTATATTTCTCTCTTTTTTATTTTGTTCTTGGCTGTGTGCATCTTTGATGTCTTTTGATATCTTGTTGGTGCAGAGCCTGATTATAATTGGTATCTTCATGATATTAATATATTTCTTTTATGAAAAAAATATATACCTGGCGTCGTTGATGACGAGACAAAGCTTCTCGCTGGCAAACGCGTCTGAGTTCACGCTTAGGTATGTCCGGCAGAAGTCCACAACCTCCTGCCATGGTCGCCGACGCCGGGCACACGAGTGAGGGTTTAGAAAATCTGAGCACGGGTTCAAGGACGTATCGTGCGATCTCCTCGTGTTAGTGGCAGGTACGCACCTCGTCTATGTCGCACATGACGACCCTTTGCACGGTCTTGTGCCTCAGTACTTCCCTTGCCGCCGAGCCCTCGCCGCCTCCCATGATGAACACCGTCTTCGGGCTGCAATGGTTCTCCAATTTCCAGAAGAAATATGTTCAAAAAAAATCCAGAAGAAAAGGTACATGCGTAAGTGAATGTACTGCATTGGGTTCACATGAGTTGGTGGGGAATGGAGTGTCCAGGTATGCATTCACGTATCCGCAATATAATGCGTACAAAAGTTGGTGGGAAAGTGAATTATATTTCCAGATTGCCTTAACGTATCGGCAACTACATAGATCGGGTGTAACTGAAAACCATGCCCAATTTAGAATTGTGAACCGAGGATCGATTATATTGCTCACTTGGGGTGGAAGAGAAGTGGCGGGTGTATCAGGGACTCGTGATAGATGAACTCATCAACTTCCGTACTCTGCATCTTCCCGTCGATTATCAGAGCCTGGCAGATGAGAGAGAAACAACTAAGATGCCCACGTTCAAACAAGAGAAGACACATTCATACAGAAGACGAAGAACAAAAAGGGCGATAGATGCATATAATTTACAGACCTTCCCGAAATGCTTCGTATCAATCAGAGCTATCTCCTGGTACTTGCTTGCCCCTCGGTGCAGCACGCTTGCAAGCACAGAGATCAGTTCATTCGCGACCGCGTCCGCCTCAAAGAAATTAAGATTTCTGCACGGCCGGGTGAACATTTATTTACCTGTTCAAGGCGTAGCAGAGCTTGAGATCGTCAGCGATCTCCTCCTCGTACCACTTGCTCTCCTCGCGATCTTCCCCGATCTGCAGCTGCTGCTTCGCCACCGCCGACTGATCGCCATACCCATTGTTCTCCAACCCGTTCATGTCGGGAGCTATACCTTCCTGCACAGCTCCTACCATCTTGGACACGAAGCAAACCGCAAGCTAGATGACAACGCGATTCCTTTGATGTGGACGCGTATCATCTCGTACCACTCGCTCTCCTGTCAGCGGTAGATGTGGGTGTGAGTGGCTATGACGGCAAATGGCCACGGTCCTGGCTCCTGGGGCGGTTACGTGAATCTCGTGGGGGGGAAGCGGACATGCTACAGAGATGAAAACTTAATGGGGGACTGAGCGCATGCCATAATAGTGTTGCGTACGTCGTTTTGGAGCATGATGAAGACAGGAGTACGTACATCTACTCGTGATCCACATGGGTATAACAGCACGCGCAGGTTAATTAGTGAACATTTACCTTACCGCGCAAATCCACCAGTTTAGAGCAGATGCTTTGGGCACTCACTGACTCACGAGTGCTGGCTCGGATGCATGTACAATCTCTCTGAGGCCTTCTTCGGCAGAGGAGTTTTGGGGTGTTTTCTATATTACCTAGTGTTTTGGGTGAAAACACTCCTCACACCCAAAACACTACAACCCCTCCCAATACCCTTCTCCACCAAAACCCCCCACCATTTCACGTTGTTTGGTACTCAGGTTTTGCAACCTAGTGCACACAATTACAAAATTGCCACATTTTGGTCATAAATAAAAACCTGATATTTTTTAACAGCATGTAAGCACACAGTTCATAAACAAAAACAAGATATTTTTTCACAGCACATGGGACACACAGTTTAAACAATTCATAAGATTCAGTAACAATAACTCATGCTTCCCAGGTTTATCCCAGGTTATTACAACAAAAATTGATCAAAAGTCACAAAATTTGATCAAAAGTCAAATGCTTCTCACGAACATAATTTTGCTTCCCAGGTTTATCCCAGATTATTTGACAAGATGGTCACATAAACAAGAAGAAAGAAGCTTGCAGCAACATTGTAGACATATGATTGTAGCAAGAAGATCACCACCGCAAGAAGATCATCGCAGAAAGAAGTTTGCTTCATGACAAGTTGTTTCTGCAAACAAATGTAGACATATGTTGTTAAAGCATTCCATTTGTGCTCACATAGGCCTGTAGAGAAATAAGAAAGTACATGTCTGATTGATTATGATGATCCCTCGTTCTCAAATCCATTTGAAGACTAAAAAGGAAAAAGGCAGCTAGTTATTACTACTACTGAAATAAACTAAGATGATAGTCTATGATTTTCAGCTACTGAACTGTTATGGCTACCAGAGACAAGCACATATCTTCTAGCAAATTAAACAGAAATACAACAGGTCAAACAGAACTAAAGCTGATGCGTTCAAGCTGAACTACATGCAAAGAGAGTTGTGCTACTAGGGAACTAAACCACCATGCTCAAAGCGATGCTCTGCAAAGTAGCATGAGCGACCCACTCAGTGAATCGGTGGATCACACACTTGGAGACAGGGACAGGGACCTGCCTGACTATTTCGAAAGTAGACAAGTGTTGAAAGAGTGAAGTCTGGGGACAACGGTAAACATCAAAAATGGGATCTCCAAAGCTACCCGCCCTAATAAATAAGTTCGCAAGAAAGGGCCATTCCGAACACCTACCTTTCCAACTAAGTCCCACGCGAGGACTTGACATGCATGGCTTGCACCGGAGCAACTGGACAGCATGAATCTCCAACAGCTACTAGTACTACTGGAGTACAAAAGATGCACTGGACATACACTAGAGATCAATGCAATTAGCTGATGCGTTCATACAACTAGTAGGGAAAAGCTGCAATTTCTGTTAACTTGGAAAATGTAAAAATGGTGTGATAGTGAAGTAGACAAGCACTGGCTTACCTCATGTTAACTTGGCTATCTGTGCTCGGAGCCATTGGATTGCAGTGCCATCTTTATCAGCAGCAAGATTGATAAATATCTCACGATTGGCAGCAACTTTGAAGACCTCCAAGGCCGGGATCTTGTCATGAGCTGCAGCACCTTCCAATGTTTTGAAGGCATCCATGCATCTGCTGATAGTGAAGTCCTGTGCAGCTTCTTTGTCGGCTTCCTTTTCTTTCATGTGCACGAACCTCTCCATCACTTGAACTATTCCATCTGCACTCCTCCTTTTAGGAATGTTCTTAGGCTTCTTTTTCAGTCCACCAACAGCCTTTTTTGCATTGGCTTCTTCATGCCGTGCAAGATGGAGCTGTGTCGTTTATTCTTTTCTGTTTTCATCAGATGCAAGTACAATGCAGGTAGAATGAAGAACATCATCTCTTCATCATCATCGGCTTTCCTCTTCCTAATACGCTCTAGACTTCGTAGATTCATTTTAGGACTGATATAAAAGAGATCAAGCAACTAGTAAGATATGACTATCACTTTGGTTCACAAATAATTTTAAAGATTATTATCTAAATAACCAGCAAACATGCATTTGAAAAATAGACAAGAACCCTAAATAAGCAGAGGTCGTAGACATACCAAATTCAGGTGTGCTCACAGGGTCCCATGACGGTGGCAGCTCGTCCACCCCCACTAGAATCGCAACAGCGGGACCTATAAATAAAGCGCAGGAAACATGAGATAAACGACAATAAAAACAATTGCTACCTCAAAGAAATGAGCATTTACATGATCACTAGTAGTGGTGATAAAATTGCATAAACACAAACTAGTGAAGAAGTGACACAAGAAATCAATCAACGGTTCAGTACATGCATGAACACATGCAAGTATAGGAAACATATACTCAAAGGAAGCTAAAGAAGCAAGGATCAACTAGAGCAATGCCAAAACTAGCTAGTTAGCAGTACATCGAGCAACACTATCACAAGAATCAGGGGGTATTAATGATTGGCATTGATCTGTTTGTACTAGACAAATAACAGTCAGCAAAAGAAAAAATGCTAGTAGAACCAGGGGTGTTGATGGTTGGCATTGATCTGTGAGTAAAATAATTACATGGAAATATATTGATGGTTGGCATTGATCTGTGAGTAAATAAACTAGGCTACAACAAGCCATAAAATTGCATTTACATGATCACTAGTAGTGGTGATAAAATTGCAGAAACTGAAACTAGGCTGCAGAAACTGAAACTAGGCTGCATAAAATGAAAGTAAACATGGCACACACAGCTCGAGCTCGGCCAAGTGATGCTCTGAGACATTGCAAACTGAATTTATTTGTAAGTAATTAACCACAAGTGAAGATTGTACTTGGCAAACAAGATCCTACGTTGTGCGTTCGGTAAGTAATTATTTTAGGGGCTCACCCCTCGCGTTTTGGCAAACAAGCCCCAAAACGCGAGGTGTGACGAATACACGCCGGCCCGACGTGTCTCCTCGAGTTTTTCGGTTTCGATCCCGGCCAAAACAGGGCTACCGAACGGCCCACTAGTGATTTCTGGTGTCTCTATCTTGGACCGGGAAAATATACTGAAAACCAGGTAGCGCTACGAAAAGGGTACCCTTTCTAAAGGTAACGCACGCGTCGTGAGCATGACACGTGGCGACGGCGGATAACGCGCCCCGCGGGCGTACGGCCGTCTGGCCGCTGAAGCCCCCGCGCCCGCGTACGTCTCCAGCGTAAGCGCACGTACGTTTTTGCTTTCAATACTAGTAGCGATCGTTTGTACTATTTCCTAATTCCTACAACCTGCTAGTAGCGATCGTTTGCTTCCAATGCCACACTTACAGAGTATAATAAATCTATATCTCTTTTGCATATCGGTATATAAATTTGGGTACTTGCCACCCCATCCCCAACCCTAAGTTATATATATAAGTTACAAGTTTTTCTTAATTTAGCGGCTCGGCTTCATCCCCCATCGCCGCTACCGCGGCGTACGGGGGACTCAGCCTCGGGGCGTTAGGGTACGGAGGCTTCATTGCTCGTCGACGCTATCGCGTCGACGACGATGAATCCTCCGTATCCTAACGCCTACGCTAACGCGCCACATGGAAGTACAGAGTATATACAATAGAAAGTACAGAATAGTGCGATTCGGATGTACATCCGCGCGCACATCGGTGTACATCCACGCGAACCTGCTGTACATCCGCGCCCAACTCACCTGTACATCCGCGCGCATATCGTCGTACATCCGGGCACACATCGTTGTACATCCGCGCGCACATCGGTGTACACCCACGCGAACCTGCTGTACATCCGCGCCCAACTCACCTGTACATCCGCGCGCACATCGTCGTACATCCGCGCACACATCGTTGTACATCCACGCGAAAGATAACAGAAAGTACAAAACTACACATGATGTACAACTACAATGCTACCGAGTGTACAAACTATATAGAACCGGTAGTACAAAAAAAAGTTTCTCGAAACCTATCAACATGGGATCTAGTTTTGAAGATCTCGACGCGAGGATCTCAAATATGAAAACGGTTCGTAATTCTAAAATACGGTTCTAGAGATATTTCATTTAAAAAAAACGAATCTAAAAATAAATGCGTTTCCACCCATCCGTACTCCAACCGGTGGGATGGGAAAATCCCACCAAAACTCTCTAGTGTTGCCACTTGTCACACATGCAAACACCCACGGGGAGACCAAACGAGGAGAAGGCGCCACTTGGCGCGAGGAGAGCGGAGGAAAAGTTTCCTTTGCAAAGGGAACCCTTTCTTTAGTGATTACCCTGAAAACCCCGTCTTAACACGGCTGCCGAACAGGGCGTGAAGTGTTTAAAGCTATTTTACAAAGCCGTTTCTTGACGAGGAATCCAGGAGGCACCGATACACGATTAGAAACGAGGAATCCAGGAGGCACATCTCTACTACTAATAAACAAGCCAACATGAACTTTACTACGTGCACCCCGACACACGTACACAGAACAATGAAGACTAATTTCCACCTCACGATCTGGCCCACTAAATAAGATCTAACCGTCAACATCAAAATCAACCCCACCAAAGCGTACGTTTAGCAAATCCACAGGGCAGACGAAAACTCTGCCTGGGACGAAACGCCTCGCGCTCCGTCTCCGACCTCGGCGTCGTCCGCCCGGCCACCGCGCTCTCCGTCGCGGCCACCGACGATGCGCTCTCCGCCGTCGTGCCACTCCTACGCGCCGCCCTCGAGAAGCACGCCTCCTTGGCGGTAGTGTCCAGCGGACGCCGCCTAGAAGGCGAGATTTCGCCGTCAACGCTCTGCTCCCTCGACGCGCCCGTTGCCGCAGCGGCCGCCTTCGCTGCGCTCTCGGCGGGCGAGCTCGCGTCCTTCCTCGACGGTGGCCGCGCACCGTGAGAGGGCGCCCTCCGCGTAGTCAGGTCTCGCCTCCGCCGCCTCAATCTCCCAGCTCCCCTTACCACTTATCTCCTCCCTTTCTCGCCAATTCCGCCACGCAGCTAACCCTAGCCGACGACTCTCCTCGAGGAGGTGGCCGCCGAAGCCGGCCTCCGCTCGCTGTTGAGCGCCTCCTGAGGGAGAGTTGGGGCGGAGATCGATTACAGGAGACGTGGACGGCCGGTACACCGAGGAGATGGAGGAGGCAGCCGCAGTCGAGGTAGCGACGGAGCCACGCTGTTCTTCGCCGCGCCCTACCGCCTGCCATCCACCGCCGACACTGCCGCACGCCACCACCGCCGACGCAGCGACACTGCCGCACGCCACCGGTGCCGCCCGTGCTCGACCGCCGCCTCGCTCCATCGCCGCCGATGCAGCCGCCCCGCGCTCGACCGCCGCCTCGCTCCATCGCCGCCGATGCAGCCGCCCCGCGCTCGACCGCTAACACCGAGACCATTTACTCCGACGAATCCACAGACTACGCTCGACTGCCCACCACCGACGAAGCTGCCGCCGGCAGTCTATCCGCCCGCTCGCGTAATCCACATCCTTCTTTCTCCTTATTATTGTTTTAGTGAGCAGAGTAATAATTTACTCTTGATATCTTCACCTTCATATGTCTGAATAATGATTGGCTGTAGTAGCAGGTGGGAATCCATAAGACTAGATTTGTTTTGCTTCTCCGATGGTATGCATACTCCCCATGACCCAATACACTTGTTCTTTGCTTACGTTGGTAAGTATAATAGGAAATAGAATGAGCTGGCCTGATTGTTTAGGTGTTGCGTGGCTGGTGTTTGTAGGAATGCCTCTATGGTTCAACCCCAAAAAATAGCAGTGAACAAAAAGTTAAAATGCCGCTATGGTGTTTGTAGGAAGAATTCTCATTTTGCAAAACTGCAGGTATAGTATGATGTATTGATGTGCCATGTATGTATGTCATAAATCATCCCATTAACATCTTTCTAAATTCAAGTACTAAATACATAACTCTTATTGGATGCTGAGATGCAAGATAGTAGCCATAGAAATTTTCCAACATAGATAATCATACAGGAGAGAAACCAGAGTTACATATCTTGAATACCAAGACTAGGAGTCTAGAAGAAATCGCATTGTTGGTAACTGAAGGTCCACTTCTTGAGTTTTGACCCTTTTGTTTTTGGTTAGCACCTGAATATCATCTATTTCCATAGTCTAGAAGTCTATCACTGTAAGAGTTTCTTTTTGTGCTTGTGAAGTCTTTACGTGAATGAAATCATGGGACAATGAACATATATGAAAAGGAAGTAGAAAAGAGAATGGATGTTCAATTTTCACCTCCTTATGCTATATCCTTGTAGCATTAGAATTTTGCAGGCAGACACCTTTAGCTTTATATGGCTATTTTAGTGTTGTGCTTCTCCAACCGCTGCTATATACCATAATGTCTAAAATTCAATTTTCTTCTATTTTTTGGCATTAAAATATTCCTCATGAATTTTGCTAAGAGTACAATCTTCACCTATTTAGTACGGAAGTAGGTTCTCTTCTGGTGTGCCTTTTGCTTACCTTTGGGAGCCAACTGATAGTAGTAAAATTGGATATGTTTCGGTGAATTGTTGATAGTCAGATTGTTTTTGTAAGCAATCACGTTTTCATGTAAACTTCGATCTATTTCCTGATTTGCGTGTATTGTGTAATAGGGTGAATTGAGAACAAACCGAAGTAGAATTTAGTACAGAACAAATGCCCAAGAGGTAGATATCGTTGTTCTTTTCAGGATTCTACAACTTTTCAAGTTTCAGGATAGGTTAAATATGAACTGAGATGATAGTTTGTATTGATTAGTAGTTTGATCTTTTACTAGGGCAAGAATTTCAGAATACCAAGAAAAATGCTTGGGGATGTAGCACGAGGGTACTTTTACTTGCCTCTCAAGCATTAAGTTGACTGTAATGCATTAAGCATTTTCCTAACTCATAAAGTTTTATGCAGTGGGGACTGATGGAGAGACGACCCTCGCTGCCACTTCAGAGCAATCAACCGGACCAACTAATTGACTTCTCATATGAAGGTAATTGTTTATGGATTGATTTGTGTACTAAGGAATTGATAATCAATTATTGATGTCCTCAGCAAAATCTTTTTTCAATTTTTGTACTGTGATGATGACATGGTAGACATTTGGTTCAGATTTGCATAAAGATGTCATTAGAAAGATTCTAGCTCACTGGAAAAGCTAAGTGTATATAATTTTGATTATGTTTTCTTAGTTCTCCTTTTGTTCCTGAAATTATCTGCAGGAAAATTGTAATTCTTGGTTCAAATTATATATAGAAGATTTTGTCCAACTGAATTTTTCGTGTTTCAAAGATAGTAAGCTTTGGCTGTACATATCTGCAGTGTTGATGACGGATTCGGACAGCCAGCCATCCCAAGTTGTCGATGTCACCTCCATTGAGGTGCTCGCCCAGTCCGCAGTGCTGTCGTTCTGAGTGCCACGCCCACAGGAAGATCCTGAGGCTGTACCTATCATATTTGATTCTTCATTTGTTTTTTATGAGGACTTCTTACAAAGGTATGAACAATTGGAGGGTGATTTTAGTGTTTTTGTGGGTCATCTTAATTATTTATTGCCCTTCCCTACTTTCAATAGTGCTCTTATTTCCATCGGTTACGTAGCAATCAACTTTTCATACATATGTGCTTCCAAATTCTGTAATGCAGATGATTGTCGAGGAGTTATTTGACGAAAGCTACCTTCTTTCTCAGCCCGTCAGTTGAGTAGAAATAGTTTAGCATTAAAAATATTCCAGCTTCCTTTAACATCTAGGAATATTGAATGACCTGCTATCGTAAGTAAAATTTACAGGTAACAGCCAATGATTTTAGAGAAGAGACATGGAGAAGGTGTATGGCAGCACTTTGACTGCGTTTTTTGAAACTGAAGGTGGAGAGGAGGTGCCTCCAAAGGAAACACCTGGAGGATCTAGAAATAGCTCCATGACTTCGGCGACAAAGATTTTGTTATAAACCAATATTTTTTTCTGTTGGTGTCATGACTTGTAACAGCCAATGATTTTACTTTAAACACCTGGAGGATCTATAAATAGCTCCATGACTTCGGCGACAAAGATTTTGTTATAAACCAATGTTTTTTGTTGGTGTCATGACATGTAACAGCCAATGATTTTACTTTAATACAAGAGATATTTGTAATGTACAAATATAATAAACTTGTGATATCATGAACTTATTTTACGTACATGAAAAAAATGTTAAATCTAATATATGTTGGTGCTCCAATCTTCAATGATAATTTACTGAATGCATGCATAGTTTTTTAAGCATGGGGGATTAGCATTAGGAGTTTATATTTCCAGTCAACTGTCATGGCAGTGTTGCTCCATATGTAACAATTTGGCATACTTGTAGAAAAAATGGCTGACAACGGTGAGTGACACGTTGGAGTATGGTGACTATGAAGTATTGTTGAAGTAGGGATTAGTACAACAGATAGGAAAGGGTGGGGGTGGGGACTCAAAATAAATGATTGAAACATGATACATAGTTTGTGTAACTCAAATCACATGATTTTTCGCTCAAGCTGGGTGATTATGTCGGTTAATCTGTACATGTGTATTCGGAAATGAAATTTGATAACCCGTAGCAACGCACGGGCATTCAACTAGTATACGATTAGCATGTATAGATTACACTTTCTCCTGGACAAATATTTTCTCCTAGATGAATCCAAATTTAGACTATTGCTACAAGTAGTCCCTCCTAGGCAAATCTAAAATTAAGCTATTGTTGTGTTTGTACCATATTACATGTCTACTTAAGTTCTGTTATTAAGATATTTATCCTTTTTAACGAATGCAAGAGCTCTGCCTCATTGTACTCGTGGACAAATCTAAAATTAGTTCATTGCTACGGTGTGAACAATAGTACATGTCTTCTTAAGTTTATCTGTTGATGATAGATGTGATTTGTTCCTCATGGCGCTTTTTTTTTGGCAAATTATCTTTCTGCCATCAGTTGTGTCAATTTACTCAGTTTTGCCCTCAGTTGCGAAACGTCCTCAGTTTTACCCCTATTCTGTGCGCAAAGACTTATTTCGTTAATCTTGCCGTCTCTGTTTGGTCAAGATAGTTGACTCGGGCTTGTGGGACCCAGTACATGACCGTTGTAGCCACTGCTTGTGGGACCCCCTGTCTACCGTTCCTGGGGGCAAAACTGAGCAAATGAGCACACACTGATGGCAGCCCGTCGACCGTTGCCGGCGCCGTGTCTGTGATAAAAGCGGCGTACCGCGCCCCCAGAGCTCGCAGCGGGGAGCAAGAGTCAGCGAAGTGGGGTTGGAGGCGGCCACGCGCAGAGGTGGGCGGCAAGCTAGGAGCCGGACGCAGAGGTTGGCAGCTAGGAGGCGGGCACGGGCGACCGAGAGGGCGGCGTCGACGGGGAGCACCGCCGACGGTGGGAGGACGCGGCCGTGTGCTACAGGTACAGGTGACGTGCGCGGACGCGGTGAGTTCCCCTTCGGCTCCGGGCATTCGCGAATCGAGCTCCATGTCTTCTTCTAACTCCCGCGCCACCTCGCGGATGGAGATCCTGGCGCGTACGGAGATGCCGATCTTCGTCTGTCCGTGGTGCCGGATGGACGTTGCTCGGAGGATATCGCAGACATCGAGGAACAAGAATCGTCCGTTCTACGTGTGCACCAGCGTGATTGGGGTAAGAATCGGGGCAATTTCACAATTTTCATGGATCGGCATCCTTGAGCAATCCATTTGATCTGTTTGGCGATTTTGCAGTTAAAATGTTTCTTCCTTTGAGAAGATGTTGTGATCCAGACGCTGATGAATCAGCTGCTAGTTGAGCACCAAGAATGGCTGCCACAGACGTCAGCGGCCGCAACGCGAGCTCCGGAAGAAGAGACGGAGGGCGGAGCACGCATTGATACAGAGGTTGCTGACGAGCTAAGGAGATTGAACCAGAAGATTAGGAAGCTCGAATATCAAGCACAAATTCCCATTTGCATTTGGGCATTTGTAGGGGGTATGTTAGTCGCAGTGGGTGTAATGTTGAAATTGTATGTAATGGCATGAATTTGGGAGGAATTTGTAGGAGAAATTTGGGAGAAATTGTATGGTAATCACACTGGCTGGGTGTAGTAGGAGTTTGTAAGCTTGAAATTGTATGAATAAAGGGTGAAAGAAGGAAAAAAAAATGGGAAATTCGGAATGGTGAAAAATGCGACATCGTTCGAAGAAACAGCTACTGCGCGACGTTTCTGACGGCCAAAATAGCCAGCACACGACATGGTTGATTAAACGGTCGTAACGTTGGATTGATTCTGACAGGTGGGTCAAAGACTCGTGTGCTCACTTAGTTGTGCTTATCGATTTAGATTTACCAAGGATATGATTTTCTATTTTTCATAACAAGAGGATTAATCAGAGCTCGAAAAAGAAGGCTGTGAGATATCAAGATTGAAAAAATAAAAATGATTTTTAATTCTTTTATAAGTTGAAAAAGAGGATTAACAAGATATTAGTGTCCTATATTTAGGATATAGGTCACCAATACTGGTTGATTAAACGGTCATAACGTTGGATTGATTCCGACAGGTGGGTCATAGACTCGTGTGCTCACTTAGTTGTGCTCATAGATTTAGATTTACCAAGGACGAATCTAGCATACACACATTGGGTTCAGCTGAACCCATTGAATATGTACTAATCTAGGGCAAAATTATTGCTTAGCACCATTATTATTTGTCTTGACCCACTAAGTTGATAGGCGTGAACCCATTGCCAAATTTTTCTGGCTTCCCCCTGATTTACCAAGGACATGATTTTCTATTTTTATAAGTTGAAAAAGAAGATTAACCAGATATTAGTGTCCTATAATTAGGATATAGGGCATCAATACTGGCTGATCCTCTGGTAGGGGTGGCACATTGGGGGCTTATAAATTGCTTTGATGCGACGTAGGCGGCGGCGCGAGCAGAGCTCGCAGCTGGTCATGCATGCAACGGGCGGCTGCGTGGAGGGGGCCCGCGTGGAGGCGAGCACACACGAAGGACACGAAGTCAAACGTGCGTACGCTTGTTCCATGCACCGCGGCATTCTAGGTCGCCGGATCTTATTGAACCGCTTAGATCGAACCAGCGGGCCGATCCAAACCCCAACTATCCAACCAATCAGCGCATTACATGCCCACGAGCCAATCAAATTGCAGAACGAGCGCACACGCAGATCGACTCATCACCTGCACACACGCGGATCGGCGTGTCTGATCCCAACCGTTCACTCACCAGCGATCAACGGTTCGGAAGCGGGAGGGGTTTCGGATGGGGTTTCCGGGGTTTATGGTTAGGGATTTTGGGGTTTTTGGGGTTTCGGGGTTTAGGGCTAGGGTTTCACTAAGCTAGGGTTGAGCATAACTAATTAAAAAAACAAAAAAATATAAAACTTTCGCACATTGTCGTATTATGCAACTAAGTTGCTATAAAAAATATAAAACTTGGATTCTGAGTCGGTCAACGTTTTTTTATCAGGTTTGACCAAACATTAAAATGAGCACAAATAATTAAAAAAAAATTGTAAAAATGTGAAACCAGCGCACATTGCCGTATTATGTGACATAGTTATGATATAAAATAATAAACCTTGTCTATGTGTATTTTCATGAGAAAACCTTTACACAAATAACTTACCACGATCGATGTTGCAGAGAGTTCAACTCAAAGTGAGGAGAAGTGGTTTTGGATTTGGACCATGAAATTTTATTTCTAAAACCTCACCAAAGCTTTATTTTGGAGTGACAAAGAAGGATCCAGGCTTAGTTTTTCATTTTCATGTTTCAAACTTGTTTAAATGTTGGTCAAACTTAGGTTTGATCAAATTTGAAATGAGCATAAAAATTCAAAAAAAATCAAAAAAATGAAAAACTAACGCACATAGCCTTATAATGTCATATACTAACGATTCAAGTTGATAAACAAGGTCTACATACATTCAGACGAAAATTAATGCATCTTGGCTCATATCGCCCAATCTCAAACTCCGTCGCATTCAAATGAGCATAAAAATTTCAAAAAAATAAAAAAAAATGAAAAACCAATGCACATAGTCTTATAATGTCATATACTAACGATTCAAGTTGATAAACAAGGTCTACATACATTCAGACGAAAATTAATGCATCTTGGCATCTCAAACTCCATCGCATTCAAATGAGCATAAAAAATTCGAAAAAAATGAAAAACCAACGCACATAGTCTTATAATGTCATATACTAATGATTCAAGTTGATAAACAAGGTCTACATACATTCAGATGAAAATTAATGCATCTTGGCATCTCAAATTCCGTCGCATTCAAATGAGCATAAAAAATTCAAAAAAAATTTAAAAAAAATGAAAAACCAACGCACATAGTCTTATAATGTCGTATACTAACGATTCAAGTTGATAAACAAGGTCTACATACATTCAGATGAAAATTAATGCATCTTGGCATCTTAAACTTCGTCGCATTCAAATGAACATACAAAATAAAAAAATTAAAAACAAAATTAAAAACCACCTCACATATTCTATATATATGGAATAAATGTGTACGTAAGTTATTTGGCTGATTTAGACAAGGTCGAAAAAACCTTGCTTAGAAATGAGGCCATTTACCCTACCTTTGGAGCTCTTTTTTAGAACATTTTTCATGAATGTGAGTTTACTTCGCAAAAGGGCTCGGATTGATGATCAAGTTAGAACAAGCAAGTTCACCATAGTTTGGAAAGCATTGCAACATCCAAATAGCATGTCAATTTTTCAGTTTGGATCAAATTTGAAGTTTGGTTCACATATTTCAATCACTCACCCTTTTGGCCCTCATTTTGACACGACTTGCTCAAAACATGTACCATCATCATCCAAACACCATTAAAACATAGTTGTAGCATATGTCCAACATCATTCAACATACTCCCTCCATCTCGGTTTATTAGACACAATACCAAAATCAGATTTTATCAAGAGTTAGGCGCAATTAGCATTAATTATCTCCTAGAAATGCACCCAACCACTTCCTCTCCCCAATCTATATGCGATTTAGCCAATGGTCTATTTAATTAGGCCAATGCATGCGCTTCCGATTCGACCTTATTGGTCTTTCCTAATTAATTACCTGATTTAGGAGTGATTAACTCGCCCAATCATTGTGCTCCTTGTGCTTCTTGCCACCATTGTGCTCCTTGGCAGTCTTCTTCGAACCTACCACGGAGCTGTACATATGGTTTCATTTATGTGGATTGACCCTTGCGCCAGTCCGCATAATTTGTGGTTTCATTTATGTGGATTGACCATATGGCAGAACGAGCGGCACCTATCCATTCATTTCTATCAGGAAAGTACGTTCAGAATCCGAACCATATCGTCGATTCTGATCAATTTGAGATATATTTCTCTTTATGACCAGACGAGACAAACCTGAGAGCCTTCCAGCGCGTGCATGGCGCTGCGTGCACATTGAATGCATGCGTGGGATGCCGATGGTAGTCCACCCTGCGTCTATGTGGTGTGCACGGATGGACATGGCCATTGAACGCGTCGCAAAATTTTGCCTCACCGCTAGCCTAGCCTAGCCTATCCGTCACGTCCAGTCACCGTATTAAATGTACAACAAACGATCAGAGAAACAATTTACATAGCAACGGTACGATTAATTCGATTAACTCGATACAAACCCTACAATTGTTCAAAAGAAAAAATATACAAACCCTAGAAAACATTAAACTAAAACTACTTCTTCACGGCGCCTTCAGGACGTGACTTCGGAGGCGTCGGAGCCCTCGGAGTCCTCGTCGGAGTCGTCGGAGTCGGAGTCGGCATCGTCGGACTCAGAGTCGTCCTGGTGGCCGGAGTCGTCCTCGTTGACGACATTGGCCTCGGCCATCTCGATGTCGACGGCCGCGGGTGGTTGGTCGACGACAAAAGGCCCATGCTCCTCGTCCGAGGACTCCCATGCCCCGTACTCGTAGACCGGCGATTGCGGGGGAAGATCTTCATGCGCCGCCTCACGGTGGCCGTCTTTCTTCTCTGCCTTCATCTTGCGCAACTGCTTCTCCGCCAAAATTGCCGCCTCCATCTCCGCCACCTCCTCCTCCATGTGGGCGTTCATGGAATAAGGCGAGTGCATATCGGAGTCCGGCAGCGGCGAGAACGGGCTCTCCGGGCTGGGCGGGCTCCATATTTTGGAAGGAGAAGAGAGAAAGAAAGAAGGAATGGGTTGTGTTCTTCAAGCGCAGGGTAGGCCCCATTTTATTTAGAGGTGGCGGGGGAGAGAAACCGCCGCGGGGGTCCCACTTGTAGGGTAGGCCCCATTTTATTTAGAGGCGGCGGGAGAGAGAAACCGCCGTGGGGGTCCCACTTGTAAGATGCGGACCCACTTAACTAACGCCTCCAGACGGAATCCGCTTCAGACTGGCCGTTTGGCCTTGCCATAGCAGCTGCGACAGAAGTAGTGGCAAAACTGAGCACCATTTGGAACTAGTGGCAAAACTGAGTAGTACCAAGCCTCTAAGGGTAATCTATTAAATGACCCTTTTTTTGTCTCAATATTATTCGTGATTTTCTTGTTCCGATTAGTCTACGGTTTTGTTTCTCGCATAGATGTGATTCATCCCTTGGTTGCTGATACGTGTCTCGCGTATCTATAATTTTCAAATTTCTCATACTTATTTTACACCTTTGTTGCATGTTTCAACCATATTTTTATATTATTTTAGGGAATTTTATTGAACTAACCTATTGACAAGATGTCATGCCAGTTCTTTTTTTTTGCTGTTTTTGCGTTTCAGAAAATCTCTTAAGGAAATATCCTCGGAACTAGACCAAAATTTATGGGAATTATTTTTATGCCGAAACGAAGACAGAGTCCAAAGGGAGGCCGAAGAGGGGCACCAGGGCATGCAGGCAGGTCCCAGGTGCGACCCTACCTGTACCCCCGCCTAGGTGCCGCCCTTCCCCGAACAACTCTTCTCGAGTCGCCTCTTCGTCTATAAAATCCCCCTTGACCTAAAAGTCATGGGGCGAACATTATTTTCCGTGATAAGTACCTGAAGCCACCACCATATTGAAACCCAAACTCGGGAGGGTTCTGAATCTCTTCCTGGCACCCTGCCGGAGGGGATATCGTCACCGGATGCCTTTTCACCGCCATGGTTGTCTTTGTGGTGATGCGTGAGTAGTTCACCCTTGGACTATGGGTTCATAGCAGTAGCTAGATGGTTGTCTCTCCTCCTTGTACTTTGATATTTATGATCTTGTGAGCTGTCTAACATGATCAAGATCGATATTGTGTAATGTTACATGTTGTATTTGTTGGGATCTGATAAATTGTGAATTTATGATCAGATTGTTCATGTCTCTTATGTGTTTTATTTAAGTTCGTTTGGCCAAGTGATTGCTTAGATCTCCAAGAGAGAGTTTTGTGCTAGATAGTAGGTGCATGCCTCCTACGTGCCTGGGCACGAGTGACAGAAACGTCTAACGATGAGGATGTGATGTTGCTAGTAATGGTAAAGCAGCAGTGTTTATGGCTTCGTTATCATGAATGTTGCTTATATTATGTATTGTGCTTAATGTAATAGTCCGTTGCTTGCAACTTACTACCAGTGGGAGGCAAGAATAGAAGCGGTCCCAAGGTGGATTATTAGTCATCGATGCAGTTGGATTATGGTCTATGTATGTTTGACGTAATGCCTACGTGGAACCACGAACTTTGCTTATGATAATTAGGTTATTATTCCAATTCTATCAATTTCCAGTTGTAATTTGTTCTCCCAGCATGTTTGCATTTTATCGTTCGGAGAGACACTACTAGCGAACCTATGGCCCCCGGTCCATCTTTTTACATTGTTTACAACTTCGTTTACTTGTTTTCCGTCATCACTTGCTCGCTGATCCGTTTATATAAATTGTTATTTTCCATCATATGATTTAATCCATTTATTTTTAGCAGACCGGGAAGATTGACAACCTTCTTTCTGTTGGGGCAAATTGAGTTGTTTGTGTTGTTTGCAGGTCCACGCCTCCAAGCACCTTGTTGAAGACCTCCAGAGTCCTACTGGTTGGATAACCTTGGTTCATCACTCAGGGAACACTTGATGCTCGCTACATCTTACAGCTTCCTCTTGGGGTGACCACCGACGTTAATTACTAGCACCATCGTAGACAACATCCGCTATTTTTTTCCCAAATTGTAGTCAATATTTTTTTTTGTTCTAGGCAGTGTACAATTGTGTTCCTCCAATAGATGTGGTTTGTTCCTTGGCCACTAAAGTATTGTTCCCGTGTAGATGTGATTCGTTCTTTGGATGCAGGAGTTCTTCTTTACCCGTGATTTTGTTCCAAGTAGTCAAAAGAAGTTGTTCCTCGTGGAAGTTCCTTTTATTCCATGAGTCTACAATTAATTCCCGCTAGAAGTCATGATTTTCTGTGCTCCCTTTGTTCCGATTGGTCTAAATTTTTGTTCTTATTTTGTACTCCTGTTTTTGTTCCATTGTCTAATATTATGGTACACATTTTCCATTAGTAGGTTTTACTTGTTCTTTTGACACTAAAGCTTCGCTCCATCTTGTCCAAACTATAGTTCCATCTAGAAGTTGTGTTTAGTTTCATTCTCGGTCTAAATTTCGTTTCGCTTTGTATTCAGGATCTTTCATTCCTGGTGATTAAAAACTTTGTGTCTCTTCGGTCTAAATTTTGTTCCTATTGAACTTGGGTATTGTTCCTTGTTGTCTAGCATTGTTGTTAATTTTTGTTTGCTTGCAGATTATTTTTGTTTTAATTACACTAAATATTTGGGCCCTTTGGTCCAAAGTTGTATTCCGCTAAGAATTCATGTTTTGTTCCTCGTGCATTATTATTTTTGTTTCAGTTGGTCGAAATCTTTATTCCTCATGTATTCTTGTTCTAGTTCACAAGTACCGATTTTTAGTTTGATTTTTGGTCCAAAATTTTGTTCATGACTATTGTTGAGATTTGTTCCATTGTGCTAAAATTATGTTCCACTTAATGTGTCCCGCTAGTGTCATCTTGATCTTTACATTTTTATGTATTACAAAAAAATTCCGCTTTTTTGCTCCAAATTTATGATATATTTTTCTCCACTTGCAAATGTTTTATCTTGTGATATTAAGTTTTTGTTCCATTTGATCCAAAGATTTATTTCCGCTTGAAGTAGTTTTTAATTCCGTACCAGCCTAAATTTATTTCGCTAGATTTTATTTTTGTTTATTCAAAACAAAATAAATGTTGTTTTGCACTTTTTGATTTGTTTTGTACTTTTCAATTTCTTCTAGCAAATGTTTCTTAGGCTTCGTTTGGATGTCGGTATTGGAGGGATTGGAATTGAATTGAGGACAATATCAAATCAATGTATGTATTGAACTGAGCAATCAATTCCATTTTTGTTTGGTTGCACAATATATTGGTAGTTGGAATCATATAGAGCAGTCAATTCCGATTCTTTGTTTGGGTGTTACTGTGGAATTTGAGCATCCACATGAGAAAGTGGTAATTCCACCCAATTCTGAGGGGTGAGGCTTTGAATTGGAGAAGGCATATTTAAGTTATAGTCCAATACCGTGGAATTCGGATGCCAATTCCAGTTTCTAAGTTCAAACTCAACCAAACGACAGAATTCAGCAAACTCAATTCCAATTCACAATTCCTTGCTCGAATACCGACATCCAAACGGAGCCTTAGGTTCGAAAAGCGGTAGATTCGACGAAATTGTGTTTTCTAGACTTTTCCCCCTGTTGTTAAGCTAGTGCAAGTATTTGATTTTTTTTGTTTGCTTCTCTCGAGAAATGAACGTAGAAGCTTTGCTAGCTAGTTACGTGAAGAAAAAAATACTCTTGTCGATCCATTTTATTTGTCGCTGGAAAAGAATATAGGTGGAACAATCGGTAGTATAGATGACGACACTTTTTTCGAATCCGAGTATGGATGAAGCAACACCGTCGGCGGCCGGCCTGACTCGCAAAATACGAAGCAACGCCGCCGGCGGCCGGACCGATCGGCAACGGTCAATGCTCTAACACTATAGAATCTGGTTTTGTTTTAGTCCGACATCGCCAAATTAGTAAGAGTAGCAGCAGCTAAAATAGAGCCTCAATCACGGGTCGCGCTATGCCTCGCCTTTAGCGAGTCGAACGTACGACTCACCCGCACTTCCCCGCGTCTCAAATCCATATGGGCCGGCCCATGTACGAGTTTTTTCCCTTGCAAAACATCTCCCCGCGTGGGCCGACGCAAGACCGCACAGCTCCCCCCACCTGGGCTGGCCCATTTGTTATTTTTCATCTTAACTTCTTTATATTTTGTTTGCTGTTTGTTTATTTTCTGTTTTTTTAATACAAACCAATTTCAAATATGAACATTTTTAAAAATATGAAACATTTCAAATCTAAAATATTCTTAAAAGTTTGAACATTTTTCAATCAGAACATTTTCTAAAAAATGAAAATTTAAATGTGAACATTTTTTAAATCTTAACATTTTCAATAATATAAAAAACAAAAGGAAAAAAGAATTTTTTTTAATTTGAATTTTTAAAATCTTATCATTGAGAACAATATGTAAAATAAAGGAAAAAGGAAAATTTGGATGAGCCGAAAATTGTGGGGAACCAAAAATACCGGTGAACCAAAAATAATAGTGAACAAAAAATATCGGTGAAACAAAAATAATAGTGAACGAAATATGCCGGCGAACCGAAAATAATAGTGAACCAAAAAGGAACCAAAATCGGGTGAACCGAAAATAATAGTGAACCAATAATTCAGGTGAACCAAAAATAATAGTGAACCAAGAATGCCAGTGAACCGAAAATAATAGTGAAACAAAAATGAACCAAAATCGGGTGAACCGAAAATAATAGTGAACCAAAAATTCGGGTGGATCGAAAATAACAGTGAACCGAAAAGAAACCAAAAATCGAGTGAACTGAAAATAATAGTGAACCAAAAATTCTGGTGTACCAAAGTACCAGCGAACCGAAAATAATAATAAACCAAAAAATCGGGCAAACCAAAAATACCAGCAAACCAAAAATAATAACAAAAAAAAAAAACTCTGGTGAACAAAAAATAATAGTGAAACAAAAATTCGGGTGGATCGAAAATAACAGTGAACCGAAAAGAAACCAAAAATCGAGTGAACTAAAAATAATAGTGAACCAAAAATTCTGGTGTACCAAAAATACCATTGAACCGAAAATAATAATAAACCAAAAAATCGGGTAAACCAAAAATACCAGCGAACCAAAAATAATAACAAATAAAAAAAACTAAAACTCTGGTGAACCAAAAATAATAGTGAAACAAAAATTCGGGGAGCGTCCACATCTTCCAGGATTGCCAGACCCGTGAGGACGACAACGAAGTTAGGCTTCGTGAAGCAGTCGACGAACGCGAGGTAGGTCAGCGTTGCTGATCAAACCGCTTCACCTCATCACCTGCCCCCACCAACTTCACCGCACTGCCACCGCTGCCGTCCATCTGGTCCGGCGAGGAAGTGCGAGATTGAGTTCCGCACTTCCGCTGCTCTTTCTCTCAGGCGATGGGTTCGAGTGGAGTCCTCGGAGACGGGGCAGACAACGTGCCTACTGATGGCTGTGCACAAGACGGTGGTGGGAGCAGCAAAGGCGTGAAGCCTGCGGCCTGCCTCGCCGGAGCGGGGACTGGCTTTGCTTCCGGCGAAAGAAGAAAGGGCGCAATGGCGGAGGTATTTGCGGCCTGTGCATGAGACAAATGGTGTCGGGAGGAACGGCAGCGCGATGGAAGAAATCGCAGACTTCATCCCCTTCGTCGGTTCGTCCTCCATGCCTCCATGGTCTTTCCATCATCTAGTACCTAGTACGGTACTCTACAAGAAAGTCGACTCGTATTTCCGATTTGTTTTTTCAACGAGGGAAATAAATAACACGGGGAACCATCAGATGTGTGACACGTGCATCGGCGCATGGATGGGCACATGAGCGGGGCGTAGGCAAGCCGGAGTGGTCCGCGATCTATACCGTTCCGTGATCACCGCTCGCTGCTCCATCTGCCTAAAAATAATACCTAGACCAAGATCTATTCCCCACCCATCCTGAACCTTCATTCGAGCTCCAAAGCTTCCTGAAATCTCAATCCACATACATGTCTTCTTCTACTTCATCTTCCCAAGTTCCTCCCCCACAAGAAATTTTTAGATCCATGAAAAAAAAATCTCCAATCGACCCCTTGCCCTTTTTGCGGCAAGATCAAGACTCTGCGACCTCCATGCACTAGTGGAGACTGGATCTATTGTCCCGGGCCGTGAGGGCCTTTTGTCGTGGTTGGCCAACCGCGACAGCGGAGGCGGGACTAAAGGTCCAACCATTAGTCGCGGACCTGTCACCAGCCGGGACAAATGGTCCTCATCCTGGGTGTGCTAGGGGGCAGAACCTTTAGTCGCGGTTCGTATAACGGGCCGCGACTAATTGTTATCTGCCGCGGCAGAAATTTGGGCACTTTCTGTGCCGCGGCAGAGAATTCATTTTGTTTTATTTTATTCATTTATTTTCTTTTCTTCATTTCAAAATAGTTTTCGTATATTTCTACGCTACCACATATAGTACACTAGTACAAAAAGGGGCATTGGTCCCGGTTCCAAAGGGGCATTGGTCCCGATTCATACATACAAACATAAGCCCACACGTCGAGATCACGTTCAAGTTACTAGACCGACATCACGTTTCTCACACGTCCAGATACCGTCAATTACATTGGAGGCAAAAAATAATTGCTTTTGTGATAAAATTCTACAGTTTTCTTCAGGACCTCTGAGTTCAAAAATCCCGCCAATTCCTCTTGAATTGCTTTTAGGCGCTTCGCTGGTATGAGCTGGTCCCGCATTCGCTCCATATAGATCAATATGAATATGTGAGTTGTTTATAACTGTATATATGAAATCATAATAAAATAATTTATGAATGGAACTCAACACAATATGGTAATAAAAAATTGCGCAGAGTGTATACATACATAAGCTGTTCTTTGTTCTATATTCCACTCACTGGCAAAAGAGCGCATGTACTCAAAAACGTAGTATGCACATAAATTTGTCCCCTGTTGCTGCCTCTCACACCACTTTACAGAAAATAGAATTTAATCAAATAATAATCAAGCATGATAATGGTATTGAAACTACAATTAAAGAGTTGTGCGGACCTATATATATAGTACTACTTACCTTGGTGGTATAAAAATACAACTTCGGTTTCCATTCCCCTGGAACCTTCACGATGAACCATTTCCAAACCCTGGCCGCCAAAAGAAAATGATTAAAGGAGTTATTAATTACTTAATATCAGAAATGAATGAAAGAGGACGATATAGAGTGATAATGATTAAAATTACCTCTGGAGCATATCTTGCAAGCTTTGGTACTCTTCCATGTTTTCCCTAATGAGTCCATGACTTGAACGACTCCTTGGTCAACTCTAATGATTAGCAGAATCCAGTGGGAACTGCGCACGTTTATATGTCCATGACTCATCGATTACATTAAACATGGAGTAAGCAAAATAGAATGTGTAGAAGGTACAGTAACACTCACTGGAAGACGTAAGGAAAAAGCATTTCTGCGCAATTATTTAGTTTCACTAACCACCAGAACAAGTTATTCTCTGTGTCCACGGGATGGTTATTTATGGTCACTTCATTAATATAATATGGGTCAATGAACCCGATGTCAAAGATGCGGCGTTCCCTGCATTCGACAATCTTCATTCTACAGTACAAGAAAGAATGTAGTGAGGTAACTACAGGCAATGAACGAGCAGAGCTAGAGACTTAATTAAATTGCAGAAATAAATCACTTACAAACAATAGCAACTGACGAGGGATTTGTCGAGGGAGTCTTGATTGAATAACTGAAAAATTTCAGAAAACGGAATATACATCGCGTCATCCGTGAAGTAATGCTCTTTCTTATATGACACCCAGAAGTACTCATGCCCGGCCGCTACGGCTTTCTCGTACCATAGATGCAATCGACGCAATTGTGTTGTTAGAGAATTGACCTCCTCAGGTCTGACCAGTGACTTCCCGTAGACATATGTCCATGCATACTGATACTTCTGGGGGCCGCCTATGGTGTCAGTGTCGTGGTGAACTTTCTTATCGGATATCACCTTCAGCGGGGAGATCGACTGTTTTGCCTGTTCTCCGAGCTGGGCCACGTTTTTCCCGCATTTTGCCGCCTTGAACTGCTCCTTCTTTAGGCGATCTGCTGCCTCCTTCTCCTCCTGCATCCGCTGCCTCTTTAGGCGATAGGCAGCCTCCTTCTCCTCCTGCTCTTGACTAATTGTCTTCTCCAAAACACGATCATAGTCATCTCGCAATTTAGGCGGCTCTGGCCGGGGACCCGTTAGATTTTTTATAAATTTCTCAACTTTTTATGCTGGTATTATCTCTTTAGGCGGGGCTGTTTCGGAGCTAATTGTCGGGCCACATCGGCACGCACCGACTCCTCGAGTTCCTCTGGAGTTAAGTCGTACGATCTCTTTGGAAGAGGCTTTAGCAACTCGCGTTCCGCTCGAGTTAACTTATCTGCACACGTCGATGTGAAGGATAGTTTCCCCTTTGACGAGAAGGTCTTAACAAGGGGCGGAATCGACGGACGGGACGTCGCGGGCGATGGACTCGCGACGGATGGGGCATCGAGGGATGGATCTTGATGTGGGGAGGATGGATCTTGTGGGGGTGGATCTTCATGAGGTGGGGGGATGGATCTTTAGGCGGGGGGATGGATCTTGAGGTGGGGGGGATGGATCTTGAGGTGGGTGGGATGGATCTTGAGGTGGGTGGGATGGATCTTGAGGTGGGGGAGATGAATCTTGAGGTGGGGGTCTGCTACTCGGAGGAGTCAAGTTTGGAAACACGATGTTTTTCTTGTTCCAGAGAGCGATACCCTTCTCGACTTCTCCTAGTGTCTTTTCGCCGTCACCTCCAGGAATGTCAAGTTCCAGATTAGCATATAATGGCACAACTTCATCCACCCCGACACGAGCATAGCCAGGTGGAATCCCTCCGAGATGGTAGCTTGCTCCAGCTGGATTAGGTAAAGCATAGCCGACCGCCACCTTGAAAGACACGTTCTTCATTGACATGTGTAGCTCACAGTCTGTCTTCTCCGTGATATCATCCACGGGGTAGTGAGCCGCCGGCGGTTGGAATTCAGAATTTTCTACATGCGTGGAACCCACGCTGCTTTTCGGCTGATCAGATGGGGCGGCTTCGACATGACCTTCTAGCTGCAGCTGAGATGCCTTTTGCTTACTAATTGAGTCTAGTTGCTCCTGCTGCTGATGCACCTTGCGTTCCAGTGCAGATAACCGGTCAGACTCCTTCTTCTTTTTTCTCTGACGGCTTCTATAAGTATGAGCGTCTTCCGGAAAACCTTGCTTCAAGGTGACACCGGCTCCATAGCCTCGTAATCGTCCAACGTGTTCAGGATTCCCGAGTGCTAGTGACAGCTCGTCATTCTCTCTGTCGACCACGTACTCTCCCCTTCGAACATTATCTATTGCGTCCACGAGTTGTTTGGTTATATACTCAATTTTTTCCTTCCATTTTCCCTGAGCAACAATCAACCCTGTCTATGGGTCCAACCCTGCCCCATGCGCGAACAACCAAAACTTGGACCTCTCGGTCCAGTCATGTGTCTGTGGAATGATCCCGTTATCAAGCAGTCGTTCTTCAAAGGCTTCCCACTTAGGCATGGCAGCCCTGTAGCCACCTGCCCCCAAACGGTGGTGATATTCCTTCTTCGCAGCATTTAACTTATTCTGAACCGATCGGGCCACAGCGGCCTCCGATTTTCTTTGCTCCACAAATGTGGGCCACTGCTGTTGTATCTTTACTAGTGGTCCAGTGAAAACTGGATCTTTCTTCTCCACCTTTAGATAAGCTTTCCATAAGTTTTTCTTCCAGGTCCGGAATTGTTCGGCCATCTTACTAAGAGACCACTCCTTCACTTTTGTCTTCAAGTGCTCGGGTAGATCTGGCGGTAGGCTGACCTTTGTCAAGAGCATGTCCCAACACAATTTTTTTAGTCCCTCGTCGACATAAGTAGTTGGGTTGTTTTCATCCTTCGGCTGAATCAATTCTTCAAGGTTGATCGGGACAATGTCCCTAACAATAACCCCACATTGATTAATGTATTTGCGGCGGCAATCTATGGGTTCCAAAGGTTCGCCACTAGCACTAACTTGGTCGATCACTATCCTACGACCCTCCTTCAACGGCTTTGTCGGGCCTCATTTCGGCACTGCTGTAGATTTGCTCGATCCAGAGGGCTAAAAGAAAAAATGGTTCGTTAATAACTGCAATACAACTCAAATAATACATCTAGTGTGATCGATGTACAGAGGCTTAATATACCTCGTCGGAGTTTGTTAAGGGCACTTCCTCCTCTCTACAAATTTCTTCTTCGTCAACTCCCTCACCGGATTCGTTCAGAAATTGGGAGCCGTAATCTTCTGCAGTTACGGCATCTTCTTCACCGACAGGCGCGGCCGCATGTCCTGCTATAATCTGAAGCATTCGCATTTCGCACTCCTCGTCTCTGCCGGCGACGTCCGGACAAGTTAGATCCATCTGCTCTTCACGCTCCTCGTCTCTGCCGAAGGCGTCCGGAAAATTTGGATCCATAGCTCAATGTCCTTGCAATCAATTTTGTAAAAATAATATGAATATCAAAATTTGCATCTAACACTATTTGTGAATGAAAAATTATAGCAACTACTTAACAATGTTAGCATTAGCAGAATAATTGTAATAACATTTGAAGAAAATTTGAATGTTTGCTATCAAATTTGAATGTTTGCTATCAAAATTTGAATGTTTGCTATCAAAATTTGAATGTTTGCTATCAAATTACACTAACCTAAATTTTCACTTAGCCCAAGTTAAACTCACCTAGCCTAAATTTTCACTTAGCCCAAGTTAAACTCACCTAGCCTAAATATTCACCGGGCATCTACAAAATTCCTATGCCACGAACTTTGCAACTTTGCAACTTTCCTAACAAAATTTTTCCAGCCACGAACCTAAATACTCACCTAGCCTAAATTACACTTACCTAAATACTCACCTAGCCTAAAATTTTCTAACCTAAAATTACACTAACTTAAATATTCACCTAGCCTAAATTACACTAACATAAATTTTCACTTAGCCCAAGTTAAACAAACCTAAAATTCTACAAAATTTTCCTAAAAATTAGAGGAGGAGAGAGGGAGGAGAGGAACCGTACCTTGCAAGGATCCCAATTGGGAGGGGATCGGCGGCGGCCCGTGGAAGGGGAGGCGACGGAGACACGGCGGCGGTGGCTCGTGGTAGGGGAGGACACGGATCGAGTCGCGGCCGATGTACAGAGGAGGAGGCCGGGCGGGGCAGCTCGAGAGGCAGGGGAGGAGGCCGGGCGGCGCAGCCCACGGCCGAGAGGAGCAGACCGGCGGCGCGGGCGTTGGACGGCGTGGGCGCGGCGCGGGCGGGCGTGGGCGGACTGGGCGCGGCGAGGGCGGGCGTTGGGCGGCGCGGGCGCGCGTGGGCGCGGCGCGGGCGGGCGGGGCGACGGCGGCGACAGAGGCGGCTTCGAAAAAACGGCGGGGGCGAAACTTGTGAAATTTTGGGGCGGAAGGAACCAAATCGACGAGGAACGGACCTTTGGTCCCGGTTCCAGCCACGAACCGGGACCAAAGACCCTTTGGTCGTGGTTGGTAACACCAACCGGGACCAAAGGTCTGTCCGGGCCGCGAAATATTGCGCACGAAGCCCAGCGGGCCTTTGATCCCGGTTGGCGTTAAGAACCGGGACCAATGGTCTTTTTTTTTGTTTCTTATTTCTAGTTTCTTTTTCTGTTTTCTTTTTTGTTTCTTTTATATACTTTGTTTTCTTTTTTAAATATATGAATTTTTACATGCTTTTGGAATTGTTTTTTTCTAGTTTATTTTAAAATGTTCCAATATTTAAAAAATGTTCCAATATTTGAAATTCATTATCTTTTTATTATTTAAAAATTCATATATTTTTATAGTTTCATTTAATTATTTGAAAATCATATCTTTTAAAATGTTCCAATATCTATTGATTTAATTATCTACAAAATTGAAACAAAATGCATGTTTGATTGTTTTTCATATAATTTGAATTTATGACAAATTCATTTTTTTAATTATAGGTGAATTCATTTAATTACAAAATTTGGAATTTGAACTCCATTAAGTCATTAATTAAACTTATAAATTCAATATATTTTCATCTGTTTATCAGAAAAATGCAATTAAAATATCAATATTCATTAATTAAACTTATATATTCATTGAAGTCCGAAGGAGGCAGGCCGTCCCCCTCGTACCTGGCGAGACCCAATATTTTGCATACATATGCATGAATATCACACACATCTCCGGAAGTTGATAGTTTAGGTCGCAAGTTTTCAAAAGCAAGTAGTAACCTAAACTACGATCACATACAAGAGAACTGCAATGGCAATCACAGACTCTGAAACTAACTTCGACCGGTTCCTGAGCCGCGTGGTGCTGAGCCGCCGGCACTGCGCATCCAAAGAGAAGGAACCCTCACAGGGCCATAGCTCACGTGAGAAGGAACCCTCTGAAGAAACGACCACCTACTATCATACTGCCTATCCAATAGATACATGTAGCGACGGACATGCTCATCCTCCTCCCTGATACGGCGACGTACCACCTCCTCGGAGGCCGGCTCCCTCTGCACCGAGCGTGGCCCACGCGACTGCCACCACAGAAGATCCGGGTCGACGACGTCACCCGGATTCCTCACCAAGCTGCGCGTCCTGGAAGGTAGCACCTCCCAGTGCCAGCCCGGTGGAGCACAGTCCCGCACATCGCCCCTCTGGTCCAACATGGACATCGTCGCCGACACCTAAGTCAAAAACCCCTAAGTCAAAATTTTGTTACAATGGAAGAGTGATGAGGTTGCAGATATGAGTTTAGATGCGATATGGCAATGGCGGCCAAGCCTACATATATATAGTGAGAAATTACGGGAAGACGAAGGCGGGAAGCGGTGGAAGAAGCACACGGATCGTGTGTTTCCTTCGACCACTTGAGGGCCGTTGGATCGGAAGCACACGGATCGTGTGTTTCCTTCGAGCGCTTGTGAGCCGTTGGATCAGGGCCTTTAGTACCGGTTCGTGTTACCAACCGGGACTAAAGAAGCACACGGATCGTGTGTTTCTTTCAAGCGCTTGTGAGCCGTTGGATCAGGGGTGTGTTTCTTTAGAGCGCTTGTGAGCCGTTGGATCAGAAGCACACGGATTGTGTGTTTACTTCGAGCGCTTGTGAGCTGTTGGATTAGGGCCTTTATTACCGGTTCGTGTTACCAACCGGGACTAAAGAAGCACACGGATCATGTGTTTCTTTCAAGCGCTTGTGAGCCGTTGGATCAGGGGTGTGTTTCTTTTGAGGGCTTGTGAGCTGTTGGATCTGCACTCCCACCTCATCCACAGGTACACCTTTTAATAGCCTATAAATAGCGACGTCCCTGCAGCTAAACGGCACACAACGAGCGTCTACCTTTGCCACCGAACCCAATGGTTGGATTTAGCCTACCCGCTGGCATGTTCCCTAACACAAGCCCTCGGGTAGGTTGAATCCAACCACTGGATTAGGGTGACACAATGATGAATTGCCGAGGAGGTGGGAGTGGTGGCGGTGGAAGTGGTAGCCATGCCCCTCGGTCGGATCCAAGCAGCTGCAAGGCGCTCTGATGATCTACAACATTCTCAACACTTTTTGGGACGGTCGTTAGATCATCAGAGAAGTCTTGCAGCTGCTTGGATCGAAGGTCGATTTGCTGCTCACTTCACAGCCCTCAACAAAATACTTGCGGCTGTTCTATCTACAAAATACTTCAGTTCATCGACCGAATACAAATCATTTGGATTCTCATCATACAGCCCAATGGTGCATTTGATATCCAGGCACTCACAAGCCACCGTTGGGCTGTATGACGGGGAAACTGTGTGCATTTGATAAAAGGTTTAATACATTAATTATTACACATCACCACTAACATCCCTATCTAGTGTGTGTCCCTTTCTTCTTCGTGTGTGTCCCTTTCTTCTGATTGCGCCGCAACCATGGACAATCTTCATCATTCAACGCGATGGTTGTGTCAGTTTTCACCGTGAAGGGGGGAATTTCATGAAAATTATTGTAATCTTCCGACATGTCCGTCTTGTCCTCCAACGACGCTGTTGGAAACACAAACCCTCAGGTAGGTTGAATCCAACCACTGGATTAGGGTGACACAATGATGAATTGCCGAGGAGGTGGGAGTGGTGGTGGTGGAAGTGGTAGCCATGCCCCCTCCGTCGGATCCAAGCAGCTGCAAGGCTCTCTGATGATCTACAACATTCCCAGCACTTTTTGGGACGGTCGTTAGATCATTAGAGAAGTCTTACGGCTACTTGGATCGAAGGTCGATTTGCTGCTCTGATGATATGTAACACTTTTGGGAACCAGCTGCAAGGGCTTCTTTGATGATCTGGTATATCACAAACACTTTTTGGGACGGTTACAGATCATCAGAGAAGTCTTGCAGCTGCTTCGATCGAATGCCCGTTTAAAATGGGTAGGCTTCTCACCAGTTTTTGTTGCAGCAGAAAGAGTGAAGCGGATCTCTAGAAATCATGTTGATCGACCGAATACAAATCAAACGGTTTCACCTGCATACGCCCTACGATGTTTTGTTCTATCTAGGAATCCTTCAGTTCTACGAGATAAAAGGTTCATACAAGTTCATCACATTAAAACCAAAGTAAAGTAATTGTAATGCATAGTCCTCATAAAACATACATTAATTGAAACTAACATACAACTATCTAAATAATTTAAATCCAACACCAAATGCGATCAAAATCGCAACTAAGGTAACTACTGAACCAACAACATAATGGTACCAAGCCTCCTGACTAATGGCATATTTTCTAATCTTTTTAATCTTCAAGCGCATTGCATCCATCTTGATCTCATGGGCATGTGCGACGTCGGCAAGCTTCAAATCGTGTTCATCGATGATGTCGGCAAGCTTCAACTCCAATTTCATCTTCTCTTCTAGGCATTGCAGACGAAGATCTTCACTTCTTTCCAATTTTTCTTTCAAATCATTGTTTTCTTTTACAAAAAACTCGACAATAGGGTCGGTTGGAATTTCCGGTTCAACTACCTCCTAGATAAAAGTGTCTATGTCAAGTTGGTAGGTATAGTTGTTATAAACACAAAATGAAACAAATAGTTATGAAAATATACCACATCCAAATCATAGACCGGACGAGGGACGACGGGGGCGGATATCAAAACCATGACACTATACATATAAAAAAACATAAGAAAATTATACAAGAAATAAATATGCTTTTAAATCATACAAATCATTTTTCTTAAAATAGAAGATAAAGAAAAAAGGCTCACCGAGGTGGTGCCGGGTGACGAGACGATGCGGGCTATCGACGACGGTGAGGACGGGACGACACTTAAAATCCACAAATAATAAATTAATTTGAGCTCAAAATGCATATAAAAAAATTAAACTCTCTAGCTTAGGCATTTCATCAAACACCTTGCTAGCAACACAAAAAATAAAATGAGCTAAACTAGCAATGAAATGAGCTAAAGTTGCAACTTCGGAGGAAAGGATGATGTTGCTAACCCTTGAATAGATGGGGTGCCTTCAATGCTCACAAATGGAGTAGAAAAATGGGCATTTACTTGAGTGAGTGAGAGGAAATGGAGGAGAAATAAGTGATGAACTCGAGCTCAAAAAATGGTGGTGGCCTCGGGTGGAAGAAGATATATGTGCAGGGAAGACCTTTGATCCCGGTTCGGGAGCTTTTGTCGCGGCTCGTATACCAGGCCGCGACTAATGATCGCGGCAGAAATTTGGGCAGTTTTCTTTGCCGCGGCAGAGAATTCATTTTCTTTTCTTTTATTTATTTATTTTCTTCATTTCAAAATAGTTTTCGTATATTTAGACACTACCACACATACAGTACGCTTTTGCATAAATATTAATGATTAAGTAATAATAATTGTTAACAAATAATAATCGTTGATCCACTTGGGCAAATTCAACAAATTTGTAGTCATTTAAATCCTTAGAATGTGTAGAACACTTTATAATAAAAAAATTTCATACGAGCACAAACTTGCTATTGCTGAATATTAGTACGGACCAGAGATAATTAACAATATAAAGGGAAAACAAGGCTAAATAAATCCAAAGATCACAGAACTTTTTATAATTTCAATCAAATGTCTCACATATGACAATTATTGTTGAGACGATCTAGATCGACACATTGAGGCATACACACATACCACCGAGACACCTCCTAGCAATCTCGTAGCCTAGGCGAGCGTCCAGAGCGGCATACTTGATGCGATAAAAGCTCAATGGAAAGTTGCCCCAACCTCTCGTGAGGTCCTCTTCTTCCTCCTTTTTCTTCTCGTCCTCCATCTTCTTCTTCTTCTTCTTCTTGTTGATCTTCTTCTTCTTCTGAAGCGTTGTGTCAATAGTAAAATTGGCTAGAGCATAGAGACTCGGAAGATTAGGGTACGTTGGGTTAGGGTGAACGGCCCGCTGGAGGTCGACGGCGGACGGAATATGAATTCCGTAAGGCTCCAGCATACGTTGATCGTTGTTGATAGCCGCGCCGCAGAATTTGATGGTTTTGTCCATCAAGAAGTCCTTGAGGGCCTGCGGTACCCGCGTAGCAAATATGGAACACCAACGTGTCGGTCTCCACGGAGAGTTGCAGGACGGCGGCACGCTGCCTCTCCTTGGGTGCGGCGTCGGTGAACTCGCGGTCGAGGCCCACGATCTTCTTCGGTGCAGCGTCGAGATAGCGCCGCTTGACGTCGCGGATCCATCTCTCCACGGTTGATGCGCGGAGTCTGAACTCTTCATACCCGATATACAAAATGTCATAAAATAAGTTATTTTAGTTAGTTTTGCTCCCTTAGGAAACTAATTATTCTTACATCAAATTTGCACTTACTGGCATAATTAGTAGGAAATGAATAGTACTTGGAAGCGCCATGCCCGGGTTTGGGGGTCTCGCCGTTGCAGCCTGGCCTGCCACAGCTGGTCGGGATGACGGTCCTGTTACCAGTGGCGGCGACGAAAAGCAGCTGCCTCCGAGCGACGTCGACACCAACGCGGCTGCTGTCACAAGGCGGAGGCCCTACACTGGCGCGACGCGCTGCTCCCTTTGGCGCTGCCGACATGGCCTCCGCACAGCGGGGCGGCAGCAGCTGGTAGAATCAGCTAGGGATCTACCAGGCCGAGGGCGTAGTTTGTACGGGAAGGAGGGAGCTTGGCGTGGAGGAGGACGTGGTCGCCGGCGCTGGGGCGCCGTCGTGCGTGAGGGAGAGAGAGATGGCGCAGAGGCGGCGGCTAGGGTTAGGTCTCCCGGCTCCCTAAGGGAAGCCGAGCAAATATGATTGCTTCTTGCTTGATTGATACGGAGAGATTACATGAGTTTATATAATAGTCCAACTACTAAAACCCTAGATAGATTGGGCTAAGCCCCTAATTAGGCCTATGATTGGGCCTATATGACAGGCCGGTCAGGCCGGTCATAACATTTCTCCCCGCCTGCGCAAACAGCTCGTCCTCGAGCTGGATATCTAGAAACTGCTGGTGGAACTCATCCCGGAGTGGCGTCGGCCGTGGAGACGACATCAGCCGCAACGTCGTCTACGGTCTCCAAGTAGAACAGGCGTGGGCAAACGTGGCCCGGTACGTAGCGCTCGTCGCAGTTGAAGCACAGCCCTTTACGACGGCGCTCGAGCTGTTCGGCCACAGTCAGCCAACGGAACGGCCGCGTCGCGGCTGGATCGGAGGGCCCCGCAGGAGTCAAGGCCGTGAACGCCTGGCCAGATGGTGTCGGTGGAGGGTGGGCGGGCGGCCGAACGCCGCTGGCCGGAAAGGCCTGCTGCATGTCCAGCGCCCGCTGCTCGAAGGCCCGGCTTGGTTGTTGCTGCTGCATGGCGTTGGCGCGCTGCTCGTATGCCCACGCATAGTACATGGCAGACTGCAGGTCCTGAGGTTCCCGCAGCTCCACGTCGACGCGTATGTGGTCGGGCAGGCCGCCGATGAAGAGCTCAGCCCGCTGACGAGCCGAAACGCCGGGGGCGTGGCACGCCAGTGCCTGGAAGCGGTCGGCGAAGTCTTGCACCGAGGTGAGGAACGAAAGGCGCCCAAGCTCCGCCAGACGGCTCCCGCGTATAGGTGGACCGAAGCGCAAGAGGTACAGATCACGGAAGCGCTCCCATGGTGGCATGCCGCCCTCGTCCTGTTCGAGGGCGTAGTACCACGTCTGCGCGGCTCCTCGGAGATGATACGAGGCGATCCAGGTGCGGTCGGACGCGAGCGTGCGCTGCCCCCTGAAAAATTGGTCGCATTGGTTGAGCCAATTCAAGGGGTCGACGGTGCCGTCGTAGGTCGCGAACTCCAGCTTGGAGAATCTCGGCGGCGGCTGGGTGTGGACGACGGGCGGTTGTGTGTCATCCGCGCGGAACAGCGAGGGCGACGGTGCCGACTGTGCGGGCTGCAGGGTACCGCCGCGGAAAAGGGGCCCGTCCACACCATCGTAGGGACCCGCGGCACCCGAGGGCCTGCCGAACTGCATGGTCGGGGGCGGCGCCGGCGGTGACAGCACGTGCGGCTATCCCGAAGCCATCGTGTAGACCGGCTCGATGGACCCGGAGATCCAAGCCGGTAGCGGTGATGGCGATGGAGGGAACCGGACCTGGTGGATGGGCACCCCCTGAGCCGTCGTTGGGGCGCCCTGGGTGGAAGATGGCGGCGGCTGCAACTGCTGGTGCGGCAGCGCCACGGTGGGAACGACGTGGGACTGTGCCGGCAGCGGCATGGTGGAGGTGCCGATGAGCGCCGCGGCCGGCGGCTGCCACGGCAGCGACTGGGCGGCGGGAGCGAAGGTGGTTGCCGAGGGGGGCGGCTGCCACGGCGGCCACTGCGGCAGATGCCACAGGCCCGCGGCAGCGGGTGGAGGCCCGCTGGAGTTCCCCGCCTGGAACGGCAACAGCGGGGGGCCGCTGCCTGCGGGTGCGCCCGGGAACGGCCACGACGCGGGGTGGCCGTAGGCGGCGATCGGCGCAGCCGGCGAGGGCCCATACGCGCCTGCCATGTACTGATGGAGCTGGGTCATGTGGAGACCGTGGACGGCCGTCACGAGCTGCTGCAGCGTGCGGGTCATCTCCTCCGGTGTGAGGACCGGGGGGTAGGCGCACCAGAGGAAACCGGCGCGGCCGGCAGCGAGGTGATGGCCGTGGTGGTCACCGGAGGCGCCGAGGAAGACATCGGGGGCGACGTGGCGATCGGCAGCGGAAGGGACGGGACTGGCGGCGGCGTAGACATGATCGAACCGAAGCTAGCTGATACCAAATTGGTAGAATCAGCTAGGGATCTACCAGGCCGAGGGCGTAGTTTGTACGGGAAGGAGGGAGCTTGGCGTGGAGGAGGACGTGGTCGCCGGCGCTGGGGCGCCGTCGTGCGTGAGGGAGAGAGAGATGGCGCAGAGGCGGCGGCTAGGGTTAGGTCTCCCGGCTCCCTAAGGGAAGCCGAGCAAATATGATTGCTTCTTGCTTGATTGATACGGAGAGATTACATGAGTTTATATAATAGTCCAACTACTAAAACCCTAGATAGATTGGGCTAAGCCCCTAATTAGGCCTATGATTGGGCCTATATGACAGGCCGGTCAGGCCGGTCATAACAGCAGCAGCCGCCGATCTGCACGGTTACTGTCTCCGGCGCTCTCCCGGTGACAGCTTATGGCGTCACAAAAGCAAATGTCGTTTGTAAGAATCATGCAGATATCAACTAAGAGTTAACATGTACCATGTGTTATAAACCTGAAATTCATACGTAGTAGGCATGTATACATTGTGGGAAAATAAATCATATTTAACCTGAAATTTATGTGTGGTAAAGGGCTATCTAAATGAATCTTGCACTAAAACATGTCTAGATACGGATGGAAAGAGAAATGCTAAAACATCTTATATTTAGGAACGGAGGGAGTATTCATGTATAAAGTAGTAAAGTGAATTCTTTCATATTTCCTTTCACCGTAATCTGTGCCACTCAAACTTCAGTAATACAAACAATTCATATATACCATTGTCAAAGAAGTGGCTACGCACAGTGACGCAAATAAAATTGTTACAGAATGCAGGAGCAACATCCATAATTGTCAGAACAATACCGTCCAAGTGTTGTTACTTTCTGGATTGGCACCAAGAGAATTATTTCATCACTTCCTTGGGCATCTATTCGCTTTCATAGGATTGAAATATTGAAATTTAAAAATAGTATGAATTGGAACACATAAACTTGAGGAGCTCAAGTTGATTCCACTTTAGCTCATCCAACTCGGTATATAATGCAAAATAGCTTGCCCTCGCCTTTTAACTGATTTTGATGGGGCTCAACACTAGTGACACATATGATAGAGTTGGTGTATTTCTCTTTCAGTTTAACCTATAAACAATATCCTAAATAGTTGACCCATCTAATAGTGATAAAAACATCAAGGCTAAACAATTAGGTCTCCACAATTGTTGCAATAGGTTTCGCGTTATTCATCACAGCAAGCAGTTATCTTTCAGGTTTTCTAACTTATGATGCTCTCTTCATTCAACTTGGTTTCATAGTGATGTCCTGCGACTCGAGAAGAGAACCCTTGACTTCCTTACATACTTATGCTACAGATATGCCGAAGGAGAACTACAGCAAGATGTATACATTTGGATGATGCTAAGATCCTTGAACCAGAATTCAGTGAATGTACAGCTAGTGAGGATTGTCGCTATAGATGATAAGACCCAGTGCTTGATTCCTACGCAATTAAAGAACATGTGAGTAATGGAAAGACAGATAAGCAGTCCATGGAATCAAAAAACCATACCAAAGTTCAATGATTAGACATTAAAATGTATTATAATCCGCAGCCACCCCTTGAACACTCAAAACTTGTAGGTTCAATACAAAGATAGTACGGATAAAACAACATAATGGAGCCGCTTAAAAACATAGAAGAAGGTTGTTTCTTGGATTACATTACCAATTATACAGATCCTGCGTTGCTAACAATTTCCATTCAATTATGATCCCAGAGGAGTGCCAAAAATAACATCATGGAACCACTTTGTAAAAATATAAATGAAGATCGATTTTAGGAGTACATTACCAATTGTCCAGCTCATGGAGGAGGCTGTAAAGATCATGCAATCAGAACTCTACTGACACGTACCTTTATGGTTGCTTTTCTTGTACTGTGAGCACTTCTTGGCAATTTTCGGTAGGAGAGGATTATGATCTAGGAGCTTCCTATTTATCCTGAAACAAACGTCAAAGGCGACATCATTGCGCCGCAAAATACAAATCTATAATGAGCCACACCACGTTTTATAGCATCAATTAGACCAAAGAAAAACTAAAATACTAACTAAATTGTACCTCTTCAACATGTGTATTGACTGTAAGGTGTAAATTATTAAGAGTACAGTAAATCATTAAGTGTACCTACTGACACCAAATCTAGTTCAGGTCTGCTGTTTTATAGATCCTAGGGTAAGTTATGAAACTTATAGTATGAGAATATGCTGCTACACATTACTACAAATTGATTCATTTTGATGAACCAATGTAGAGGCAAAAGCATTAACCACCATTTGTAGCATAGCTAAAAATGCCAAATGAAGTTCAGTTGTGTTGTTTTATAGATCCTAGACAAAAGTTATCAAGATTATAGCATGAGGAGACTATGCTACCAATTACTACAATTTGATTCATTTCGATGCACCAACAGCAACGTTGAGGCAAAACATTTCGCACCACTTTTTTAGCGAATCTCTAGCTACCAATTTAAGGAAAAAAAAATAGTACCTCTATATACTCTGAAGAAAACATATCATTGTATTTTCTCACCTCATAAAAAACATATCAGTTTTCTCCTTAAATGTGGTATTGTAATTTGGGTAACACAAGAAGACAAAGCATGATAGGTCGACAACTAAATATTAGGAGAAACAGCAAAATAGTTTGCAGATAAGGAACAGTGGAATGTCCAGACCAATTTATTCGGATACTGTTGTAGATAAAATTCGGTTTAAGACATTATTGTGAAAAAGATAACATTACTACAGAAAATAACTTCTCTCAAAAAAAAATACTGTAGGAAATAACTTGGCTAGAATCCGCGGCATATATCTGTTTAGGGCCAGTTATAAGAAAAAGCAGGGGAGTAATTTTAGACTGCATGTACCACTTTTTCTTCTCCAAGTTCGCTCTTGGTCCATATGGAAAATGAAGGGATCTTAGTTATTTTTCTTCTATTCCGGCAAGCTGCAATGGAAACCATAAAATAAAAATGATGGACACTGAAACCTCTTTTTTTTTTTTCTTATCAGGAAAAACAGGCTAGGATAATGTTCGATTCAAACTCTGCTTACAACTCAAGAAAGATTCTAAATTTTATAAGAGCATATATGTTCCCAAGCCGGCAGGATGTAAACTAAAGGTTTATTTCTAATCTTCTCAAGATGACGCTCTGAGACATTTCAACCTCAAGGAAATTTAAGAGAATGGCTGTGCTTAATATATCATCGTACCTTATGGCCGTACATGTTCCCACTGCAAAGGATATTCCACAAGAAAAGACTCTTCATTGGCCTCTAGAAAAAAATATGATTGGCAGCTTGTAGAGCAAAGCCTCATGATTGGCGGCTTGTACACCAAAGCCTCATTGCAGCACGTCCACTTTCCGTACATAAGAGAACCACCCGACTCAATATATGTCTGAAGCGATAACCAGAACGACACAGAAAATAATCTTTGATGACACTGCAAGTGATGCCATCTAATAAGTTTTTTATGTATCCCTCTCCAGCTTAATCCAGTGGTTCTTTTGGAGGAAGATCTTGACCATTGCATGTACCACATACAACATAACTGTGGGAGAACAGGACAATTGCATGGCATTTAAGAACATACATGTCATATTCTCTGCTGACTATATGTTCACGACAGCTAAATGACGATGCATCTATCAGACGAAATATAACTTAACAAATCAAGTGGCATAGCAAGACAATCATGATAAGAAAATTTAACTGCATCTTTCAATTGGGGCCTTGGTAATGCTGATCATATAAATCCACAACAATAAAAACTTAAATGCAGAAGCAAGCTGACTTATCTAAACTCAAAATAGGAAAACTATTCAGGATCCAATGTATTGAATTCGAGACATGCAGGTATATCATGGGCACTCATACATCATCCGAATATCACAAATATTTTCTATCAAAAGCTGGGTGAATTAAATTGCACACCTAAGGCTAAGATAAAACCAATGTCAGTGTATATATTTAATTGCTATTATTAAACCTATTCCATGGTTAGATTAGATCAACCTGAATATTACTTCTTGGTTAGCTACTGCCTAGCAACCATATTCCCTCATTTGATTGATCCAAATCGATAATAAGTTGACTAACTCTACAGGTGCAGGGCATGCAAATTCAGATGAACAACACCCTATGTTGGCTTAAACCTGTTGTAACATGAACAATGTAATTGCCCATGTGTTGGTGCACTGTGTGTGTATGGCTGATGGCAAACATGTGTTGCAGCCACCGAACTCAACACAAGGAGCACTGTAGAGACGTGTATGTTGTGTAGGAGGAAGCATGGCACTACAAACTACAGTGTATTGTGGGTGATGGGTTTGCGTAACCTGTTACCAAAAGGAAGGATCCCATCTGTTGGAGAGTCAGTAAGAAAAGAAACCGGACATTCGTTGCCTGGAAGAAACTTACCTGGGCGTGCTCTGTTCTTGCCTTCCTCTGTTCTATCATTTAATCGAGCAAGTTTTGTGCGTGCGCAAGTCCACCGAGATCACGTGAGTTGAGAGAGCAGAGTGGCCTACAACCTATATGCAAGCCATTGCCAGATTGCCACGCGAGGGCAAGGGAGACAGGGAGAGGCATGTATGTACTCAGTACTGATCCGTGGTCGACGCGCCCGTCTCCGTCCTCGCTGCCGATGTTGTCGCTGTTTCCTGAGCGAGAGAGATTAGAGGATGGACATGTTAGGACTTAGGAGCACGTACTTGCACACCGAACACGCATAATACCTTGTGTCGCTGCCGGTCCCGTGGTCAACGCCGCCGTCTCCGTTGTCAGAGCGCCTGCGGATGCTGCAAAGAAAGAGAGAGAGGAGGTGAGAGCGGGGTGGACGGAAGGGGTTGAGATGAAGCAACCAAGAGTGGTTATGGGAAGGAGGGGGCCGAGTTGGAGGAGAACTTACCCGTGCACCGATTCCTCAACCGTCTGCTGGCCTCCTCCGTCTGTTGGAGCGGCGCCGACGACCAATACGCGGCGGCGGACGCGGAGTGGGCCGCACCAGGCTGAGGAGGAGCGAATCGGCGGGTTAGGATTGGAGAGGACTGTGAGGCGCGTCGATTGCGGCGGCGGAGGTGGCCGAAACTCGCCGGATTGAAGGGGCGACGGCGGCGGCGACCAGAGACGCGAGAGCGAAAGCGAGAGGAGAGAGGAGGTGAGGAGAAGTGAATCGCCGGGGTAGGGAGGCAGTGGACCGCGAGGCGCGTCGTCCGCGCTGCATCACGGCGGCGGAGGTAGCTGGACCTCGCCGTATTTAAGGGACGGCGGCGGCCAGCGCCGGGGAAGCGAGAGAGAAGAGAGGAAGGTGAGTTCTGCGCAGGTTTTGCGGCGGGGCACTTGATGTTTTCATGATTTGCGAATAGGTCCTTCTCCTCGTAAATTCATGCCTCGCGTCGCGATTGTGTGGACTGCGGGTTAGTTTTCTTTGTTTTTGAGGGGTGTTTTTGCAAAACCGTCACGAACGCGTCTGCTGGCCGTCGGATCGCCGCTGGACGGCCGGGATCCCGCTACTATAGCTACTGTAGATGCACAGTACTCGCAACAGTAGCCGAGCTCTCTCAGCTCGCGAATGCGTCTTGCTTTAATATAGTTAGTAGATTCTAAATAACTAATAATAAAAGATCAGATGCATAGGGTGGAGGCTTCTGTAAAATCTCCTCTGTCATTATGGCTTGACAGCTTATGTTTGTTTTCTTTGTATATAGTTGTAAATATGTAACCCTATGTTCTATTTAATAAAGGTTCAAAAAAATAAGAGTCCAGATAATAGATGGCCAATTGTTTTTCCTTTTAAGAAAACTCATAGAATATAATTGTCGTTTAATTAGGAGAAAATTTAAGAAAACATGAAACCATTATTGTTTAATAATCCCTCGATGCCAAAATGTAGTGCATGTTAGTTTTTTCAAAGTCAAATGATGTAAAATTTGATCAAGTATGTATGAAAATATAACAATATCTACAAAATAAAATATATATAATATAAAGTATATTTCATGATGATTCTACTAATATTATATTAATGTTCTAGTTGTTAATATATTTTCTACATATTTGGTCAAAGTTTAATCATTTGAATTTTGAAAAAACTAAGATGCCCTATACTTTTGCATAGAGGGGTACATATTTTATCGTAAAAATATGTGTTATACTAACGCTTAGCAAGATATAAGTTTATGATATTAATGCTTTAGACATAAAACTTTCTGAACTTTGTGACTAAAGAGGGGTATGTCGCAGAAATCCACTTTGGCACCCGGGTTGCACCTGCAAAAAAGACAAATTTCTGACCAAAAAACATACTTTTTAGATCTCATTTTTGGTCAGAAATTTGTCTTTTTTTCACAGAGCAGAAAAATTGCTATTTTCTGTCGAAATTTTTCACGAGTGTTTGTTACTTGCGTATGTTTGTGTCCAATTTTTTTCAGATTTTTTCGAAGTATTTTCATATTTTCTAAATTTCGAAAAACATACCAGGTGCAGGTGCACCCGGGTGCCAAAACGCCTCTCTCGGTATGTCGAGCATATAGTGTGGTCTATTTTATGGGTACCAGGCAAGGTTCAGTTAAGCACTAGGCGGAGCATTTTTCCTCCGCTTTTCTCTTTTCTGAAGGATTAAAGCGGTAAGTGCAATTAAGTGCAGCTGAGCGCTAGGCGTTTTGCTCCGCTTTTATAACCTTGGTACCAGGATAGGTTGATGTGTGGTGTAACATAATTAAGCCTAAACAATTTTTTGGCAATAAATAGTAATGAAATATTTGAAATCAACAAACTACTCTGATAAAATGTACATAATAAATGATAAGCTGTAGTATACACAAATTATATCTAAATTAAATATTGAAAGGGAAACAAAGTAACAAATTCATATCTTTAAGGAACAAACATATGACTCTGTTTAATGTAAATCATAATGATAATTGCAAATATCTAAGTACTTGGACATCGTTCCATATGAGATACTGCAACTGGAATGGGAGACCAGAAGTTATTCTTCGATGTTAAAGGAATTAAAACCCCACAACAGAAGGTCACTTGCAAGATCAGTTACTCATATACGGATTAATTCTGAAATAAATGTCTAAAGACTTATTGTATATTATAAAATGACAACAATTATATGGATACTGTGATTTGGTCAGCATGATTATGTGTACCTATTCGAAATAACGTCCTTTGATAAACTCGAACCATACAGATTCAAAACAAGATATAGCCATCCATTTTATTAAAAGAATTGAGAAACAAAAGATAAATTCAGTAAGGTTGAGGCGTACTTGACAACAAAAGATAATGTATGTGAACTGTAAGAGATGAGCAATTCAATCATGGAATAACATGCTCTTATCGAAAAATCTATTACATCTTGATTCTTGATGCTGAAAAATCATGTGCATGTGGATCTTCTCCTTTTCTGCACATCAAAAACCTTTAATCATAAAAGATGATGCATCCATGTTAAATTCCTAGTACAAATATAAATCTATAATTTTTCGGAAAGGATATTTGCCTACGCATCTGGTCCTCATTGCAACAATCCAAATGTAGTTAAGCCTACATAAATAAATTACATCACTGCAATAGCTTGTCGAAAATCAGATGTAATATGTATAACTCAACGCAACTGATCAGTTCATGAACAACGGACTAACCATCCAACAATGACGCTCAGTGTTCTGCGAACATGGCAGTGCCAAATCATAATCTAGTGATCTACTCACAGCTTCCACTAGTGGAGAACGGACCTTTAGTCCCGGGTCGGAACATGCTTTAGTCCCGGATTTCCATCCGGGACTAGCCAATTGGGACTAAAGCCCCCCACCCCTCAGTGCCGGCCTGTTACAAACCGGGACTCCTTTAGTCCCGGCCTGTTACGAACCGGGACTAAAGGCCCTCCACGTGGCCGTGCCCAGCGCTACGGGCTGGAAGACCTTTAGTCCCGGGTTGTAACACGACCCGGGACTAAAGGTCCTATTTTTTCGATTTTTTTTGAATTTTTTCGAATTATTTTGTTTTGAATTTTTTTGATATTTTGAATCTTTGAATTATTTGTCAGATTAATCTCGAATCACCCCTAATCTCACACCCATCCTCACACTGCTCCACCCTAGCACGCTTAACTTTTGAGTTACTTTCCAACTAGCTTCCAATATTGCATTGAGTACAACTTGATAATACTATGCTATCAATCTTATTATCCCCTACACTTTGATGGCACATGATATTATTTTTTGAATTCCAAATCTATATTAACATAAAAAACAATGACTAAGTAATACTAATCTGTATGCAGAAATCAATTATTATTTTCATTTTTTTTAATTTCTGGCAAAAACTTAAATCTTCCTGCACGATGGCACATGATATTATTTTTTGAATTCCAAACCTATATTAACATAAACAATAATGATTAATTAATACTAACCTTTTTTGAAATCAATTATTAATTCAAAAAATAAAAAATAAAAATAATTTGAATTTCCGGCAAAAACTTAAATCTTCCTGCTTTCATAGTTCCCTTTGAAATTTTGAAAATCTAAAAAAATCCCAAATGGGTAAACCCTGTTGGGAGCGGATGCGGATACGAACCGGGAATAAAGGTCCCGTTCAAACCAGGACTGGAACTGCCTAACGTCCTAGCCGTTTGAACCGGGACTAGTGCCACATTAGTCCCGGTTCGTAATGTGGCCGGGACGAAAGCCCCGAACCGAAGGTGGTTTTTCTACTAGTGTTCCTATGTAACTGAGCCTAAAGGCCCGTGATGAGGAGTCACACCATAACGCAGAATAGGATTGAGCGGAGCCAGAAGTGTGTTTCACATGCCCAAATTTGCGGTGTAGCTCGCCCAAGTGCTTGATGCCGCGACACACACGTAGACACACCAGAAACCTGCAGATGGAACGTAGATCGATTCCTTGTGGTGACTCTATGGTCTACACCTAGTTTAGCTTGCTCAAGTGGGCCTCACTCGTCGAGTTGCCTCGTAGTAGCACCAGATGAATTACGCGCCAAGCTAGCAAGCTTTAAGTCAGGAGAGCTTTGAAGGGCTATACGCATTAGGAGCAAATCAAATTAGTAATTGCAAGTTTGATCGGGTGTAACTTCTATCAGGTGATTTTGACGTGTTGTAATGGGACAAAGTAAAGGGAGAGGCGTTTTGGCTCCCTGGTGCATATGCTCCTGTTATTTTGTTCAAAATTTTAAAAATATGAAAACGTTTCTAAAATATCTGAAAAAAATAGGGAACAAACATATACAAGTTTTCAACATGCGTGAATAATTTCGGAAGAAAATGACACTTTTTGTGTCCTATGCAAAAAAGACAAAATCTGGGTTTTGAAAAATGTATTTTAACGTGTCATTTCGGCCACAGATTTTGTCTTTCTTGCACAGATCACAGAAAGTGTCATTTCCTTCCGAAATTTTCACGCATGTTGAACACTTGTATATGTTTGTGCCCTATTTTTCAGATTTTTTAGAAGTGTTTTCATATTTTTAAAATTTTGCACAGCATAACAGTAGCATATGCACCCGGGAGCCAATGTGAATTTCTGCAAAGTATGCACAATCTTAAGATCAACGTGATATTTGCGGGTATCGCTACGCAAAGGGAACCCGTCGCGAAGGGTACCAGACATACGCTAGCGCGCCACGTGGTAGCATGTGAGGTAGCAAAATCAAATTTGGAAACTATCTCTGCAGATCGTACGGGACGACCGCGAGCCAGCGAACGAGCGCCTCTTCTTCCCCATCTCCGGCGGCTTCAATGCCCCTAGAACCGCCGTCCTGCACCGGCCTAACCGCATGCTGCCGCCACCCGCGGCCGGCGCGCTTCGTGACGCCTTGTCGCACCGCCCTGCCCCAACTGCCTCCTCCGTCGGTCCGCCGCCCGCCGGCCGGCCATCCCTCTAAGCTCCCCACCATTGCTCCTTCTCCGGCGACGGCAACCCGCACCCCCCCCCCCAAGATAAGTATGTTGCTCGCCTCCGCCGCGGCTCCAGCCCGCTCTAGGCTCGCCGTCGCTGGCATCGCCGTGGCCAACCGCGTCGGCCCCTGGTCCGGCTCGATGGTGCAGAAACTACACAGGATGTACAACCATGTTGTTGCTGGATGCACACACACGTTGCTACTGGATGTACACTCAGATTGCTACTGGATGTATAAAAATTGGAGATGTACAAACTGGAGATGTACAAAACTGGAAATGTAAAACCACACTGCTACCGGATGTACAAAAAACTGGAGATGTACAAAATTGGAGATGTACAAGCACAGTGCTACCAAATGTACAAACTATACAGAATCGGATGTAAAAAAAATATTTTTTGTCGAAACCTATCAACATAGGATCTAGTTTTGAATATCTCGATGCGAGGAGCTTAAAAGTGAAAACGGTTCGTAATTTGGATCAACGGTTCTCAAGATATATTTCATTTTAAAGTTTCGGTTTTGATAAAAATAAAGGGAAAAACTGTTCAGACGAGAGAGCGAGACGCAACCAGAGAGCGACACATGTCGAGCATGAAGAGAGGGACAGCGCGACGAACGAGAGGACAACACGTGTCAGCACCACAGTGCGCGCGGGGTTCTCTTCGCGAAGGGAACCATTTTTCTAACGATTTCTGATATTTGCAAAAATAAAAACAACTATGGACATAGAGAGCCGGTAATCACTATAAAAAGGGTTCCCTTTACAAAAAGAACCTCACACTTACTCTCGTCGCGACAATTGTCGGCTTCTTCTCGTTTGGTTCCCGTGGTTGTTTGCATCTCTGCTAAGTGTCGCTACGAGATTGATAGTGAGAAGGATGAGAGAGAAAGGGATACGGAGGTGGGAGGGTTACTTTTTCCCTTTTATTTTTTAAAACTGAAGTTTAAAACGAAATATCTTGAGAACCGTCCGTTAAAATGGCGAACCGTTTTTCACTTTTGAACACCTCGCGTCGAGATTTTCAAAACTAGATCCCATATTGATATGTTTTGACAAACTTTTTTCTGTACATTCAAAAGTTGAATAACTGTACATCCGGTTTGAATGTACTCGTACTCCGGGATTGAACGTACTTGTATTTCGGCTGACAACGTACTTTGTATTCTGTTTTCTGTGTATTTGTACTCCGTGTGTCTGTTTATTGTGTATTTTCTGTTCTGTGTACTCTGTACACCCTCTTCTGTCTACGCTATACTCACTGTTCTGTGTACTCTGTACATTATGTGCACAGTAATCTGTACACTCTGGTTCTTATATTCTGTACTTCCTATTTTATATACTCTGTATTTTCATGTTCTGTGTACTCTGTATAGAGAACCAAACTAGTTTTGAATGTACGGAAGTACAACCATACTAGTTTTGGAATTACGAAAAAAAAGTTTCTCGAAACATATCAACATGGGATCTAGTTTTGAAGATCTCGACGAGAGAATCTCAAATATGAAAACCATTCATAATTTAGATAAGCAGATCTAAAGATATTTCGTTTTTAGAAAACAAAATTCAAAAATAAATGCACGTACAACCTCCGCGCATGAGAAACAAAAATCACGCAAAAACTCTCTCCTACTGGCTGCTGCCACGTGGCGCGCTTAAGAGCTAGTAAAATTTCCTTTGAAAAGGAACCTTTTTATAGTTGTACCCGAGAGAGCCACATGTCTACAAAGATAACTTTCAAGATGGACAACTTCTGTGTTTACCGGTAGTTTTTTTTTGCTGTGTAGTTATAGAAACATGCAGGATTCTAGATAGGAGTTCGTGTGAACTTTGCCGGAGCAGATTAAAGTTGATTAGATCAAGTTTACGGATCTAGTTAATGTTGGTGAGCTGCCGCTTTATCTTCTCTGAATTAGTGCAGTCGTGGCTCCTAATTGACACATGATCCATAGGCCCCAGGCGGCCAGGCGATCTTTTCGTATTGACTTCGAGCCTGCGGTAGGAAAGGGCAACTCAAAAGAGGTCGATACAGTATGCCCATGGAGAAACATGCAGTGTTCGTGCGAACTTCGCCGGAGCAGATTAAATTGATTAGATCAAGCTTACCGATTTAGCTCCTCTTGGCGAGCTGCCGCTTTATCTTCTCGGAACTAGTGCATGTTGTCTTGATCGGTCCTGGATCCTAATTGACACATCATTCATGGCCATAGTGCGACCCGTTCGCGTTGATTTTGAGCCCGCGGTAGAGCAGCACGACTCAGAAGATGCCAAGAAAGGATTAGCGTGGCAGCAGCTTTGGTTGGATGTCAGATCTTAAGGAGGTCTTAGTGGCTGCGAGAAGATTGGCATGTCGAGTTGAAGATGTTCTAGGCCGGCGGCGATGGAAATAGATGAGAAGGAGACGGAAAGAAAATTCCCAAACTGGACAGGCGGTCGATGGACGTGCCTGCAGAACGTAGTCTTCCAGGGTGATGGTCGAAGGCCATTGTAGCTAGCTAGCCATCCGGAACGCCAGGATAAGGAATCCATGATAAGGAATTGAGGAATTGAGGAAACCCAATACGAACGCGACGGAATCGCCGGCCGCCGCCGGCTGGACTGGATGCAGTCGCCGTGGGCACGACCTGTGATAGATTAGTTTAGGTTTAGGTAAATCGCTTCTTTGTTTCTTTGTCGGATTTCCTAGCATTTTCTAATTTAGAAACAAACACTTTCTTGTCTGTTGGATCTCTTGCACGAATCTCCACGTCATTTTTTCTTCTCTTTTCCGCGTCGTGTTGTTTGAATCAACGAAGTCCAACTTGAGTTCCTTTTTTCTTTTTGAATTTTCATTTAGTGGTCGAGGGACTCTGGATGAGGAGAGTGGCGGAAGGGATGGCGCAGCCGTCGCCGCCGGCCCAGCCTGTGTTGGGGGAGGCGGTGCTTCGGGAGCCGGCGACGAAGCCGACGGGTAGAGCGGTGCTTCACGAGCCGGCGACAAAGCCGACTAGGAGAACGGCGGCTGCGGAGCAGGGGCTAGATCCGATAGAGAGCAACTGTCGCTGTTGTCCATCGCCGTCCAACGACGTCGTGGTCGTCGATTCGCCACCGTGGGAAGGCTGCGCGTCGCTGTCGAGATGGGTATTATTTTGCAGCGCCGTTGTCAGTCGCTAGGTTTGTCTCGGTCGCCTCGGTGGCTTAGTCGCTCGCGAAGCGACCCTGCCCAGACGACGCCGCCGGCAGCGGCCACCAGGGCTCAGGCCTATCGCCCCACTTCCCTGAACTCCTCTGTCCCGCGCCCATCTCCGCCAGCATGTAGCACCGAGGAGAGCTCCACGCCACACCGGATGAGATGACTGACGAGGAACAGCGGCAACGGCGCATTCTGAAGACCAGAGGTGAGCTTCCTCAATAATTATCCCCCTCCTCTTCACCATCTCACCCTCCTGTCTCTGATTAAAGTTTCTTCTTCTCCCGTTCAGTAAATGTAGACCCTAGTTATCCATAGATGGATCTGGCTTAGAGGATTCGGCGTGTGATGGATCTCACCAATACTATTTGTGTTGTGCTGCTTAGTGAAATCCCTTTTAATTTCTTGCTGTGCTTGCTGCGCCTTGTCATGCAGAAAAACTCCTTCTGTGCCATGCTTTCCTTGTCATGATATTGAGGGTGTTGGCCTTGTCTGGATGAAAAGTTCTCTAATACTTGACTGATTTAGTATCCGTGGAGTTGCTTCAGTTTCTATTTACAAATCTTTGTATGATATGTGCTGTAGATGGAACAGAGATCAGTTGTGAAGTTGTATAGCTAGTGACAAGCAAGCTCTTTTATGCTGATGTTCTCATTTCATTTCTCTATTTATGAGCTATGAACAACGACATTTTCGTTTATACTGAAGATGATTTTCCTTGAAAAACTATTTGACCTATTCGTGCCGCTCACAGGGCTGAAAAGAATACCCATGTAACAAATTGGTGAATTGCTTAACAAGAAGGTTGCTCCGAAGGAGCTTTGTTGTGTTGTTAAGGTACCTTGACTTTCTCGTGGATGCTTAGTGTTAGTTTTTAAATATGTCATTTCTGTAATGAATTCATTTTTAACTTCTTGTGTTGGTCTCCGCATAAGTTATTTTTAGTGCTTAGCCATAAGTCCAACAAAATAAGATCTGCATATCCTAGGAAAAACTGTGCAACTGGTGTAGATATGCATTCTCCTTGCACTTTTCATCTTTCTGTTAGCTAGTATCTTTTGGTTCTGACCTTGAAGAGTCAAATATAAACTGCATTCTCCATTGTTATTTTTAGTCCGCAAGTAATTCATTTCTTCTATTATTTTTTAGACTTTCAGTCTTCATTTCTTTCAGTCCTTCTCAGTTTTTTAGTTTTTTAGTGGCTTTGTTTCTCAATTTCCTAAGTCTTCATTATCTATTCATTATCAGTTCAGCTCTTAATTATCTTATTTTTCATTATTCTCAGCTCTTAATTAGTTTTTCAGTGGCTTTGTTTCTCAACTTTTCATATTTTTGTTTTCCATTTTTCACTGATTCAGTTTTTCAGTTCTCTTAGTCATTCTTAGCTTTTCAGTTTCTCAGTGGCTTTGTTTCATTAATTCATTAATCTCAGTTTTTCATTATCTTATTGGCTTATTATCTTTGCTTTTCAGTATTTTGTATTAATCTTTTTTCAGCATTTCATTTGCTTCAGCTCTTCATTTTTGGGTTTGGCTTTGGGTTTGGGTTTTGGGGTGGGTTGGGGGTTAGGGGGGGAGGGGGTAACTCTGCCTATATATCCATCTAATAAGATATTTTCGGATAGCCGGTTCCAAGCCTGGATAGCCGACACCTTCTTCTTCTCTGCGGACGAGTTTTCCAACCACTTCCATATGACGTTTTTGGGCTCGGTGTTGTGGGAATGGTGGGATGCTATATAGTCCTCTCTCAGGGCACAATGGGTAGTAGTTAGCTACGGATTTACGACGGTGTGAGCTGACTGAGACAATGCCGTTTCATATATCCGCAACCGAGTTTGGTATTGTGAATCTTGCACGGCGGAAGACTGACGCGAGTTCCGGGGGTTGCGGCACCATCGGCACAAAGTGTGGTACTTTCTTAGTCCCTCATTTCTTTGCTTTATCAGTCTATCAGGTTTCAGTTTCTCAATGGTTCATCATTTCATTTTGCTTCCTTTCTCCCTATCAGTTTCTTAGTTGCTTAGTATCTCAGTTTTGCACTTCATCATTTTCTTAGTATCGCAGTTCCTCCTTTTTAGTCTTTATTGTCTTGATCCCTCTTTCTTTGCTTTATCAGTCTATCAGCTTGCATGTCTGGCAGTTGAGGGAGTGGTGCTCTATTGGGCAGGTGTGATATTTTAATGTACAAAGTGGCAGTTCGTGAGGTTGCTGGACAGAGAGTTGATTCGGAATGTGAGTTAGTAATGCACATTAGAGACTGCTGTATTAGTGGATAGGCACTAAAGTGAGATTGTGTACAAAGACTCTGCAACCGGAGACGAAAATTCAGTTAAAATGGTGTTTTCAGCTGGCTCGGTATCCGGCCTTGGCGAGCTCGTTTTCTTTCTAAATTTAAGGGTGAGTTGGCCCTTTTGCGCTCTATCTAAGTAGGGGTGAGTCAGCCCTTTGCGCTTTCTCAAATTATTCATTATTTTTGGTTTTTTAAAATTTTGAATCCTATGTCTAGATAGTAGTCCATGTGTTGTAGGCGCAAACATTGGGAGAAGTCATGAATGGAGTTGCAATTAAGTGCAGTTTCGATGTCTGTGTTTCTCATGTTTGCGCAGTGAACCGCAATTTCGATGTCTTTGTTTCTCATTTTCACGCAGTGGATCAGTTTGCAAGGTAGTTTGAAATCATCATACGTATGTAGCTCAAATATCATTGTAGCAACCTGTCTATTTTTCATTTCTAGATCCCTATCATCATTGTAATACATCGTGCTTGCGTTGTGAATTTCTTCCATTGCTTTGGGGTGGGGTGCTGGGGTGGGGTTGTGAATTGAATGATCTCCACTGCTATAATACCCCTACACTGCAGCCTCTCAAAATATTTTCAACATAAAAGCTTTGGTTCATCAGTTTATATCACCCTACTCATTCATCTGACAGTATTTTCTCTTTGTTTCAAATTCCAGGAACATCATGAAGATACTTGGGACTGCGGGGTTGCTCCAATCTCAAGTAGGATATCTTCCAGAACAGCCTTATACTTCTCTTTGTCCAGTGCTTCTATTCGAGTTCTGATTTCTCTCTCTTTTCTCTCTTTTAATCTGGGGATCCTGGTTCTTCGGTCTTCGACGCAGCCGGCCGCTGGGGATGGAGGGTGAACGGTGTGGGAGCGTTTTGGTTGGTGAAGAAGATGACCTGGGGGTCTGTTGGGTTTTTGGGATATTTTAGCCACAGGGTGTGTATCTCAATCCAAATGAATTTGACAACAGGCTGAAAGGAGCTGTTGAAACAAAATGAGAGACTAAGGGAAGATGGCTGAAATGTGTCTGTTTGGCCAAACTGAAAACAGACAGTTCGCTTATTGTTTTATTTAGTTTTCAGTATTACATGTCTACTACTTATTGGCTACTAAAATGTGTCTATTGCCGAATTTTAAAACAACTAGCTGTTGAATAGTCACTCCCTTCTTTATTGCAAGTGTTGAAGGGGCATGGGTAACTTACTAATGGCATTGGTGGGTAATTACTTTGGCTATTTCTAAGATCCATTGGTTCTCATTCGTCTTGATAGACATATTAATGGCCAGATATTTCTGATTATTGTGGGATTTTCTAGCATATTTATCTTTCTTCTGGTGAGCCCGTCATGTACTTTTAATATATAATAGATTGGTCAATTGTGATGCATCTCTGAAGCATCTTCGTTGTGCTTGTTCATGCGTGAATCTGTCTCTAGTATTTCTAATCCATTTTTTTTGCTTTACTTGTTCAGTTACGGGACATCTTGTTTTTATTCTGAAAAAAGAATTTCCGTGCATTATTTGTTTTTCGTTGTTGAACTGCATGCTAGATTTGTCAATGCATCAAAATCTTCCTTTCACAACATGTGTGTACCAGTGATTTTTCCTTGCCTTTACAAAGCAGTGACACAGGTGTTCCTAGTTTTAAAAAATGGAGTACCTATATTATTTGTAATGTGTTTATCCACAATTTTTTGTGTGCAAGATCATCATGTATTGATTCAATACATGTTCGTGTCGTGCAAAAAAAAACCAGCCACACACAGATTTTCCTGTTCGGCAGGACCATAATTTTCTGACGTCCTGTTCTCCCGGGACAAGAACAGACACGTCTCATGCCGTCTCCTTCCGACGGCAAAGCTAGCGCGCCCTCATCAGAGGCATGGCCCGCTGAACAAGTCTACCGGACAGAATTACCTCCCCCAATCGGTTTCTTACTGACCAGCAACACGTCCAGATATAGTGAGCACCTGACCTCGGGGTGCCAAAACGCCTCTCCCAAAAAAAAAGAAGAAACGTCTTGTTGAGCCGCGTCCATATACTCCGCGAATGAAAAAAAAGAAAAAAAGCAGAAAAAACTTACTAGGCCGCGGCCCATTTGCTCCGTGATACGTCCAAGACGTATCTATATTTTTTTATGTTACATGCTTATTTTATATCAAATGCCACATGTGTTTATTATGTTTTCATATCATTTTGGCATATTTTATTGGACTAACCTATTGACAAGATGCCTAGTGCTAGTTTCTGTTTATTATGTCTATACATTGCAGAAAAGGTCCAAGATCCAAAGTGCTCGAAAAATTCCCAAAAAATTACAGAAATTCTATTTCGCTAGAAAACCCAGGGAGACAGAAGATCAAGTCTGAGAGGGGCCCACAGCCCCCAGGAGGCACCCAGGCGTGGCCCAGGCTTGGCCGCGCATGGGTCCCACCTCGCCGCCTCGTCCACCGCCTCTCGTCGCCTCTTCGCCTATATATTCTCTCTTGACCTAAAAACGTCAGAACATCGAAGGTTTTCTCCAGAAATGCATTCGAGTGCCGCCGCCACCAAAAACCCTAATTCGGGGGACAGAAGTTCCTGTTCCGGCACCTTGCCGGGATTGGGAATTGCCCCCGGAGCCATCTTCATCGCCATCGCTGCCTCCCGTGATGCAGCAGGAGTAGTTCTTCATCGGGGATGAGGGCTCTACTAGTACCTATGTGGTTATATCTCTATCTTCCGTGGTGTGATCCTTAGGTCATCATGAGCACTGTAATATAGTTGAATTCATGGATGTTTTTTCCCATCATTATGTATGGATATGTTGCTCAATTTATCTAGTATAATTTTCGGAGTCAATGTTGACAACACAAAGCCTTGGTGATAGTGTGGGTGGCGTGTGTGGTGTTCGGACTTTAGGGTGTGATAGACCTACGCATGAATTGTGGTGGCCGAACTTTGAGGTGTGCTTTTGTAGCCCTACACGGTTTTCTCCGAGCAACGTCTTTGTTACATGATGTTAGAGGAACTGTTTTATGTGTTCAATTATGTTACTATTGTTGAGAGAGTCCACTAGTGAAAGTAGGATCCCTAGGCCTTGTTTCCAATCATCGGAACACCGTTTTTAGTCACTTTTGTTACATGTTTGCTTGCTGCCATTTTTATTACAGAATTACAAATTCACTTTTTACCATCCATATCACTTGTATTTTACCGTCTCTTCGCCGAACTAGTGCACCTATACAACTAACAATTGTATTAGGTGTGTTGGGGACACAAGAGACTTCTTGTATCTTAATTGCAGGATTGCTTGAGAGAGGATACATTTAACCTCTTCGTCCCGTAGATTCGATAAACCTTGGGTTACTCACTTAAGAGAAATTTGCCGTTGTCCTACAAACCTCTGCGCTTGGAGGCCCAACAAGTCTACAAGAATAGAAGCGTGTAGTAGACATCAACGTACGGGAAAGAAGAGAACATGAAACGAAAAAAAGAAGGAAACATACTAAGTAATGAACCACCCGAAAGAAAGCTTAACAGGACAAGCCCACGACCGAGATTTCTTAAGCGAAACGGGGGTAGGAATCGCTCGGGCGATACGGAGTCGTTTCCGCCGCTATATCTCACTCTTTGCGAGTCGGAGTTACGACTCGTCCGCGTCGCGGAGTGATGTCTACTACACGCTTCTATTCTTGCAGACAGTGTTGGGCCTCCAAGTGCAGAGTTTTGTAGGACAGCAGCATTTTTCCCTTAAGTGAGTAACCCAAGGTTTATCAAACTCAGGAATGAAGAGGTTGAACGTATCCTCTCTCAACAAACCCTGCAATTAAGATACAAGAAGTCTCTTGTGTCCCCAACACACCTAATACAATGGCTACTTGTATAGGTGCACTAGTTCGGCGAAGAGATAGTAAAATGCAAGTAATATGGATGGCAAAAGGTCATTTTGTAATTCTGTAATAAAAATGGCAGCAAGCAAACATGTGACAAAAGTGACTAAATACGGTGTATCAATGCTTGGGAACAAGGCCTAGGCTTCATACTTTCACTAGTGACTACTCTCAACATCATTAACATAATTAAACACATGATAGTTCCCACAAAAACACATGCATGGTAGACGTTACTCGGAGATCATTCTTTCGTGGATCAAATAGGACGAGAATTGCGTAGGGCTACGAAAAGCACAGCTTAAAGTTCGTATTCCACATCTATGGACACTTCATGCTGTCACTATCCGCATCCAAAGATAGTACTAACAAACACCACAACCTATTTCTTGAATAGTCTCTTTCTTCAATAACACAAGCATCAACAAACCTCATGATCTATTCAATCCAACAATAATAAAGAACAAACTCATGATGAAGATCCCTCTAAGCTTTTATCATTAGAGTCACACACGGCACCCACACTGTCACCGAAATATCGTGATCACAACGGTGACTCCTGAACTTATACTAGATGACACCACTTGAGCAAAATCATATCCATTACATGCAGGGAAACATCATGTATTCAACTATACTAACAAAGCTCATGATCACAACGAAGATCACATCATGGGAGAGAGAGATAACCACATAGCTACTTGTATAAGCCTCAGCCCCAATGAGGGTCTACTCCCTCCTCATCACGGGAAAATTAGCAGTGTTGATGGAGATGGCTCCGGCGGTCGATCCCCTTCCCGACAGGGTGCCGGAACAGGACCTTTTGAATCCCCGAAACTTGTCGGTGATGGCGGCAGAGCTCTGTATCGTATTTGGGAAAATCCTTCGGGGCTTAGGGTTTTTTCGTC